>ML788839.1:194229-214724 GCA_009831015.1 Picea engelmannii
TACCACTTGAAGGTGTACCAACAGGGGTTACAAGGGTGGCCAACGAATGTGCGCTTAAGTACCACTTGTATTTCCTGCGTGTATGAATCCCCGACCATGGGTTTATGCACATAACCATAGATATATGTAGCTTAAATACGTCGAAATATGTCTCTACCCTGACACACAATTTTCTTCCGAGGAAGGTGCTCTGATACCACTTGTAATATTCCAGATATAAAAAGTATGCAGAACGAAAATAAATAGCTAGAAATGGAAGATGAACAACAATATAACTGAACAACACCACAATAATACCAAAATGATACTAGAATAACACTAGAAAGAGCACCTTGATTACTGAGAGAAATGTTCACTTGCCTCTTCGAGGGGGCAACCTCCAGCAGAGCAAATCCCTATTACAATAATATCCAAGACAAAAGTTCTCATACCCTCGACTCCTATTTATACTAAATATGTCTATCAAAAGAACCATCTAGAGGAAGATCCTTCTAGAAGAGAAAGCTTCTATTAGGTCTTCTTACATTGGGGTTATTCTTCCTTATTGCTAGGCCTTATTAATATTGACCTTTACTACATGGAAATATATTATTCTACCTACGTGAGGGGTTAGTCCCTAACATCATGTTTCCAAAAAAATTCTTCATGGCATTGTATTGGATCTCCAAAAAAAACTTCTTATCACACCCAAAATGTTATCTCATGTGACATATCATAACTTGGAATATTTTCTTCCTTGAGATAAGATTATTCCTTCTCTTTTTCATGTCATGTGAAACGTTCTTTCTTTGTGATGTATCACAAGAAAGTTATCTTTCTTGTGTTACATCGCATTTCTAAAGTTTTCTTCTGATGCGACAACTCTCCTTCCTCCACTCTTTCTTCCCTTCTTCCTTCGCCTCTTCCCCATTTTCTTCATATTCCCCATCTTCTTTTCCTTCCTCCTTCCCCTATCTTCCTATAACTGCACCGTATCACACTGTAAGATAATAATATTTTGAAGGTGCAGTGTATCACACCATGAAAAAGTTATGTGATTGCGACGCATCGAGCCCTTCGACCTCCATGGCCCCTCCTGTATCATGCAAAATTATATTTCGTGAGATACATGAGGTATCATGAAAAATTACATTTCATGCAATACATGTTGTATCATGCAAAATTCTATTTCGTGCGATACAGGTTGTATCACATGAAGTTTATTTTCATGCAATACACCTTCTATCACATGTATGCAATACGTGTTCTATGGCATGAAGTTAAACTTCATGTGATACACATATTTTTCCATTGAACCTTAAAACTTAGAAATTTCTCTATGTCTTCTCCACTAAGGGATTTCCTTCCAAGGGTATATCTATACCTCGAGGGGTTTGATCCTATACATCCTACATTGAAAATTCCTAGAGGCCATGGGTTCCCAGGCCCTAAAAAGAGTCACTTAATTCTTTAATCAACAATAACATGAGGACTAAGATTCAACTAATTATAAAGAACTCATTTTTTTAAAAGGGCCACCTATTTCTCGTTTAGGTAGTAGGGAGAAATTAGGTTATTCTATATGAAGTGTTTCTTCCCAAAATAACCAAGTCTAGGGTCCACTTGTACCCTTTCTACTTAATTAAAATAAACATACTTAAGGGAAGAATCTTTTCCTTAAGTAAGCGGATCCTCCCAGTCCTATTCAAAGCCTAAATCATCCGCAATCAACATGCATCCATTATAGGTAGAAAACAAACATTCAAATCAAGCATTTGGTATACAACAAATCTCTAATAGTGACTTACTTTCCCTCTATTCTAAATTTTCAGATTTCAATTGCAATAAGATCTAGACTAAAAAAATTTCTCACACTCAAATTGTAAACTATAGTCATCACTTGATCTCATACATACTTTTTCTTAATCTACAGTTACCACATTTATAACATTCATGCTAGGGCTGTAACAACAATTAAACCTACCCCCAAATCAAGCAGCTTACCAAACATTCAAAGGATAACCATTACCAGAAAGGTTGATCTTATAGCTCTCAGGGGAACATAATATAACATTGCCTAATACAATATTCCAAGGAGTGCAAACTTAGAAAATTACCCTAAGTTATTAAATGCAATAAACAAAAAATTCATGACAAATTGTAATTTGCTTCAAGAGTTTTCCTATAATTAATCCATTTCAAATTCAGGATGGCATGCCTATTTTATTCATTAAGCACCAAATAGCCAACAATAAAACCCAAATTTCCTTAAAAGATCTATATGCTTGAATTCATGACATACAAGTGATACTATTACGAGCATCAAGTTCATACCATTATGGGTCCATATTGTGATAGCATGGTAGCATAAATGTAAGTTTTGTAAACTTCAATAAATCTTGAATGCATTAATTCAAGCATATATGAGTTTAATATCCTCCACAACCTTCTTAATGACCACAATACATCAAAACTAAATCATGCAAGCAATTTGTCAAATTCGTGTAGAAAAATAATCTCATTTACCAACTAGTGACATACATAAGAAAACTTATCTGGTTCAAACTTGTTGTCCAATCCAACTAACTGAGGGTGAGTGATTTTCGACCTAACTATAGGCACTATTTCACTCTACTTTTCTACAACTAGCCACCCCCTATCTAGACCATGATACCACATGGGAGAAATTTAGGAAATTCTCAAAATATCCAGTAATTAACAGTTTCCTCATTGGTTTAACTCTGTAGGAGCTCTCATCATCGAGTCCTTAGGATTTATATGACCACATGGTGCCCCTTTACTAGCTCTACACAACACAATAGAAAATTCCCTTCACTGCTACACAGACCCTTAGGTAGCCCCTCCTTACAGTGCTTTCCTGTGTGTGCCCAACTAGGCCCAAAGTCGTAGTCGTCGTAGTCCCACACTCAGTGATTTCAGTGAACTATCACATTAACATGGTAATGAACTAGGGTTCTCTCATCTAGTATTTTTTTGTATGTTATCTCTGCTCATACTCTACATGCAACTCTCCACTCTCCCCCTCCTTTCTTGTGGACCCCCACCCCGCAACCGTCCATTCATGATTTTATCTCTTTTCCAAGCTTTTGGTGTCATCCATGATTTCCTAGATGGGTACTCTTTTACATTCCACATTTGGATAGAAAGGAGGTTGTTTCACCAAACTCCTACATGGAATAAATGTTAACATTCCATCTGTTGGGTACTTTCCCATGCCTCCACTAACTTGGGAAATGATCTCTTCCATCAACCTCCTTACACTCATTCAATGATTGGCCGGGGTAAGTCAAAGAGGGAAAATGAAATTTTCAAAATTCAAATATTAATACACAAATAGTTTTGGCAATGGTAGCTTGGGATTAATAGACATGATGAACCCCCTTAGGCCCCCTTACTATTCCCCACTTGTGGTATCATGGTCCATGTAGGCACGTGTGCCTCAATCAATTGTTTGGCTTCTTCATTATTTGAAATGAAATAAAATATATACAAAGTTTTCATACTTCCATATATCACTATGGCATGGTGATAAAGTATCCATGCTGAAATAAATGCAATATAAACACAATTAATTACAATTTAAACATGGGTTTCAGAATGGGGATGTTACACCCAACCACCTTTGTAGTCTTGTTAAGGTGATGGAGCACTTTAGAGCAATCCAATTCAAATTTATCTAATACCACTCGATGACATCTCCATATGTTTTTCTTGGCCATCCAACACTACCCACAAGATTTATTAGCCTCATTAAGCATTTGTGAGGCTGAACTTTAACCTCTAACAACGATAAACTACATAATTTATATGCAAATATAAAATAGTAGCGGAAATAACAATGAATATTTTAAATTCTTTTATTGCTTATTAAAATCCATGTATTAACAAAATAGAAAAACATTCCACAAGAAGACAACCATGAATAATTATCTATAATAAAGCGTGTCCACTAAACTGGTTGCTAAGGAGAAATTTTCCACCACTAAGGTGAAGGAAAACCTCTTATAGGGTTCTCAATTAAGTAAGCCCAACCCATTATTATCATAACAAGCCATTCCCTCACTACATATATCTCCAATCCCTCATCCTAGAATTTAACCAACCGTAGCAATCTATTCCATTGTGCCATACAAAATAAGAAAAACCCACTCTTTCTCTACTCAAGAGTCTCTTAGAGTTCTTTTACCTTATAGTGGTCATTAGTGTGTGTAGAAAGAGTCCATTATATTGTTTTCTTTCTAGTAATAACCTAAGACTAAAACCACTTGGCCTTGCAATAGTCAATGACCAATAATAACATTGTCCAATAATAACATTGTTATAGGTTTGAAGGTATTGCCTCCACTACATTTTAGGCATGACATCTCTATCAAACCATCACTTTTTCTTCCACATTTTTAACAAGTTTTCCCAACTTCTACGAGCTTTTATAAATCAAAAGCACAAATCAAAATCTTTTTCCATGATTACCTTAATAATCAAGGAGAAAACATCCCCATAACATGGGAACTTGTCTCCTCCCCATGCCTATGAATGGTTGAATCTTCATAATGATCATATAATTACATTGGAAATACAATGGAAGACCTTATCTTGCATGAAACTCATCTCTCTTCCCAAAGATATGGCAAATATGGCACGTGTACTAGTTCACACCCACAAGTCTAAAATTGACGAGACAAGTTGTGAGAAATCATTCGTAGGAAGGGGTACTGCTTCTAAAGAACGATGATAGGTTCCAATCACCCAACAATGCCCTTTCCTCTTCCCCAGTTGTGGTATTACAATCCCCTTATTTCTCCCATATGCAACCATTTTGGTTTGTGTGCGTACACACCCACCCACACACACATGGGCATATTAGGGAAAAATATACACATCAAGTTGTAAACCTAGCCTGCCACTAAGACTCTTATGTATTCACTAGTTTCCTTGGCCTTGAGCTCCACACTAGCAATGTTTACAGTGCATTCCACATATTCACAACATGAGATCATAATATCCTAGTACGCATGGCTTGATTCCCATCATACAAACCACCTCAGATGATAATGCATGATTTAATACATATTATATTCCAGGCGTCAAACGTGGGATATTACACATGCCATCTTAGCACCCTCTAGTTGTTTGTCTATGAAGGCCATGGTGTGAAACCATCCCTTTTACCTAAATTGTCTAAAATGCAATACCCCTTATAGCCTCATCTCATTGCTAATAGGCAAGTTGAAGAGCTTAAATCTATAATACCTATAAATTCTCTTCAACATTTAATGTACTAAACTCCAACTTACACATACATATTTCAGCATCATTTTCTCAACTTAAACATGAACACATACCTTAAAAGTGTTTAAGAACATACATCATGTACCTCAACACACTTGACAAATACCATAAAAGAAAAGAAATATTATTATTACAACTCACGACAAAACCTTATTACATAGACATGGAATGACAAATTCTCAAATTGATTATTTCGAACAAAGAAAAGCACAACTAAAAAAACCCTTAAGAATGATATTTTGTATTTGATTCCAAAGAAACAAACAACATATATACCTTCTACAAATAATAAACAAACAACATATAATCACAATGAAAATGACAAGATGATCACTTAAATTAAATATTTTTAGGTTTATACACCACTTAAATTAATTTATTTTTAACTTTATACCAACACTCAACTTTTTATTCGTTGTATGGCAAATGACACTAAATTTATAATTTATTTTCAATAATGTAAAACAATTTTTCTTAACACATACCTTAACCAGGTACACTCTATGTACAACTTACACGCACCCTTTTCTTCATTGTAAACTTGAACAGGATGTGCTTCTTCTTATCGAGAAAATTTACTACTAAAACTTTTTCCTATAATAAAATAATAAATAACAAGTTTATGATTATAATGATTTAAAATTGTAATTTATTAATTACAAGTTTGTTTCCTTTACATAAAACATCTACATCTTGTAGAAATAAAATATAAACATATTGAAAAAATAAAATATAAAATGAGACTTACAGACCAACAATACATTATTGTAAATCCAAAATAAATCTTCTATCCATTTTCCAAAAATAAAAACTAAGGTTTTCCAAAAATAAAAACTAAGTTGTAAAAATTGAGATCAAAGATTGGGGTGCATATATTTATAAAAATTAGAAAGCAATTAGTCACTTCCGTCTGTTTCTCGAGTTGCTACTAAGAACACAGAGCGCTGAGAATCATTTGCTTCCCTAATTTTTAAACCCTGAACAACTTTTTACACAAAAATTCTAATGCCATCAAATTTTGCCAATCCAAGCAAAATCTTATAAAAATTTCATAAAAGCTGCCTTACTTTCATTAAGAAATATATTACATCCAGATCGAAAGATCCCAAGCCTTCACTTGCGATGACCCCGCACACAGGACGAGTATTTGCATCAGAAACATTCATACAGCAATGTCCTTCTTGCCAGGCTGATCCGCCGCCTCTAGGGTTTTGGCAATCAATTTTTGTGCGCGTCTGCTTCGAGCTTCAATTCGCATGCTATCACTCTTGTCCATCTTCCTGTAAGGCTTCTTCAATTTCAACCCCTTGATCTTCGATTTCAGGCTGTACACCAGATTCTCCAAATGATTCCCCATGCCTTCAAAAACCTAAAAAAAACAAAACACAGTTTACTGCATGGAATGCTTCGGCCTTCACAAAAAATCCCTTCTGGTCATTTCTCCTTCAATCCTTTCAGATTGCTTTGCTTTCTCACAGACATCTTTACTACACGCAGTTCAGAGCTCTTTTGAATCCTGCAACCTCTGACACACACAAAACAAGAAACACAAACGAAACCATGGATTCAAATATGATTACATTCCAACCGATACTTATTTTTCATAGCCGTTACAAGACCTAAAAACGTAGAAACAACCATATCTGAAAATCCGTGAAACGTTCCAGACTTTGAACGCAATTAAACAATCCTTCATGCCTTATTTCAAAGGAAAAATACAGAGGGGAGGGCAACGACGCAAAATACCCAAATCGCCTGAAATGTTTGGATTGAATGAAAAAGCTTCCCTCATACTTATCGCTTCAGTTTTGCAGAAGAAACCAAATTGCACTTAAATGAAAGTACTTAATACGAACTCGGCTGCCATTGAACACATTTACTTTCCACCGACTGTATAAGTGCGGTAGGTGGACGCACATTCTCATTAAAACTGTTGAAAGTAACTTGTCATCGAGTTGGATTTGGCCTTTGTCAACAATAAGATCTTAAAATCCACGCCATTCATGATTTTTCTATCTCATCTAATTAACGCCCCTCACGATTTTTCTATCTCATCGAATCGTTGCCATTCACGATTTTTCTATTTCTCTGATTAAGTACATAGCAATTTGAAAGGTCCATATTATTCGGATTGATCTCATCATTGGTGACGCAACTATCTCTATTATTTTTGTTTTTTAGTTCTGTATTCGCTGCATTATTTCGTTTAAAATTAATGTTTCAGCGACTTTGAATTTTAGTGTTTCAGCGACTTTGAATTTTTCTGTCAGATTGCCTTTGGTCTCTTGTCAAATCTGTGCTATCCATTTCAAACTGGCAATTTATTCAACCTTCCAGATATCGTTCACATGCTTTCCTATTCCATACTGCGGGTCCAAATACGGCTCCCTTCTTTGACTGACCTGTTATTGATTTCTCTGCTCGATGAACCTGTCATGTTTTAACCTATTATTTTTATTCTTTATCTACGTGTCTAGAAATAAGTTAATGGTTTCCGTTTAAATTATATAAATTAGAGAAGGTTTCCGTTTAAATTATATAAATTAGAGAAACTGTAGTATGGAATTAGCTCAAATAAAAATGGGTTAAAATTTACTTAACATTTTAGGTTTAGGTATTTTTTGTGATTTTATTTATTTAATTTTGTTTAAAATTTGGTGAGAAATTGTTGGATCTGTAAATTTGAGCAGCTAAGACTGTATAATCAGAGTGTTTCAGAAAATGTTTTGGGTATTTTTTTTTGGTTACTTTTTCTATTTAATTTTGTTTAAAATTTGGTGAGAAATTATTGGATCTGTAGATTTGAGCAATTAAATCTGTATAATCAGAGTGCTCAAGAAATTCTTCAGCATGCTGATTCTATTTATACATTATGCTCTATATGTACACTGTAGTTCCTTGAGGTTAAACATTTTAGGTTTTGGGTATTATTTTTTGGTGATTTTTTCTATTTAATTTTGTTTAAATTTTGGTAAGAGATTGTTGGATTTGTAGATTTGAGTAACTAAGTCTGTATAATCACAGTGCTCAAGAGATTCTTGAGCATGCTGATTCTATTTATACATTATGATCTATATGCCCAGTGTAGTTCTTTAAGGTTAAAGGTTTTAGGTTTTGGGTATTATTTTTTGGTGATTTTTTCTATTTAATTTTGTTTAAAATTTGGTGAGAAATTGTTGGATCTGCAGCTTTGAGCAGCTAAGTATAATCAAAGTGTTCAAGAGATTCTTCAGAATGCCGTATTTATACATTATGATCTATATGTGCAATGTAGTTCCTTAAGGTTAAAGGTTTTAGGTTTTGGGTATTATTTTTTGGTGATTTTTTCTATTTAATTTTGTTTAAAATTTGGTAAGAGATTGTTGGATCTGTAGATTTGAGTAGCTAAGTATAATCAGAGTGTTCAAGAGATTCTTCTCAGAATGCCGATTCTATTTATACATTATGATCTATATGTGCAATGTAGTTCCTTAAGGTTAAAGGTTTTAGGTTTTGGGTATTATTTTTTGGTGATTTTTCTATTTAATTTTGTTTAAAATTTGGTAAGAGATTGTTGGATCTGTAGATTTGAGTAGCTAAGTTGGTATAATCACAATTCTTGAGCATGTTGATTCTATATATACATTATGATCTATATGTAGAGTGTAGTTCCTTAAGGTTAAAGGTTTTAGGTTTTGGGTATTATTTTTTAGTGATTTTTTCTATTTAATTTTGTTTAAAATTTGGTGAGAAATTGTTGGATCTGCAGATTTGAGCAGCTAAGTATAATCAGAGTGCTCAAGAGATTCTTCAGCATGCTGATACTATTTATACACTAGCACAGCCACAAACTCGTGGCTGGTGAACGCCGAAAGGTTTTGGTTGTTCCAGAAAATCAAAGGCGATCATAAAATGAAACTTTGTCATAAATGAAACGCATGGTTACACATGGTCATAAATGGTTGATTTCCGTGTTCACATCTCTCTACTATGTAACAAAATCTTAATCTCTGTTAATTACTCAGAACATCTTTAAGCAAAAAAAACTAAAACAATTACAAAGAAAATTAAAAATTAAATTACAAATCGGTATCCCTTGATGTCCAAGCTCGTCAAGTTGGCTAAAGTTTTAATTTGAGATAAGTAATAAAAAAGTAAAGTTTGAATTTGAAGTTTGTAATCAAAAAATTATGAAACCATGTTCCAAATATAAAATAGTGAGAAATTATGTTTTTTTAATAACGTTATATTACTTTTTTAAAAGTTGAAAGTTTCTTATAGCAGTTGGAAAGTTTCTTTCATGTAATTTAATACGGGTCGTTTAATTCTATGTAACTCATCCTTAAACCTACGAAGCGTGGCTTGATATTGCAGTCTGCGACCATTGGATAATTACTTATATTAATTCATTTTACCAGACCATTGGATAATTTAATATTAATTGCACTCTGCGACCGTTAGATAACCATTTTACCAGACGTGGCCTTTGATAACCCGACGCTACATATAGTAATTTTTTACAGCGTGAGTAAATGTGAAGCAGTTATGTAACAATATGTGCGTGTTTCTCAGACTGCATTCGAGAGGCGTGTTTCTGGTGAACGCAAATTGAAACGTGGCCATAAAATCAAACGCACCGCTTTAAATGGTTATAAATGGTTGCGTTTCATATTCATATTTTTGGATTTTCTAACAAAACATTAATCTTTGTTAATCACTTAGATGTGACAATCAGTCAGCTACCATAGTAAATTTTAAATATGATTAAGTAAAAGTAAAAAAATAAACATGTAAACGGATGTCTTTATAGTAGTGAGGAAGTTAGTGGTTGAAATCACAACCACTGATTTATTGGGACGACTAAGAATATTCCATCAATATTTAATCTTGTCCATACAAAACTGATTAAACACTAAAAACCTATTAAATGTGCCCATTGTCAATAGGTATACGCCTGGCTTAATTAGAAAGTAGAGGTGGAGACCTTGGTCAATGCGGTATATTCAATTTAACTAATTATATTTAAAAATTATTTTAATATTTATTTATTTATTTATTATTTTTTTTAACTTCAATTTAACTTCAATTTATATTAAATTTGTATTAATGGATTTATTTGAAGTAGGCAAAGTACTACTAAGTATATCTATATTTTAAAGATTTATTTACTATTTATTTTTCAAATGTTGTTGATTATCAAAAAGTTTTCGAGTAGACACTCTTCATTCCAAGAAAGAGTGTGCTTTTGTTAAGCATACACTTATACTAAGAGCTTGGAGGGGAGGAGAGGAGGTGAATAAGTATAAGGCTATTTTTTTTAGTTTTTAAAATTTATACACCATAATGAACATAATGAAGCAATCAGATAAATACAATAATCATAAGACATAATATTTAACATGGAAATCTTTTCGAGAGAAAACCACAAAATCTTTCTTTATTAATCTGTAGGTACCAACCTATGGTTACAAATGTTTGTAGGCACCAACCTAATGGAGACACCAATCCCCACTTCTTTTTGTAGGCATCTACCTACATGAGACACTGATCACCTCTTGTGTTTATGCCTTCCTAAAGGAGACACATATCCTCTTTGTTGTTTGTAGGCACTGACCTACAAGAGACATTGATCCCCTTCGTTGTCTTCACAAAATCTTCTCTGCACTCCTTACTTCTTCACTCCTTACTTCTTCCTTCGCCAGATCTGCTCTACGCTTGCTACTTATGCTTTTGCCTTCATGAGATCTTCTTGCTTCTTCTTCAACTTCTTCTGCACTATTCTTACTTCTCCTACTTTCGCTCTTTAAATTTTTTTTTCTTCTTCTTTCGCTTCTTTTGCACTGTGCTCACTACTCCTTCTTCCTTTGCCTCAGATCTGTACTCACTCCTTTTTTCTTTTTCCGGATCTATTTTCTAAAACACTATATTTGATCTTCACCAATATTCAATTGTCGCACCTTGAATGATGTTCAATCCTCACTCCTTGAACAATATGCATATGAATATTACATTTTCACCCATATATTGATTTTTTCTCATAACTATCTTATTTATTAATACTTTTCCATAAGCTTTACATGAAAAATCATGTTCTTTTTTAAAAGTCGTGACTTTAATTAAATAATAATTGATTTTGCCCCCTTTTTATTTTTTAATTCACTTTTTACTTTACCATGGATAAATACCACCATGGTTTACAAATACCATGTGCATTTTCACTTTTACCCTTTTTCTTTAATCCACTTTCACTTTTACAGTTTGTTTTTCTTCAACTTTGTTTCCACTTAACTTTTCCACTTTTTTATTTATTAAAGTGATACCAAGGTCACATTTATATTTAATCCACTTTCTAACCTTTCATATATATTTGATCACTTATTAACCTTTGACATCAATGACAATATTTTATTCAACAATCTCCCCCTTTGTCCTTGATGGAAACCATGTACTAAAAAACACACAATCCTAAAAAATAGAAAGAGTTATCCCTTGTCTGCTGTTGTAGGAAAATATCCCTGCGGACAGGTAGATCTCCTCTTGAGAGCTAGACTCTTAACTCTAAGACAGAAGATGCTTAGCATGGACACTGACTTCCTTTTAGATATACATAAACTAATGTGTGAGGAGGAAGGAGAAAAATAGTACCTCTTTACCGGTGTTTGTCCCTGCATGGTCTAAGTTGAGCTCCAATCTTAAACTCCTCGATAAGCCCTGTAGACAAACAAAGATACAACCAACTTCATACTCTACTGAGATTAGCTCGAAACAGATCTATCTACTAGAGACAAGTTCATGTGAGATCAAACACAAACTAGAAACAAACAAACTAAGCATATTATATTAATGAGAGAAAAGTGTTATTTACAGCCATAGATGGAGTGCAACAACTTCACCAAGCTCTCCTTGTCCAAACCCTTGCTTAAACAGTCCACACACAGAATGTTGATGTTCTAGATAGCATATTCCTCATGAGATCATAAGTTAGATTCTTCACAGTACTTTCCATCCCTGTACTATATGTTGCCTATGAGATCATATGTTTAATACCTCCAATCTTTCTTCTCTCATGAGACCATAAGTTTGGTATCTCTAAACTCTTCTTCATTTTCTCCTCCATGGAAATCCCTCATTATATAGAATTTGGAGGCTTGACCACCATGGAGAGGATCTCTCATCAGATCCACTAAGAAAGGGATCTCTAAGATATTTAGGGATAAAATATCTCTTAAGGATTTTGGGGAGGGAATATATCTCAAGGATTTTAAGGAGGAAATATTTCAACCATCCATGAGATCCTTCACCTTCCCTAAAAAAATAGGAAACCAAATGTGAGGTGGATTCTCACACTTAATTACTTTCTTTTTCATGAATATTAATAATAATTCATGTGCACTTGATTCTCACACTTAATCAATTCCTTTTCCATGAATATTAATAATAATTCATGTGTACTTGGTATTTTGGCCTTCATATAATATATCCCTCCTCCACATTGATTAGGGATTGTGACATAGGCTATTCCATGGTGTCAAGGTGTATGAGACACTTATATGACACTTTACGACACTTAGGGCGAGGTACCTAAGTGTGCAAATTTCATGTGTAACAGAATGCCCCCTAAAGTGTGAGGTCAAAAGAGAGAATGATGTCCGAAACACTTTACAAATATTTAAAGCAAGGGTGTGGACTTGGAGAACCTGGTCGAAGCTGCACACAAACATCCAACAAATATTATGACATGTTTCAAACCCAAGGAAGGCATACCTATGCTTGGGTGATAAAGACTTGGAAGATATGGTCGCCATAAAATACACTGTGGATCCATAATTATATTGATAAAAAGGTATAGCCACTGAAAATACACAGTGGATCTATACTCCCATGACTTGGACTGACCGTAGCCACGAAGAATACACAGTGGATCTACGAGATGAAAAGACATAGCCACGACCAATACAAAGTGGATCTATGTGAATATATGTGTCATTGTTCAAAAGAAACTCCTTCACAACTTGGGCAAAGTACATATAAGAGTGATGACTCAACCAAGGGTCTTCTTACCGGTCCCGATGTAGTATGAATCTAACCATGCGAATAGATGTCCTGATGTCGAACATGGGAGAAACCACTTGATTACCGGTCAATGATGTAAATCGTTAACAAGCGTGAGGGAAATCACCATTTATGTCAATGATTCCCAAGGTACCCTAATACATTCCAACGAATGTGAATAGATGAGTTGAAGTCGAACATTCGTGGAATCATCCGATCAGAGGTCAATGATGTTAACCCATTGTCGGACACGAGGAGGCGTGACATTGAGGCATGCAGGTCCCAAGGTACTAATTGGTTTCTAAGTCTAGTTCCCGGATAATGTGTTGAAGTCGACAGGAATAGACTCGTCGAAGGAGGGCCTTGATGTATCCCCTATCAACGACACGAAACAAACACAGAGAGTTAATTGGTAGATTAAATGAACATGGACTGGCACGGGTATTGAGACAACATATTTGTGATGGATGACTCTCGAGGTGGATACTTCCCTTGAATACTGAGGCACAACAACAAAAACATGACATGGACCAAAACACGATGATGCAGTGGATACTGTGAATTTCATCAGGTGACCCAAAGGAGTAAGAAAAACTCAGAGGATTGGTTCAGTGCAGAGGTTCAACGGATTAAGATGTGCACAAAGACAAAGTGTCGTGTTCAAGGGAGACTCTAAGAGTTATTGGTAATGTTCTCAAAAACTACCTGGCTTGCTTCCTTCAAATTTTTCCCCCATCTAGATAGACGAGTACCTCTTTTTAATTTAACTATCTCGAGGAGGGTAACACATGCTCGATATAACTCAGCTTTGGTAAGTTCCTCTTCCTTTGTTTAACAAACTGGAAGAAGTAAGGGTTCGGTCCCATATGGGCCCTTCAATGCATAATTGTTTAACGAGTCCAGAGAAGGTAAACTCGGTAGTTTTTTAGTTTTAGAGAGTCTGAAAATGACTTAAAGAAGACTCCAATGTTGTCCTTTTTCGTAATGTTAGTCTTGCGAGGCTGAAAAAGAGATAAATTATCACTCGAAAGATGCCCTTTCAAACCTTTTAATGAGTGGGAAAGGAAGCAAGACCACTCGGGAATATTTTCATGTTTAGAGAGTCTGAAAAGAGCTTAAAGAAGACTCTAGGGGGTTCCTTTTTCATGTATCCATGCAAGTCCGAAAAAGAGATAAATTTTACTCGTATGCATTCTCATGTATTTACGAGCACGAGAAAGAACAAAGACTAAGCTCAGTATGCCCCCAGCTTGAAAGCTAGTGGCTTAACTCCAGAATGATCATCAAAGGCTGGAGACATGCCCTCCAAGCTTCAATTCATTCACCAACTTTGAGGTTGTCACCAATTTCTGTGCTAGATGGAGAAAAATGATACAGGTGGATGAAATGAAGGTTAAAAAATGAGACCTAACGAAAGACTCAACTTGACATCTACGAGATCTGGTGAAAGATTCAAGTAGAAAGGAGAGGTAATTGTTTCATTCTTTAACGATCTTGACACAGGAAAAGAACTATGCTCAAGGTTCTGGGTTCGATCCCCAGATTGCTATTTCATTTTTTAACAAGCTTGCTACAGAGAGGAAAACTATGCTCAAGGCCTTTGTTTCATTTTTTAACGAGCTTGATACAGAGAAGAGAAACTATGATCGTAACCTCTATCTCATTTTTTAACGAGCTTGCTACAGAGAAGAAAAACTATGCTCATAACTCCTTCTTGATAATGGCTTCCAAGAGGATAACGCTCTGGAAGGACACCGTGTCAAGGGACAAAACTCAGTCATGGCTTCCAAGAGATCTTCACTGGATGGAAGAAAAATTCGTTGTAAGGAACACATGTCGAGGGCCTCGATAGGGGTAAGGAGATTAGGCTCCAATAGACTTACCGAAGAGATCACCATGTCAAATACTGGATCTAAGTCATCGGAAGTTGAGGTCATGGGAGACAACGCCACATAATTGACATGCAGCGGGGGCGATACTGTCGTCATATAAGAAACATTCAGGGAGGTAATCCAGTCAGGACCGATGAATGAAAGTTGATCAAGATTCATAATTCTTCCATCATGAGGGAAAGATATAATGCAAAAAAGAGTGGATACAATAGCTTTCATGGAATAGAAATAATCTCGCCCAAGGAGTAAAGCGAAATCCAAGGGGTCTTGGAATACCATGACATCAATAAAGACAATTTTCCCTCCCAAAGTTACGGGAAACTAAGGAAGGGTCCCTAAAGGTTGACTGGTTATTCTGTTAAAAGCTAACAGATTCTGTGTAACTGACACAAGTTGAGGACAACCCAAAGCGCGCAAAGCAACAGAGGACAAAATACTAATGGACACACCGTCATCTATCAGAGATTGAGGAACGTCCCAACCACAAACCTGTACTGTAATCTGGAAAGGAATGTGAGAGGGAAGACGAGGTCCAGTTAGCACACCCCAATAAAAAAGGATGGCCTCATTACTTGGAGGGGGTTTTGTGGGAGAATGAGGAATACCCCCCGACATGATAGAGTCTGTATCAATGAGAAAAATGTGGGCAGTATCAGGTTTACTCTCTAGAGGGAGAGTAGGATCGACCAATGGTGGAATTGGATCGACCGCTTTGGCACTCTTCAGATGAAGGGTGGAACTGATTGAGGAAGGGACTGGATCAATCACTTTGTCACTCCTCAATGGAAGAGTGGGATTGACCGATAATGTAACTGGAGCAACCACTTTGGCACTCTTCGGATGAAGGGTGGGACTGATCGAGGAAGGGACTGGATCAGTCACTTTGGCACTCCTCAAGGGAGGAGTGGGATCGACTGATGGTGGAACCAGATCAACCACTTTGGTGTCACCCTCTAAAGGGAGAGTGGGATCGACCAAGGATGAGAACAGATCAACCACTTGGGTTACACTCTTTTGATGAAGAGTGGAGCTGATCGATGATGGAACTAGATCAACTACTTGGGTTTGTGGTTTAATTGAGGAGGAAACTAGATTGACCATTTGATCAACCGGACTGATCAGAGATGGAACTGGATTGACCAGTCCATCAACTAACGATGGGTTGGGGGAAATATTACGATAACCTTTTGGAAGTTGAAGTTTTTCCAAAAGAGAAGAAGCCTCATCCATACGAGGACAAAGTTGAGAGTAATGATCACCTTTACATAACATGCAAGGGAACTTGACAGTTTTCTTCTTCTTACCAACCTTAACGTCACTAGTTGATGGGGTATCATTGGCATGAACGACAGAGGCCGATGACGTGGAGGACCACATATCTAAGACCTTGATAAGACCAGGGAAATCCCTCAGAAAATGGTCACCCTTACAAAGACTGCAAGGGAATTTGGGTTTCAGATTCTTCATTTTAATCTTTTTGACCTCATCAACACTCCCAGTACTATTAAAAACAACTGGTTGCTTAGAGACAACATCTGATGTTGCTGGGGCCTTGGTCCTTTTCAGGCTCTTCTTCTTCTTCTCTTTCCATTTCTTCTTCTTTTGGTCAACCTGGCTACTTGCTTTAGATATTTTGCTAGGCGAAGAAGGAGAAATGGAAGGAGACTTAATGGGCGAAGAAGGTGAAAAGTCAAGGTGAGGTTGATGTGTGGGTGGTGTACTAACATCTAAAGTATTAGGTGCAGCTGAAATATTGGGAAGATTCGATATCATCAGAGTGGGGAACAACCAAACTGGTAATCCGATGGTGAGTCCTGGAAGACTCAGTGTGGTAATGTATGGAGGACCAAAGTTTCCAAACGAAGGAAAAGCAGAAGGTTCCCCTGGAGAAGGGGCTCCTCCATTGGTACTCTCGGGATTCGATTCCATTAACACTAACTCAACCTAAGGTCCACTAAGTAAAACAAACAACACACGCTATGAATCTGAGAAGCAATCAATCAAACAAACCTTCCTACGATGAAACCACTAGTTGGTGATGAAATCCAACGTCACGAGATCAAAATAGGAAGGGGCAGGGATAGAATGGGTGGATCAGTTACATTGGCAACCTGCTTAACGGACTTACGCCTTGGTGCAATATTCCACACAGTAATTATGGATTTACCCTCCAAGGAGCCTGAGTGAGTTTGACCAACGTCTGTTTCAGGTATAGTGAGACTTCCCTTCACCGTCACCTTGTGTGGGACCCTAAATATTATGGCTACTGAGGTCACCAATTCGTAGTTATCCCCTGGGAGGGTACAGTCGACAGTCCAGTTGGAACGTATGGGCAGGATAACAAGTCCGAAATCAACCCGAGAGGCTCCCACACATAATTGTGGGTATACCTTCAAGTGACCCCCAATATACGATCTGACCACTACAAACAGTTTAACCACGAAGGGATAATCTCCGTAATTCTCCCGAATGCAACCTCGTGCATAACCCCTGTGTCCGAGGGGGATCCCAGAAAGCCTATACGACAATTGGATTTCACTCTCCCTACTGCAAGATACTAAGTTTGTTTGATAGATTTGGAAAGTTATCCTTTCAACCTATTCCAAATCCCTACACCATAAGCTAATGTAGGTTTGCTACCAGAAAATATAAAAATGTCTAATCAATTTTTAGTTTAGCGCTTGATTTTTAAGGCTGTTGTTACTCAAAAGGAAAATGGCATGGACAATATGGTGTTTTGACCGACTCGGAAGTTATGCAAAGAGATGAAGATGCAATATTTTCATTTCAATGAAAGCTATGCTACGAGAAGGAGAAAACATTCATCATTTCAGATGCACAATGTCCCAAAAATGCTCGAAAACATGCAATTCTACTACTTCAAATGCAAGCTAGTTTCACTACCCAAAAGAAAGAATGCATATATGTTTTTTGCTTGATTATTATGTATACATAAAGTAAACACAAAACCTTCAACGCTCCATTACTTTCAATCATGAGAAAGAGTCCTATGCAGATGCAAAAGACACGAAGAAAAAGACTACAAACAAAGCACGCACTCAAGGTAGTGAGAACTAAAAGAAAAACAAAAAAAAATCTTGGTCTAACAAGAAATCAATCAAGGATCCTAAAACCAACAAGCATCCAAGGAGTGCAATAAAATGCAGAGAAGAATCCAAAAAGAGACAGGGAGAAAGAGAAAATACCCAAATTTTCAGCTAGAAAGAGCAATTTTCACATTTCTGAAAAGGGTTTCAAGCTCCAATTAAGAAAAGAGGGAGTGATAAGCATCGAAAACCAATCCAAATAATTTCACAAACCATTCACAAAGACTAGGTAAATATTTCCACAAAACAGGTTGCAAAAAACTAATGAGAAAAAGGCAGAAAAACCCCAAGAAGGAGACCGACGCTCCCCCAAAAGGGTACACAGAGAGTTATAACACTCTGTCTAAGGCCTTCAGGGAGCGTTGGCACTCTAATAACAAGGGAAGGGGGTGGCAAGATTCCCAAAAGCTCATAAAAGAGCAAAAAAATTGCAAAACATTCACCCAGAATGCATAAAAATTGGTGAAAATGTAAGTGAAGATGGGAGAAGGCTAATGGATCATAAAAAAAATAGAAAAAGTGATCTGAAAGGTGGTAAAAGGGAAGGGACAAACCAAGGAAAGACAATTGTATTCCTTGTCCCCAGTGGAGTCGCCAATTTCTGTTGTAGGAAAATCTCCCCGTGGACAGGTAGATCTCCTCTTGAGAGCTAGACTCTTAACTCTAAGACAGAGCATGCTTAACATGGACACTGATTTCCTTTTAGATATACATAAACTAATGTGTGAGGAGGAAGGAGAAAAGAAGTACCTATTTACCGGTGTTTGTCCCTGCACGGTCCGAGTTGAGCTCCAATCTTAAACTCCTCGATAAGCCCTATAGACAAACAAAGATACAACCAACTTCCTACTCTACTGAGATTAGCTCGAAACAAATCTATCTACTAGAGACAAGTTCATGTGAGATCAAACACAAACTAGAAATAAACAGGCCAATCATATTATATTAATGAGAACAAAGTGTTACTTACAACCATGGATGGAGTGCAGTAGCTTCACCAAGCTCTCCTTGTCCAAACCCTTGCTTAAACAGTCCACACACATAATTTTGATGTTCCAGATGGCATCTTCCTCATGAGATCATAAGTTAGATGCTTCATAATACTTTCCATCCCCGTACTATATGTTTTCTATGAGATCATATGTTTCATACCCCCAATCTTTCTTCTCCCATGAGACCATAAGTTTGGTATCTCTAAACTCTTCTTCATTTTCTCCTCCATGGAAATCCCTCATTATATAGAATTTGGAGGCTTAACCACCATGGAGAGGATCTCTCATCAGATCCACTAAGAAAGGGATCTCTAAGATATTTAGGGAGAAAATATCTCTTAAGGATTTTGGAGAGGGAAGATATCTCAAGGATTTTGGAGAGGAAATATTTCAACCATCCATGAGATCCTCCACCTTCCCTAAAAATTAGGAAACCAAATGTGAGGTGGATTCTCACACTTAATTACTTTCATTTTCATGAATATTAATAATAATTCATGTGCACTTGATTCTCACACTTAATCAATTCCTTTTCCATGAATATTAATAATAATTCATGTGTACTTGGTATTTTGGCCTTCATATAATATATCCCTCCTCCACATTGACTAGGGATTGTGACATAGGTTATTCCATGGTGTCAAGGTGTATGCGACACTTATATGACACTTTATGACACTTAGGGCGAGGTACCTAGGTGTGCTAATTTCATGTGTAACATCTGCAACTCTCACCCTATCTGTAATTTTCCTCCACCTGTCTGTACTCTCCTCTTGTCTGTAATTCTCCCCTTCTGACATCAATTGTAAATGTATGCTCCCCCTGAGTTGTGATTCTTTACTGACAATATTAGAGGTATATCACTCCTACATTATGTATGAGATATTCATATGTTTCTCTCGGAAGGGATGTGGTAAAAGTATTTGCAACTTGTTCCTTTTGTTGTGCTGCTCCCCCTTATATTGTGCTTTCTCTTGTAGTTTTCTGAAGTAGATCCCCTTGTGAATGTACTATCTTTTCTCGTTTTAATTTGTTAATCCCTAATATTGGCTCATTACCCCTTAATTGGGGCATATTATATTATTAATGTTATTTTATTTAAGTCGGCTTTAGGCCATTAGTTGTAATTATACCTCCTAGTCTCCTGTATATACCAAGGAGACATTTTCATTTTGAATCATCTT
>ML788839.1:230693-261145 GCA_009831015.1 Picea engelmannii
CCCCTTAATTTGGGCATATTATATTAGTAATGTTATTTTATTTATGTCGGCTTTAGGCCATTAGTTGTAATTATACCTCCTAGTCCCAAAATATACCAAGGAGACATTTTCATTTTGAATCATCTTGTACTTGAACATTTAAGTGGGGTAAAAGGAGGTTGCCCCCTCGAAGAGGCTTATTATCTGAAATTATCTCTTTTTCAAGGCGTTGAGTACTATTTCTGAGGTTTTTCTATGCTATATTGATATTTGGTTCTTAACATAATTGCTTAGTCTTTTTTATTTTACTGTCACTCTCCTGAACCACTAACAAGATTCCAAAGACTTGCTAGATGTTTCACTATCACAGTAGATATATGAAACCATGCCAACTCCCAAAGGTTTCCTTGAGAAAATGTGTAGAGTTGTCGTCAAATTTCATTATGATCTCTCAAAATTCTTTCAAGGTTTGAAGAAAGAATGTTCAGAATATTGAATAAGATTATATGCATGCTGCCCAGAATATAACATCCTCCACTTGCAGTATTTCACTCCTTATCATTTTCCGCCTCAATGGTAAAGATTGTTTGAATATGATACAACAACACTCTTGAAGAAATATGAACATTGTCACCAACAACGCAAGATAATCAGTCTCTTTCAATTCAGACAGTCTCTATATCCAACATAAGAAGTAGAACATCTCCAACAATAGTCGAACTTGGTTGGGTTCAAACATCTCCAACATAACAAGTAGAACATCTCCAACAATATTCAAACTTGGTTGGGTTCATGTATTAACAAATTCAAGTATTGCCCCTTTAAGGGATCAATAAGTAGCGACAACGGTTCTTATCAAAACTTCAAGTTTACACACAACCCAGTACAAACTCCAGTCCACTATCATGTCGGGTCGATTCTTAGTCGACCACTTCCATGGAAATCATCTGTAAGTAAGAGAAGCACTGCATGAATATACAATTTATGATACAAAATGATATGAATTCCTCAAGCCTTTGGTCAAATGATTCCATGACCATCCATCAATTCAACCACAATCTATCCTAATAGTTGGAACTGATCCAAAATTTTGTCTTTCAAGTCTCGTATGAAAAGATCTAAGAGAATGATTTCCATTCCTTCAATTTTTATGGTGAGGATGATGATAGACAATAAATGTTTGTGTTGGTTGATTAGCAGAAGTAGGCTCATGGTGAGGTTCACTCACATGAGTATAACAACTTTGCATATCAACAACAATGTCATTTGTAACAACATGCTCAAATGTTAGCATGTGAGGAGCGTGCAACTCATCAGTCTGTTTGACACAATCAACAGTAGGTTGTTCTTTTAGAAAACCAATATGAACTCCTCATGCAACAAATAAAACTTCCTTGGTTGTAGCAAGACTAAGTGTAGGTTGGGAGGCAACAACAACATCATATCCAAGACCAGTCTTAATGAGTGGATACCTTTGACAATTTATGATATCACTTAATATTTCAATACTCTTTTCAAACTTCAAGCTTTTGTTCAACTGAGAAGTTGATTTTTCCAAATCCTTCTTAGGGAAACAATCTCGTATTCTATCTCTTCACAATTTTCCTCCTTTTTCTTCAATTGGATTCTTACGACATCTTCTATCCTTCTTGGCTCTTCTAATTGATCTTTTAGGCTTATGATCATCTTTTCTATTTCTTCAAGGCTTCGTGACATTTTGTTTTTTGAATCATGATCCTCTTCTTCATATTTTTGGAGTTTCTCCTTTTGTTTCCAATTCATTTTCCTTAGCTTCTTTGTTTCTCTTAAGGCACAGATGAGTTCTTCTTCAAGATCCACTTCTCCATATGTTTCATTTTTTTTCTCTTCATATAAACCCATCATTTCTTTTCTTTTATCTTCATCAACATTTGTTTCGATTGCTATAAAAAGAGTTTCTTCTCAAACATTATTAGAACTGATTTCATTGCTTTCTTGAGACGAGTCACTGACCCCTTTTGAGTAGAGGCTCTTCTTCTGCGTATAAGAGTTCTTGTTCTTTTCATGTATGTTCTGTTTGTTTACATTTTTGTTTTTATGATGTTTTCTCTTTACATTATAGTCTTCTTCATTATTGCCACTTAACAACAAAATGTGCTACTTTTACACAATTAAAGTGTTTAAAATGCAACTTATCTTTGTATTTGCTAGATCCATTTTTGAGTTTTCTCAGACAATTTTCTTCCTCTATTTCTGATTCACAACTGGAACAATCGCTTGATTTGTGCACTTTTTTCTTCATCTTCTTTGAGGCTTTGAACGCTTATTATTTCTTTGAAGGTTTTTCCTTTTTAGTCCTCATTTCGTATGTAGTGAGGATCCCATGCAATTCATCCATTGTTAATTGATCAAGATCCTTCATTTCCTCAATGGTAGAAAATTTGGAATCGAATCTTAAGGGGAGTAACCACAACACATTTTGCACAATCATTAATTCTTCAATGGTTTTACCAAGTCCTCTGATGGTGTTGACAATTTCGTCCATAGGGAGGAGATAGGTTGCAACATTTTCTTCGTCTTTCATATTCAAACTCTTGAACTATCTTCTATGAGTTGGAGCTTAACCTTCTTGACCTTGTCATTGCCTTTATGGACTGTTTGAAGTGTATCCCAAATTTGTTTCACTGATTTGCAATGCATTACTTTGACAAACTCTGATTTTGATAGTCCACACAAGATGACATTCATGGTTTTTGAATTATTTTCACTATCCTTTTTCCCGAACATATCTGTTGGTGGAGTTGTTGGGGATGTATAACTAGTCACAACTGATTTCCAAATATCAAAACTAAGGGCCATTAGATATGTTCACATCCTTATTGTTAGCACCAGGAGTTGTCCTTAGAATTATTGAACAACAAGCCCAATACCCATGAGAATATGAATAATTAAATCAATTTTATGGTTGGTGGATCAACAAGAAAGAGAAAGAAAGAAAGAGGGCAACAAACTATCTTCATAGACATTCCATTGGGCATGGAGTCATAAAATCCCCGTTGAAACATAGAGAGGGGGGGGGGTGAATCAATATCCCCCTTTTTTAAACAATTAGTAATTAATTTGTTATTTTATTAATCATCACAATATATCATCAATGGAATTGTATTTATGATCAATTATATAAATATAATTAACAAGAATTACAAGGATTTATAAAGAGTAGTCTAAGATTGTGAAGGAAACCAATCCTCTTTAGAGTTCCAACTCTTAGAGACACAAATATCTTTCTTCACGACACCAACCCTAGGAAGCACAAACTCCCTTGTTTTAGGGCACCAACCCTATGAAGCACCAACTACTTTGTCTTTAGGGCACCAACCCTAGGAAGCACCAACTCCTTTTTTTTTTTCCAGGGCACCAACCCTAGGAAGAACCAAATCCCTTTTTTCACACTTTACTTAGTAAAGGATATGAATCCTTCCTTACTCCTGCCTTCCACCCTCACTGCATAAGTATCATTAATTTTTCTTCTTGGAATCTGCTTCTGCTTTTGATCTTCTGAACTAGACTACAAAGACACTTTCTTCTCACCATTCTTTCTTCTTTATATAGTCTTCCAACTGGTGTGAATTTGAACCATTGCATCTTTTGACAATGAGCCATTGTACTCTTTCATTTAAATGATAATTTTAAACTTTAAATAATATCATTTTTCCTTTTTTTTATTCTTTATTCATAATGCTCATGTTTTAACTCTTCTTTAATCATGACTATGTATAGGTTCATTAGTATATAGATCTTGATTTGTTATGAATTTGAGTCTTTATCAATAGGTGCTCCCTTCAAACCAAAATTTGTGTGACCATGGGCTTATCCATTCCAAGTATTGTTCTTCTAGTGCTTTCTTCTTCCACCCCTATTCTTCTACACGGGACTGTATTCAAACATCTAAGGGTTATTTCCTTCTAGCCCCTTTAGCTTCTTTACCTTATCACATGACTAGTGCTGGAATCAGGTTCTCCTGTACTTCTTCCTTTGGGACTTTCATCTTTTGCAGTCATTCAATCATCCCAAAGTACATTTCACCAGAGTGCATATACTGTATTCACTAGTAGATCGGATGGGAAATATTTAATATTCCATTGGATGGACAATCTTGGCTTATCCAGAGGCTTCAAACAAATGAAATTTCAGGACTTAATCTGTAGTTGAGTGGACGATTCTCGTTCACTTTGGGACTTCAGTGTTTCGATACTCCAACCTTTGTAGTCTTCCAACTATTCCGGAGCAAATTTTGTCAAAGGGTGTATCATCACTCCATGCCTGATAGGAATCACATGTCCAAGAGCTAGGACCATAGAATTAGGTACAAAGGTTCTCCCTCTCTTTGGCTATTTAGCTATTCGTGACTCCAAGACTCCGGGATAATTGAACTCTGAGGTAGTTCAATTCCTATGGAGTGTTTACCTATTGAATAAGTCATAAATTTGTGTTGACCACTTACTTTCAGTTGTTAGTACACCTTATGGTATCCTTCCACTTTACTCGATCGAATGATCGAAAGATATTCTGGTGGATATTATATCAACGACTAACATAAATTTGTGACTTCGACCTTCAACGCTTTGGGTAGCTTTGCTGGTAGGAAAAGATGGTTATCCCAGAGGCTGTAGTCTTGGAATGATGTGGTGTTCTGATGTCACCTATGATGACATGGACCCATAGTGGGTGTGCCACGTGTCACCCTGATTTGTGACTTTCACAAACCTTATGTTCCATATGTATTTGACACTTGTCATCATCTGATTAGGCCACGTGTCCTTGTTGACTAAGATTTTGACTTTTCATTACTTCGTAGCTTTGGGAGTTTTGGCCCTTTTATACCATCCTTCGATCATTGTCAAAGTGTCGAATAGATCTATCATCATAGATATTTCCTTATATTGATCATATGACCTTTGTTTACTCTAGGACTATGTGCCTTTGGCCCCACATATCCTATCCTTCCACTACACTTGATCAACGAATGAGGGGATTTCCCTACTCTTCCTCTCATCCGACGGTCAACAATGTAAATTTAACCTTGTACAATGTCTACTGTAAATAGATATTCAAAAAAGAACAGAAAATATACAATGGCAAATACAAACATTACACAGAGATTTCTCCCTTGGAAACCCAAACCGGGAAAACCAACATATATTATATTCATTCATTGTGTTACATTGTATACAATACAATATACATATAGGAGCCAACAGCATCCAAAACCCTAACCTAATGATCTGGATTAGTCCAAAACCCTAATTCCTTAACCGGAAATAGAAAACAATCGGCAAAAAACCATGTGCCTAAAAAACCCACCTAAATACATGACACTACTACTCGTGCAAATAATATAACACATACCCAACATTCTCCCACTTGTTTTCTTTGCATACATGGGGTTACAGGGTTACATAGTCAAAAATCCAGGGCAACAATGCCCATGGATCCTCTACACCAAGAGAACTTCTTAGTGCTCACAGATTTTGTTAATGAGTCTGCAACATTCTTCAAAGTGTCCACCTTCATCAATGATACTTTCTTTTCTTCAATCATGTCTCTCACAAAGTGATATTGAACATCAATGTGCTTTGTCTTTGAACGATAAGAAGGGTTCTTCGCCAGAAAAATTGCACTCTAACTGTCACACTCTGTCCTTACAGCTTGTTGTACCAACCCAATACCTGAAAAAAATATTTGTAACCATACTGCTTCCTTACTTGCATGAGTGGCTTCCATGTATTCGTATTCTGTAGTTGAAAGTGCCACTACAACGTGTCTTTTTCTCATCCAACTTATTGCTCCTCCAAACAGGTTAAACACATACCTGCTTGTAGATCTCCTACGATCCAAATCTCCAGCCCATTCTGCATCCACAAAGCCATGTATATCGACCACTCTGTCCAGTCCCGGTCTTCCTTCGTAGCACAATCCATAGCTAGAAGTGCCACACAAATACCTGAAAACCCTTTTTACTGCTATCCAATGCTCCTTCCCTGGTTTTGACATATACCTACTCAAAACTCCCACTGCATGTGCAATGTCCGGTCTAGTACAAACCATTGCATACATTAAACTGCTAACTGCACTAGCATATGGAACATGAGACATGTCCTCCTCTTCTTCATGTGTCTTGGGACACTGATCTGCACATAACTTTACACCAACAGGAATAGGAACCTTGACTGGTTTACATTCCTACATATTAAACCTTTGCAATATTGTCTCGACATATTTTCTTTGATTTAACCAGAGTTTCCTCTTTTTTTGATCTCTTTTAATTTCCATGCCGAAAATGAAATTTGTAGCACCAAGATCCTTCATGTCGAATTTAGAGGACAACTGAGTTTTCACATCCTAGATAATCTCCTTGTTGTTTCCTATCGGCAACATGTCATCCACATACAAGACCAAATAAATCAAATGATCACCAATTAATTTAGAATACACATAGTGATCCTCTTTGCTTCTTGTGAAGGCAAGTCCCAGCGTATAAGTATCAAATTTTTGATACCACATCCTTGGTGATTGTTTTAAGCCATATAGGGACTTTTTCAGCTTGCATACCAGCTCCTTCTTTCCTTTCACAGCATAACCTTATGGTTGCTTTATAAAGATTTCTTATTCCAGATCCCTGTGCATGAATGTTGTCTTCACATCCATCTGTTCTACTTAAAAATCAAATGCAGCAGCAACAAATAACAAAAATCTTATAGAGGTTAACTTGGCAACAAGAGAAAAAATCTCACCAAAATCAATTCCCTCAACCTGGGAATAACCCTTTGCTACTAATCAAGCTTTGTATTTCTCCACTTTTCCTTCTGCATTCAGCTTCTTTTTAAATACCCATTTGTTGCCAATGGGCTTTCTTCCAGTTGACAACTCCACTAGATCCCAAGCCTCATTCTTATCCAAATATGCCATTTCTTCTTCCATGGCCCTTTTCCAGAGATTTCCATTCTATGAATCCACTGCCTCCCTGACAATTCTAGGATCATCATCAGTAATAGACAAAGCAAAATTTGAACGAAAATCAGATAGAATATACCTTTCTAGTAGCCTTCTTTCTCGATCCGATCTCCTCAATACTAGAGTATGAGGATCTTCTTCTTCTGATTCATGTTCTTCTGTAGAGTCTGCTTCATCATCCTTTAAATCAAACTCTATATTCTCTGGTTCTTCTTTACTTGGTAGGACTTCCTGTTTAACATCCTTCATTTCTCTAAATACCACATCTTAGCTATACATTATCTTCTTAGTTTCTGGGTTCCAAATCTTATAACCTTTGAGACCATCTTTATATGCAATAAAGATACATTTTTCAGCCGTCTTATCCAACTTACTCCTATTTTCCTTTGGAACATGAACATATGCATCACAACCAAATACCTTAAGATGTGTGAGAGAAGGTTCCTTACCAGTCCATACCTCTTGTGGATTATTTCCACCCAACGCTGATGAGGGTGATCTATTGACCAGATAACATGTAGTACCCACTGCCTCTTCCCATAATTCTTGCCCTACCCCGACACCACTGAGCATGCACCTTGCTTTTTCCATCAGTGTCATGTTCATCCTTTCTACAACTCCATTCTACTGAGGTGTATACGGAGTAGTCTTCTGCTTTTCTATACCACACTTCTTACATAATTCTTCAAATTCATTCTCGCGGAACTCTTCGCCATTATCTGTTCTCAGCACCTTAATTCTTTTCTCTGTTTGATTCTCAACAAGAGCCTTAAACTCTTTAAGCCTGTCAAAGACTTCAGATTTATTCCTAAGGAAATATATCCAAGTTTTCCTCGGGAAGTCATCTATGAATGAGACATAGTACATATATTTTCCCAATGATGGGACCGACACAGGTCCAAAAACATCACTATGAACTAGTTGTAAAATTCCTTCTGCCCTCGTTGCACCAGAGGGGAATCTTACCCAATTCTGCTTCCCATATAGACAATGTTCACAGAAATCAAAATCTAGGGAGAAATTAGACATACCTTCAACCATACCTTTACTGTGTAGTAGTCGAAGACCCTTCTCTCCGATATGCCCCAGTCTTTGATGCCACAACATAACCTTTTGTCCAGAGATTGTAGGAGTTCTTTCTTCTTCAAATCCAATATCAAGAACAATGGAGATATTACACCCATCACTAATAGTGCTTCCTAGCAGCTTATATAGAGTTCCAAACCTAACTCCCTTCATCAAAACCATTGCTCCTCGAACCATCCTGCAAATTCCCTTTTCAAAAATTGTTTTTACCCCTGCATCTTCCATTTTGCTTACAAAAATAAAATTTCTGGCCATACCTAGGATGTGTAAAACACCAGGCAATGTTCTAATCCTTCCATCTATGAGTCTCAACTTGACCCTTCCTCTTCCTATGATTCTGGTTGTCGAATCATTACCTAAGAAAACATTACCTCCATCATACTTTTCATATTCGCAAAACTACTCCCTGTGGGGAGTCATATGAAAGGATGCACCAGAGTCAATCAACCATGCCTCATGATCTACATGTGTGCTTGAAGAGGCCAAGTACACATCCCCTCCTTCTTCCTTGGAGGTCTTTTCTTCTGTAGAAGAATATTCTTCAGATCCCTTGTTTTTCTCAACTTTGGATCTACACTGCTTCTTGTAGTGCCCTTCTTTTCCACACCTCCAACATACTCTTACAAACTTTCCAGGAGATTTAGATCTACCCTTAGACTTAGATCTCCCACTTGAGAAGTTAGATCTATTTCTTTCCTGCGAATGTCCTCTTGCAAATAATGCGTTTGTGCTATGTCCTTCCATATTTTTTCGTCTCATATCCTCCGACAATAACGATGAGACCACTTCTTCAAACTTCAAAGAAGTTGTATTACTACCTATGGCCACAACCAGACTATCCCACGAGTCTGGTAAAGAACACAACAAACTGATACATTTATCTTCATCTGAAATTTTAATCTCAACAGATACTAACTGACTTACCATAGTATTTAAGGCATTCAAATGCTCTGCCACCGAGTCTCCATCTCTCATCCTCAAGTTATACAACTTCTTTCTTAGGAATAGTTTATTTACTAGGGACTTAGATTGATACAACTTCCTCAACTTTTCCCATAAATCCTTGGCTGTGGCTTCCTCTAACACATTCAATAATACTGAATCAGAGAGACACAGTCAGATTGTGCTCTTTGCCTTCCGATCCATCTTTTTACACTCATCTGTAGAAGTTCCTGTAGGTGCAGTACCTGGATCTACCGTGATCCACTGATCTCTGTCCACCAAAATATCTTCCATCTTGAGCTTCCAGAGCTCAAAGATTTTCCCATTAAAATTTTTGATCTCCATCTTCGAATTTCTTGCCATTTCTTTTCACCCGAAAAACAATACTGAAGATCTCCCACTGTAACAAGGCTTATCACAGTCCCGAGCCAAACCCTTGACCACAAAGGCGTCCCCCTGAAGCCAATAAAGCTCTGATACCAAATGTAAATTCTAACCTTGTACAATGTCTACTCTAAATGGATATTCAGAAAAGAACAGAAAAAGATACAATGGCAAATACAAACATTTCACAAAGATTTTTCCCCTGGAAACCCAAACCGGGGAAACCAACATATATTATATTCAATCATTGTGTTACATTGTTTACAATACAATATACATATAGGAGCTAGTGGCATCCAAAAACCTAACCCAATGACCTATATTAGTCCAAAACCGTAATTCCTTAACTAGAAATAGAAAACCATCGGCAAAAAACCATGTGCCGAAAAAACCACCTAAATACATGACACTACTACTCGTGCAAAGAATATAACACATACCCAAAAAACAAGAGTTCATGACTTTTGTGCTTTGGCATTCCACTAAACCTACATGTTTCAGACTTCGTTTCATCTAGAGTGGTCATCATCAGAGTTGACCACCTTCTTTCCTTTAGTGTGATTTGATGGTTCAACATTTCCATTACAGATCGACGGTCAATGCTTAACTTCTAGATCAAATCTTGATCTAGCAGCTAGTAAACCATCTGAAGCTCCTTCCTGATCGACAGTTGGAATTATTTTGTGACTTTGGGATTTCATGGATTATTACTTGTTTCCAGTAATCGACGAAGCAACGAAGCTCTAGAGTACCAAAGCCTTCTATCTCATGCTTGATATAATGACTGAAAACTAACCCAAACTTTCTCCACGAGATCTGATGGTCAGAGTTTACTTCATGATTTCAAAGGTTTCAAGACTTTATGTCTTATGGGGACTACTTATCATGTCCTTCCACTTGATTTTATCTGACGATCATGATAGATCCTGAACTAATCTAACGGTTATTGTAACTTGATCCTTTAGAAGGGATTCTTTTGTGTAGGCTCGGGATTCTGCGCGACTTGCTACCTTATTTCTCCTGAGATTTGATCTCATCACCTGCACTATGTTTACATCAATAACAATATCATACCGTTGTGTCCAACATTCTCCCCCTTTGGCATTGATGGCAACCTTTTCTTTGAAATATTTATGTTTTTTATCAATTTTATGCCCCTTTGACAATAATGATAGAAGGGATATTTCTTTGATCCCCCTGTGGTGAATCTCACCTTATCCATGCCCTCGTTGTCTTTTAATGTGAATTCTATGGTTTTAATGAGGTATGTGAATTACTCACAATTTCTGTCGAAGAGTTTCAAAGGTGCTCCTTGGAAAAGGTTTTGTGAATATGTCTGCAATTGTTTCTTTGGTGTCCGCATACACTATTTTAACCACTGTTTGAGTAACTTGATATCTTAAGAAACGATATTTAATTGGGATGTGTTTGGTTTTAGAATGCATTATTGGATTTTTAGAGATACATATTACACTAGTGTTATTATAATTAATAGTAATGGGATCATCATATCTTATTTGTAAATCTTCTAAAGTTTGCTTCATCAAAAGAACTTGTGTGCAACATGATGCAACAAAAATGTATTCTACCTCTGCTGTGGATAGTGATGTGGATGTTTGTTTCTTACTTAGCCATGCTACCAAAAATTTTCCTAGAAAGAATGCTACTCCACTGGTGCTTTTCCTGTCATCTATACTACCAGCCCAATCTGCATCAATGTATGGATTTAATGTAAAGTATTTTTCTTTTGGATACCATAGTCCAAATTCTAAGACCCCTTTAAGATATCTAAATATTCTTTTTACTGCTTTTAGATTAGTTTGCCTAGGTGCAGATTGAAATATTCCCACTAGTCCTATAGCCTACATGATGTCAGGTCTAGTTGTTGTTGAATAGAGCAAACTTTCGATCACTGATCTGTAAATAGTTTGATCTACTTTTGGTGATTCATCATCTAGGATTAGTTTACATCCAATGACCATGGGAGTACTTACTGGTTTACTATCTTCCATTTGGAATTTCTTCAACATTTATTTTATATATTTGTTTTGGGAAATAAATATTCCTTTTTATGATTGAGTGACTTGTAAACCTAAGAAAAAAGACATTTCTCCCATCATAGACATTTCAAAATCTTCTTGAATTTCAGTTGCAAATTTTATGCTAATTATAGTAATATTACTCTGAGATATGATATCATCGACATATACTACCACATCAATGATATTTTGATCTTCAATTTTGATATATAATTTGTTGTCAGTAGCCCCTCTCTTATATCCTTGATTTGTAGGTACTGATCTAACCTTGAAAACCATGCTCTTGGGGCTTGCTTAAGACCATATAAATAATTTTTTTATCTTGCACACATAGTCTTGATTTTCTATTAGCATGAATCCTTCCGGTTGTTCAACATAGAAATTTTCTTCTAGAGTTCCATTCAAAAATGATGACGTGACATCCATATGATAAATCTTGAAATTCTTGAAGCATGCAAATGCCAAGAACACCCTGATGACTTCTAGTCTTTCTATTGGAGAATTTTTTTCTTCAAACTCAATACCTTCTACTTGAGCATATCCTTTGCAAACTAATCTGGTTTTGTTCTTTATAATCTCCCCATTTTCATTTAGTTTATTCTTGAAGATCCACTTAGTTCCTACCACATTCTTGTCCTTAGGTCTTGGAAATAATTCCCATGTATGGGTCCTCTATATCTGATCAAGTTCTTCATTCATTGTCTTTGTCCATTTTTTACTTGTGTTGGATTATTTAAATGATTTAGGTTCTATCATAGACAACATTTCTTGTTCTGAGTCAAATGTGAGTTTCCTTCTTGTTTCTACTCCTGCATTTTTGTCTCCAATGATCTGACTCTTAGGATGATTCTTTTGAACTCTTTTTGATGGATCTTTTAGCAAGGGAGTTTCTTCATTGTCTTCTTCATCAATATATGGTTCATTTTCATGTGTTTCATTATCACCATCTTCTTGCTGAGATTCTTTATCAATTTTTGATATGTCTTGGGATATGCTCTTCTTTAGTTTTAGATCATCTATCTTTACATTGGCACTTTATAGTATATTTAGTAGTCTAATATTATAACATATGTATTCTTTCTTATTATGTGAATAACCTAAAAATATGGCTTCATCATATATTGGATCGAACTTTCCTATATTATACTCATCATTCTTAATGTAACATTTAATTCCAAAAATTCTAAAGTGTTTAACAGATGTTATTTTTCCAAACCATAGTTCATAAGGAGTTTTGTCATGGTTGGGTCTCAACTCAGCTTGATTAAGTATGTGGACTTCTGTGTAGATTGCATATCTCAAGAATTTGTCTGGAAGCGTGGCTTCATTTAACATGGTTCTTGCAGCTTCTTGAACTGTTCTGTTTTTCCTTTCCACCACTCCATTATGTTGAGAAGTCCTCGGAGCTGAAAATAGTCTTTTGATATCATGATTTTCACAAAATTAAATGAACTCTTTAGAGGTGAATTCTCCTCCATTGTATGATCTCAAACATCTAATTTTGAGATTTGTTTCAATCTCTACAAGCCTCTTTGTATGTTTTAAACTTCTCAAAGGCTTCTGATTTTTATTTTAGAAAGTATACCCATGTCATTATTGTGTAATCATCAATGATAAAAATAAAATAATGTTCACCATAAATAATTTTAGTTCTAGTAGTTCAACATAGATCTGTGTGAATAAGTTATAATGGTTTTGTTTTGGAATGCTCTTTTGTTTTGAAACTAACTCTTGTTTTCTTCCCTATTTAACAATTCTTACAAATAGAATTTGAAGGCTTAATAACTTTTGGCAGATCCCTTACTACCTCCTTCTTGTTGGCTTTGATTAAATTGTCAAAGCTTAAATGTCCCAACCTTCTATGCCATAGTCAACTTTCATCTTATTGACTTAAACAAAAAATTTCTCCTTCATCTACATCAAGGATGTACACATTGCTAGATGTTCTTGGTGCAACTTCTACTAGCTTTCCAGTATCCTTTTTTCTGATCTCACATTTCTGAGAATCAAAGGTAAGTATGTGACCCTGATCACATGTCTGACTTACACATAGGAGATTAGGATTGAGATTTTCTACCAGAAGTACATCTTCTTCTTTGGTCTTGTTATTCCCTAAACTGGCAATGCCTTTTCCCAGTGTTTTGGCTGACATATTATCTCCAAAGGTGTTAGAGACCTAGCCCCTCACATAGGTAGAATAATATAATTCCATGTAATAAAGGTCAATATTAATAAGGCCTAGCAATAAGGATGAATAAGTCCAATGTAAGAAGACCTAATAGAAGCTTCCGCTTCTAGAAGGATCTTCCTCTAGATGGTTGTTTTGATAGACATATTTAGTATAAATAGGAGTCAAGGGTATGCAAACTTTTTTCTTGGATATTATTGTAATAGAGATCTACTCTACTGGAGGTTTCCCCCTCGAAGAGGCAAGTGAACATTGCTCTCAGTAATCAAAGTGCTCTTTCTGGTGTTATTATGGTATCATTTTGGTATTATTGTGGTGTTGTTATGGTTATATTGTTGTTCATATGCCATTTCTAGCTATTTATTTATGTTCTGCATAATTTTTTGTATCTGGAATATTACAAGTGGTATCAGAGCACCTTCCTCGACATAAAATTGTGGGTTAATTGTTTTTCAGGGTAGAGACATATTCTGACATCTTTAAGCTACAAATATCTATCGTTACACGCATAAACTTGCGGCCGATAATTCATACATGCAGGAAATACAAGAGGTACTTAAGCACACATCTTTTGACCACCCTTGTAACCCCTGTTGGTACCCCTTCGAGTGGTATCACATCAGAAAATACTTGTATATGGATCAACCTAGATCTCATGAAGCCCTCCATAGATAAACCGATCAGTCATCTGACTTCTATAGTGCCATCGAGAACAACACTCGGTAAGATACTCTCTAGTACCTGGGTAGTCAGATAGTACGACTAAGGGAACGGTCTAGCCTCCTTAGTTGGTGCCCTAATATATTGGGCCGAATACTACTGTTGGACCCCACACGTATATTAGAGAGCTATAGCATAAGGAAAAACTTTGTCTGTAGAACCCTTGAATACCTAACCCTTGGGAAGGAAACAAAAATAGAACAGACAAGATCTATTGTCACGCAACTGTGTCTTGCATTCGAGTTTCAAAATCACTACACATTTCTTCCTGTTAAACATTTGGGCATTTCATCACTGTAGTATTCTTCATATCAGAGTATAACTCCACAGGAGTAAAAAAAAATAGTTTGGATCCTATTGGTACCATTATTTGATACCTATTCCATTGTATTTATCTCTTTGCCCTTATCGCAGTCATACCTATCATTTTTCAGCAATTTTTTTTTTGTGTGGACCCAACCCCCTTCCAACACCCTTTTTTGGGCTTTACACCATTGGATGCAACTCGTCGCCCTGATCGTTGTGATACACTTCACCCATAACACATTTTTTGTGTGGTCCCACCAACCCCCTTTCGTGTTCCCTCGTCATTATGGCCCATAGCTATAGCCAAGACTTGGAATATCGCTTCAATACCTTGCACTCTAATTTCACAGAAACCCAACAAGAAGTGAGACAAATATGTGCCAATATTGTCTCCATCAATAAAAAAATGAATTCCTCCATCGCTGCCTCAATCGGGGAACTCAAGCAAGACCTCAAACCAGACATGACTACCTAGCTTGAATCGGTCACTACGATGATCTGTGCCAAGATGCATATCCCTGCAGATCTTCCCTTATCTGACCCACCTTTACATATCGAAGGTGAAACTTCCTCTCATTCCTAGAATTTTCAGCCCCATCACTTTTAGCATGACCTTTTCCTTCCGCATGTGGATGTGACCAAATTGTATGGCTCGGATCCCACTGTCTGGGTAACTCAAATGGAACAGTATTTCTCTTTGTATGGAATTACAGATGAGTTGGCCAAACTTCAGTATGGTATTCTCCATCTAGTTCAAGAACGTTGGCAATGGAGAAAAAATGCCCGCCAAGGGTATGTGGCTTGGACACACTTTGTGGAAGAGATTTATGAACACTTTGAAACTAAAACCAACCATTTAAGACATTTGACAAAGTTGAAACAATTTGAACAATGGAATACTTTATAGCTACTTTTGAGCGACTAGCTTTTCGTACGGAGGGCATGTCTAATGCTTTTTTCTGAGATTTTTTTATCAGTGGCCTCAAGGATGAGATTCGTGCCCATGTCCTCATGGCTCGACCTCAGATTTGGGTGGACACTAATAAAAGAGCCAAGGAAGCACAACAGGTTGTCTCTTCTCAAAACCAAAAACCCTCTATTCCTCACACCAAACCAGTAACTCCCACTCCTCCTTATACTCCACTAAAGATCCAGAAATTGACTAGGGACAAAATGGTTGAACGCCAACTCAAAGGCCTTTGTTATAATTGTGATGAAAAATATTTTCCTGGAAACAAGTGTAAGGAACAACATATTTTTATGGCCATCTCAGAGGATGTTTTGGAAGAGGATGGTGAGGCTCCCCTTGTGTCCGTGTCACTTGAACTCACTGACATAACCACTCCCTCAGATCCTACCGAAGTAGAACCAGTCATTTACCTAAATTTTCTCACTAGATTCTCTGCTCCCCAAACCCTCAAGCTAATTGGTTACATCAAGCATAGGAAGGTCATCAATCTTTCTAATAGTGGAAGCACCCATAATTTTATTCATCACCACATTGCCCAAGAAGCTAATTGCTATATCTGAGCAGTCAATAATTTTCAAATCACGATTTCCAATGGTGGGTCCATGAAATGTGGAGGGAGTTGTGAATACGCATGTCTCCAAATTGGTGAATACCACCTGAAATCTCATATGTTTTCTATCGACATGGGCGATTGTGAGATTGTGTTGGGTGCAAAATGGCTAAGGACTTTGGGTCCCATTCTCATGGATTTTAAGGAATTAACCATGAAATTAGACCAGGAGGGCCAACAATATAAGTTCCAAGGCATCATTGTCGGTTCCCTAGAGATCAGTAGTTCCAATCACATGGAAAAGATGCTCAAAAAATGTCTTCTGGAATTATTTTCCAACTCCATGCCATACAAGAAGCTGAGACACCCTTTGTGCCGCAGGACCTCCAATCCATCCTCTCTAAACATCAAATGGTTTTTTCCACTCCTTAGGGAATCCATCCTTCCCGTGGTGTTCATGATCATTCCAGTCCCTTTGTCCCAGGAATCCTTCCTCCCAATATCCATCCCTATCATCACCCCTTTTCCCAAAAAAATGAAATTGAGAAAATTGTTCAAGAACTACTCAACGCAGGTGTTATCCGCCCTAGTATGAGCCCCTACTCTTCTCTTGTGGTCATGGCCCTTAATAAATAAGGTTCTTGGTACATGTGTCTTGACTTCCACACCCTCAAAAAACTCACCATTAAAGACAAATTTCCCATCCCTGTCATTGGTGACCTCTTAGATGAATTCAATGGCGCCTGGTTCTTTACTAAACTTGATCTTCATTCTGGCTACTACCAAATCCATATGAAAGAGGCAGACATTCCTAAGACTTCATTTTGAACTCATGAGGGCCACTATGAGTTTTTGGTCATGCCCTTTGGCATGTGTAATGGTCCCACCACTTTCCAAGGCCTCATGAATCATGTCTTCCATCCTTTTCTCCATCATTTTGTCTTAGTTTTCTTTGATGATATCCTCATACTATAGTAAAACCTGGAAAACCCATATTTCTCATGTGGATCGAGTTCTCTATATAGTCTTTCAGCAACAACTTTTTCTCAAACAATATAAATGTGCTTTTGGCGCCTCAGAAGTCGAGTACTTGGGTCATCGTATTGGCAAGGGAGACGTCAAGGTGGATCCTAAAAATATTGAAGCTATGAAATATTTCCCTCACCCAAAGACTCTCAAAATATTGCGTGGATTTCTAGGTTTAACAGGTTATTATCGAAAGTTTGTTAAGAATTATGGAAATATTGCGACACCTCTCACTGCACTCCCTAAAAATAATTCTTTCACTTGGACTCCAACAACTGCTCAGGATTTTCAAACCTTGAAGATGGCCATGTGCACCACTCCAGTCCTGGCCCTTCCTGATTTCACAAAGACCTCTGTCCTCGAATGTGATGCTTCTGGGAAAGAAATTGGTGTTTTCCTTATGCAAGAGGGCTAACCTTTGGCCTTTACCAACAAACAACTGCCCAAGCGAAATTTGGGAAAATCAATCTATGAAAAGGAAATGTTGGCTATTTTACATGTCGTGGATCTTTGGCACCCTTATCTATTGGGGAAACGCTTCCAAATTAAGACAACTAATCAAAGCCTCAAGTATTTTCTGGAACAACGCCTTTCCTCCCCAGAGAAACACAAATGGGTGACTAAGCTCTTTGGATATGATTATGAGATCATTTACAAAAAAGGCAAAGACAATGTGGTTGCTGATGCACTTTCAAAAAAATAAGAAGATGAAGGGTCCCTTTTTTCTTCTCCTTCATTGTACCATATTGGCTCCAAGTTGTTCGCCAGGAATGGATACACAATCCCAAAAGTTCGCATCTGATACAAAAATTGCAGTCCAATTATCCAGTTTTTTAGCGTACTCTTGGCTCAATGATGAGCTTCGATACAAAGGTCATTTTTATTTAAGTAAATAGTCAAAACTTAAATCCACGGTACTTTTTGAGCTTCATGCTACACCCACAACTGGGCACTTTGGGTTAACCAAAACCTATGACCAGGTCAAACATTCTTTTTTCTGGGATGGTATGAAACATGACCTTCGTAATTTTTTGGTTGAATGTGATGTGTGTCAACACAAGAAGGGAGAAACAATCAAATATCCTAGCACACTACAACTGCTTCCAATTCCACCTGCTATTTGGCGGGATATCTCTATGGATTTTATTGTAGGATTACCTAAATCGGGAAATAAATCAATTATCATGGTGGTAGTTGATCATATTTCCAAATATGCTCATTTTTGTGCTCTTCAATACCCATTTACAACATCCACTGTGGCTCAATTTTTCATGGATCAGGTCTTCAAGATTCATGGCATGCCGCATTCTATTGTTTCTGATCATGACCCAAATTTCACCAGCAATTTTTGGCAAGAACTATTCAAGCTACAAGGCACCCAATTGCATCTCAACACAACTTATCATCCCTAGACTAATGGTCAAACGAAAATTGTCAACAAGTGTTTGGAAACATATTTGAGGTGTTTTGCATCAAAAAGGAAAAATCAGTGGGCTCAATGGTTACCACTAGCTAAATAGTGGTACAACACTTAATACCATACAACTACTCACATGACTCCTTTTGAAGAGGTATATGGAAAAAATCAACCTTTAGTTCGCTCATATTTTCTAGGTGTCTCGAAGGTCCAGACGATTGACCAAATGCTTACATATCAAGAGGCTATTCTTCGTACCATCAAAGACAATTTGGTCATGGCCCAGAATCACATGAAGAAAAAAGAATATCAAGGAACAAGGTCACTTTGAAACCTTACAATAAAAATTCCCTCAAGGCTGACCATTGTAGAAACTAGTGCCCAAATTTTATGGTCCTTATACTGTTCTGAAGCGTGTGGGATAGGTGGACTATTGTTGCACATTATTTTCATCACCCCTATGATCGTTAATTATGTAAACCTATCCTTTTCCTTTAGAAGGATTAGTGGCATGAATTCCTGAAGAAAGAAGGGAGAACAACTTTTGCCTGAGAGAAGAAATTGTATTTTCATAGGATGCACTATACACAGGGTGCGGCGATGTCTGGTTGTCGCCCTCTGCTCTAAAGCTAGGTTGCGACGTCTCCGCAGGCTGCCCTATGGATAGGGTACGATGATTTTCTTACATGGGAAAAAGGAGCATCTTCTCAATGCTTCTAGAAGGAGAAGCTTCTATGGTGAGGTGGTCTCAGATAGGTTTGGATCTTACTCTTTTTTTTTATTTAGTGGGATCATCCTAATGTCCTTACCTTATCCTCTTCAGCTTATAAAAGGAGATGATCTCTCATGGAGAAAGCTAGCTGAATTGAGCTTGGGTTTTGTAGCTTGGAGTTTTTGGAGCTTGTATATTGGCTTTGAGATTTTCTTTGTCAAGATAGATTATGAGTAGCTAACGGATCTACAGTCTCAGAATCCATGGATTAGAAGTGTGTGTGAAGAAAGGAGCTGTTGGAAGGAACCTAACGAAATCAAGGTATCTGGTTGTATCTTTCTTCCACATTCTTTAATACAAATATTCTTTTCTTTCCTATATGAATGTTATTTGTCCATATTGTATGATTCCTTGATCACATACATAGTTTCATATCAAATAGAATTTGTTATTATTGTCTTTGTTGGCTTGTGTTCCTTTGTAGATATTTCTCCATAAGCCTCGCGACGAAGCTTGGATTGCATATGAGAATTTAGATCTTCAATATTTAAAAAGTATGTTCTAGATCAATTTCTCATTTGATAACTTAAATCTAAGGAAAGTGTAGTGTATTGTATTGTTTTGTTCTAGTTTCATAGTGAATCTAGGGGGATTGATTTGTGTCCCCACTTAACAATTAGTTCGATAAGAAAATTGGTGACTCCACTGGGGAACATATTGTTTTCCTAATTTGTCTTGTTTTCTTGCTTTCATTTCTTGGGTTCTGTTTTTTGAGTCACTGGGAGATCCATCTTGACTCTCCGACTGTTATACTTCACTGGAAAAACCTTCATGCTTTTTTATTTTTTCATTTTTATTTGATCGTCGCACCCTACTTTGAGGGACATTGCGATGATCTAGGATCGATGCACACTACCTTTTTGACACAGTGGAGCGTTGCCACACTGTATTTGTTCTCTGTCCTGCAATGATCATGGGTTGTCGCTCTATGTTGGTCTGCGACGATTGTGGAAAAATTGATTTTTGATGGTTTTTCTTGCCCAGATCCGTGATATTGGTCTGGGGTGAATTTTTGGGTTTGATTATAGTCTGTTTACAGTCTGCTTAATAGTCATTGAGCTAATTTTAGCCATGTTTTCTTTGTTTTATCTTGTTTTCTTTTGAAAGATTTGATCTCTTTCTTTGAGTGTCTTTCAGTTACAAAGCATTGTTTTTTCTTTAGAATTGTTTGGTGAAAGAACTTCCTTTTTATTTTATTGAATAGTTCATGTTAAAAGAGAAAATTTGTTCGGGTTTCTTTGTTTTATAGATATTTTCTATTTTTTTTAGCTATCTTCGAAACAAAAAATTTTAATTTCTTGATTTATATTAGATTGGGGGCATCTTTACATTTGAAGTAGCAAAATTGCATGGTTTTTGGCATTTTTAATCTTGAATTATTAAAAACATTTCCCCTGATGGTTGGGGGGGGGGGGGCAAGAATCGTGTATTGGTGTAGAGTCTCTTAGGATAATTTCTTGAAGATCTTGATATTGATGAGTTTAATACAATTTTTGGGAAATTGTGCATCTGGGAATGATAAACATTTTTTCCTTTTCGTAATATAGCTTTCATCGAAGTGAAATATTTTTGCATTCTGATTTATTTGCATTGTTTACAGTCGATCAAAACATCATTTAGTCCATGCCATTTTCCTCTTGAGTAACAACAACCTTAAAATAAAGCACTTATAAAAATTGATTATAAATTTTTATATTTTTTGGTAGCAAATCTACATTAGATTAGTTGTAGGGCTTTGGAATAGGTGTGAAAGATTACTTTCCAAAGGTGCAAACAAACATAGAATCTTGAGTTAGGGAGCAGTAAAATCCACTTGCTACATTTTGTCCTGGGAAGCCCTTCTAACACAAGGGTGAATCACGAGGTCACATTAGGACCGACACATTTACTCACCCTGCTTTGTTGGTCTTGGTGTAGAGATTGCGCGTATTATGGGGGTCGCTTGAAGGTATACCCACAATTTTGAGTGGAATCCTTTCAAGTTGATTTCGGGCTAGATACCCTGCCTTTGTGCATGGATCAGACTGTCAGTTGTTTCCCCATGCATCACTGTTGTAGTTGGTAACCTTAGTAGCCTATATCTTTAGGGTATTTACATAATGTGACTGTGGAGGGGCAAGTCTTCACGGTACCTGGAATCAATGTTGGCCAAATTCACTCGGGCTCCTTGGAGGGTATAACCACAATTATGTGTGGGATATTGAACCAAGGTATAAGTCCGTTAAGCAAGTCATCAATGTAACGTTTCCACCCACTCTATCTCAGCCCCTTCTTACATTGTTCCTGCGACGTTGAATTTCATCACCAACTAGTGTGCTCATTGTGAGAAGGTTTTGTTTTCTTGCTTGCTTACTAGATTTTTAGCGTGTGCTATTTGTTTTCCCTAGAAGACTCTAGGTTGGATATTTATTTGATGGCGTAAGTTCCCAGAAATACCAATGAAGGAACCCCTGCCCCAGGGGAACCTTTTGTTTTTCCTTCTTACGAAAACATTGGTCCTCCTCACATCGCTACTTTGAGCCTTCCAGGCCTCACGATTGGATTGTCAGTGTGGTTTTTTTCCACTCAGGTAATCTCAAATGTAGCTAGTGCATTGGTTGTAAGCACTCCCCCCCCAAGAACATAAACCTCATGGTGATCCTACACCTTCTTCACCAGTAAGAGCTTCTTCACCTTCTTCACTTGCAAGGTCTTCTTCCGTTTCATCTTCTTCGTCGAGTGAAAGATCTGTAACTAGTAACCCGATGGATAAGAAGAAGAAGAAAATGAAGAATAATAAAAAGAAAAATAAACAAGGGTCCAAACCTCCAACTATTTCCAGACATGTTGGAAAGAAACCAGTTACTGATAATCATGCTGGGAGCGTTGATGATGCCAATATCATCCAAACAACCTATAATCCCAAGTACCCTTGCAGGATTTGTAAGGGTATCCATCTTCTTAAGTATTTCCATGGTCTATCCAAATTTATAGAAGAATGGTCTACACACCCTCGCCAGTCTCTATCATCAACCTCTGATTGCCATGCTGATGACCTCCCGTCAACTAGTCAGGATACCACTGGGAAGAAGAAAGGTAGAGTCAAGTTCCTATGTATGTTATGCAGAGGGAGTCATCAAAATCACCTTTTCCCTCGTATGGACGAAGCCTCAAAATTGCTGGAAGATATGACTATTTCAAAACCTCAACTTCTAGTTGCTTATTGCAAGCTTACTCTCGACCCACCTGTAGTTGATGGAATGATCAATCCTGTCCCTTCATTGGTCCATCCGGTTGATCATGTAGTCAATTTGGTCACATCCTTAGTTGAAACAATTGAAAAAGTGGTCGATCTGATCCCATCCTCGATCGATCCCACTCTCCCATTAGAGAGTGAAACCCAAGCGGTCGATCCGTTTCCACCCGTCGATCCCATTTTCCCCTTACAGAATGAAACCCAAGTGGTCATTCTGATCTCATCATCGGTCGATTCTACTCTCCCTCTAGAAAGTAAACCCGATGTTGCCCATGTTTTTCTCGTTTATACAGAATCTACTGTGCTAGGGGGAATTCCTCCTTCTTCCGTGGAACCTCCACCAAGTAATGAGGCCATCCTTTTTTATTGGGGTGCGCTAACTGGACCTCATCTTCCCTCTCACATTCCTTTCTAGATTATAGTACAAGTTTGTGGTCGGGACATTCCTTAGATAGATGAAGGGGCGTTCGTTAGTATTTTGTCCTCTATTTCTTGGAAAGCTTTGGGTTGTCCTCAGCTTGTGTCGGTTACACAGAATCTATTCACCTTTAACAGAAGAACCAATCAACCTTTAGGGACACTTCCTCAATTTCCTGTAACTTTGGGAGGGAAAAGTGTCTTTATTGATGTCATGATAGTCCAATTCCCCTTGGATTTATCTTTTCTCCTTGAGTGAGACTACGTCTATGCCATGAAAGCTATCATGTCCACTCATTTTCATGTGATATCTTTCCCTCACAATGGAAGAGTTGCGACTATTGATCAACTTTCATTTGTTGGTCCTGACCTGACTTCAATGACCTACCTAAACAGTTCTTATATGTTGACAGTGTTTCCCCCACCACAAGTCAATTATGTGGCATTGTCTCCCATGCCTTTCACTGCCGATGAAGATGACTTGGATCTAGTAGTTGACACGGTGATCTCTTCGGTAGGACTATTGGAGATTGATATCCTTACCCCCATCACAAACCTTGGCATGGTGTCTTTCCAGAGAGTTGTTCTTCCTTTCAGTGAAGATCTCTTGGAATCCATGTCTGGTTTTTGTCCCTTGACATGGTGTCCTTCCAAAGCATTGTCCTCTTGGAAGACATGATCAAGAAGAGTCTTGAGCATGATTTTCTGATTTCAATCTTGTTAAAAAATGAAACCAACTACAAGGATAATTTTTCTTCTCTGTGGAAACCTCACTAAAAAATGAAACAAAGGTTATGAGCATAGTTCTTGTTTCTGTGTCAAGCTCATTAAAAAATGAAACAGAGGTCTGGGGATTGAACCTAGAGTCTCGAGCATAGATTTTCTTCTCTGTAGCAAGCTCGTTAAAAAATGAAATAGATTTCCCCCTCTTCAATTGAGTCAAGTACTTTGTTACATATAGTATTTGAAGCTTCATTTCACCCACCTGTGACTTTGGATGAAAAAAATCTTGGGGGGCAACGCTTACAGCCTCTGGACGTCATGTTAAAGTAAAGCCGCTAGTTTCTTAAGCTAGGGGCTAAGTACCAACCATCCCTGTGTTATGCATTGGGAAGTCCAAGCATAGTTTTCTATGGTTCAAGCTTGTGTAAAAATGAAACCACCTAACTTAAGCATAGTTTCCTCTGATTCAAGCTTGTGTAAAAATGAAACCAGGTCCAAGCATAGTTTTGGCTAGTTTTAAGCTTGTGTAAAAAATAAAATCTATCCCAAGCATAGTTTTATTTTGTTTTAAGCTTGCGTAAAAATGAAAACAATCATGAGATTAGTCTTTGTTCTTTCTTGTGCCCATAAATACTTGAGAATGTAACTGAGTAAACGTTTATCACTTTTTCATACTCATAAAGGTTATACGAAAAAGGAACCCCTTGGAGTTCCCTTTAAGATTTTTTCAGACTCTCTAAACATGAAAATATGGCCAAGCGATCTTGTTCTTTTCATGCTCGTTAAAGTATTAGAAAGCACATTTGTTGAGCGGTAGTTTATCTCTTTTTCGGTCTCATCAGACTACTTTATGAAAAATTACATTTTGGAGTTTCCTTTAAGTGTTTTTCAGACTCTCTAAACATGAAAAACCCCTTAGTTTTCTTTCTTTAGACTTGTTAAACAAACATCGAAAGACCCATATGGGATCGAACCACTCCTTCTTAGGGTTCATTAAAAATACTCTGAAGGACTCTTCTGAAGGATGAGCTTACAGTTCAAGCATATGTTATCCTCCTCAAGCTTGTGTAAAAATAAAGAGGTACTCGCCAGAAATGGTGGGGGAAAAATTAGGAAAGAAATGTGTCTAAACCTGTATTCTATGAAAGAGACACCTTTGAACATGACACCCTTTAGCTTGCTTTGTGTCTAGGTTGGAAAATCCACTTGTCTCTCTATCATACTCCTTTATAAGATTACAAATCGGTTTGTGATCCCTGTTTTTGAGTCAGTGTTTCCAAGACAGTTGTCATGTCGTCAATATGTTCAAAGAGAAGTTCAACCCGGAAAGCCTTCTATTGTGTCGGCCATTTCTACAGTCCTTAAGCCTTTTATTGAATTGTCCATCCCTGAATTAGTCCCAAATCACTTGTTACTCTGATCTACCTCAAATTGTTTTACCCGTTGCATGTCATTTATGGGGGATACATTAAGGCCCTCCTATGACAAGTCTTTTCCTGTCGACTTCATCTCATTATCCAGGAATTAGACTTAGAAACTAATTGGTACCTTGGAACTTGCATGCCTATATGGCAGGTTTCCTCATTTTCGGCAGCGGGTTTTCATCATTGACCCTTGATCGAGAGATTCCGCTGAGTGTTTGACTTCAGCTCATTAATTCACACTCGTTGAATTGTACTGGTGTACCTTGGGAGTCATTGAAATTAATGGTGATTTCCATATCACTTGTTAATGGTATACACTAATGACCGATAATCAAGTGGTTTCTACCATATTCGACTTCAACACATGTAATCACATGGTTAGATTTGTACTGTAGAGTGGTGGAGATGAAGACCCTGGATATTTTCTGACAGATTCAAGTTGCATTGGAGTATATTCAGAATGTATTGTTGCATAGATCCACATTGTATGTCTCGTGGATATGTTCAAATTTGAGTCTTTAACACATAGATCCACAATGTATTTTTGGTGGATATGTTCAGATTTGAGTCATATTGGCATGGATCCACAATGTATGTTTGGTCTCCATGACCTATCTTACTTGACATGGATCTTCACATGTCGGCATTTATTCTTTGAGTCATTTGTATTATGAGTATGGGAATGCCTACCTTAGTGATAATATATTATTGTGCTATATTTTCTTTTTTGTTGGCAGGTTTTCGATCGACTGTTCCTTTTTCCCTACACACACCCGACAAAGTATTTCAACAATCACTCTATTCTAGGGTGCGACGATTTTCGTATGTGGGAAAAATGAGCATCTTCTCGATGCTTCTAGAAGGAGAAGCTTCTATGGTGAGGTGGCCTCCGATCGGTTTGGATCTTACTCACTTTTCTTATTTAGTGGGATCATCCTAACCTCCTAACCTTATCCTCTTCAACTTATAAAAGGAGAGGAGCTCTCATGAAGAAAGTTAGTTGGATTGAGCTTGGATTTTATAGCTTGGAGTTTTTGGAGCTTGTATATTGGCTTTGAGATTTTCTTTGTTAAGATAGATTGTGAGTAGCTATCAGATCTACAGTCTCAAAATCCATGGATTAGAAGTGTGTGGGAAGTAAGGAACTGTTGGAAGGAACCTGTCGATATCAATGCATCTGGTTGTATCGTTTTTCCACATTCTTTAATACATATATGCTTTTCATTCCTATATGAATGTTATATGTCCATATTGTATGATTCCTTGATCACATACATAGTTTCATATCGAATAGACTATGTTATTCTTTTCTTCATTGGCTTGTGTTCCTTTGCAGATATATCTCCATAAGCCTTGTGACGGAGCTTGGATTGCATTGGAGAAGTTAGATCTTTGATATTTAAAAGGTATGTTCTAGATCCATTTCTCATTTGATAATTGAAATCTAAGGAGAGAGTAGTGTACTGTCTTGTTTTGTTCTAGTTTTGTAGTGAAGCTAGGGGGATTGATTTGTGTCTGCACTTAACAATTATCCTGATAACACCTATTAGTTAGCTTTGCCCAGTCATTCTAAGCTCCATCCTTTTTTCCATGTTTCCTGCTTAAATACGGTGATTGGAACTAAGTGCCAAACTAAAACCAACCTTCCCAAGTTGGACGAAGAAGGATCCATTTGGCTACAACCACAAGCAGGTTTGGACCAGTGTGAGCATCGACTGCATCAACGAACCATCAAGGAAGTGTTAGTCCAGTGGAAAGATACAACTTCAACATATGCTACTTGGGAACCAACTACCATTCTGCAACAATTTCCTCATCTCAATCTTTGAGGAGAAGGTTGTTTTTAAGGGGGAGGACATGTTAGGGACCTAACCCCTCACGTAGGTAGAATAATATATTTTCATGTAATAAAGGTCAATATTAATAAGTCCCAACAATAAGGAAGAATAAGTCCAATGTAAGAAGACCTAATAGAAGTTTCTGCTTCTAGAAGGATCTTCCTCTAGATGGTTCTTTTGATAGACATATTTAGTATAAATAGGAGTCGAGGGTTTGAAAACTTTTGTATTGGATATTATTGTAATAAATCTCTGTTGTGTTGGAGGTTTCCCCCTCGAACAGGAAAGTGAACATTTCTCTCAGTAATCAAAGTGATTTTTCTGGTGTTATTCTGGTATCATTTTGCATTGAAAAGGAAAAATCAGTGGGCTCAATGATTACCACTAGCTGAATGGTGGTAAACCACTTCATACCATACAATTACTCGCATGAATCCTTTTGAAGCAGTATATGGACAAAATCCACCTTCAATTCACTCATATTTTTAAGGTGTCTCGAAGGTCTAGGTGGTTGACCAAACGCTTATAGTTCGAGAGGATATAAAGAGAATTTTTTCATGGCCTAGAATTGCATGAAGAAAAAAGAAGATCAAGGACCAAGGTCACTTTGAATTTCAAATTGTAGAAGGGGATTAGGAGTTTCTTCGACTGAAACCTTACAAGCAAAATTCCCTCAAGGATGACCATTGTCAGAAACCGATGTCCACATTTTATGGTCCTTATACCATTATAAAGCATGTGGGATAGGTGGCCTATTGTCACACATTATTTTCATCACCCCTATGATTGTTAATGATGTAAACCTATCCTTTGTCTTTAGAAGGATCACTAGCCTAAATTCCTGAAGAAAGAAGGGAGAATAAATTTTGCCTGAGTGAAAAAATTGTATTTTCCTTTGTAAAAACCCTATTAAGGAAGGTCGTCGTAGGTTGCAGTATACATAGGGTGTGACGATGCCCGATCATCGCCCTCTTTTCTAAAGCTAGGCTGCGACGTCTCCGCAGACTACCCTATGGCTAGGGTGTGACGATTTTCTTACGTGGGAAAAACGAGCATCTTCCCGATGCTTCTAGAAGGAGAAGCTTCTATGGTGATGTGGCCTCCGATCGGTTTGGATCTTACTCTCTTTTCTGATTTAGTGGGATCATCCTAACATCCTCACCTTATCCTCTTCATCTTATAAAAGGAGAGGATCTCTTATGGAGAAAGTTAGCTAGATTGAGCTTGGGTTTTATAGCTTTGAGTTTTTGGAGCTTGTATATTGGCTTTGAGCTTTGCTTTGTCAAGATAGATTGTGAGTAGCTATCAGATATACAGTCTCAGAATCCATGGATTAGAAGTGTGTGTGAAGCAAGGAAATGTTTGAAGGAACCTGACGACATCAAGGCATCCGGTTGTATCTTTCTTCCACATTCTTTAATAAAAATATTATTTTCTTTCCTATATGAATGTTATTTGTCCATATTGTATGATTCCTTGATAATATACATAGTTTCATATCGAATAGACTCTATTATTATTGTCTTCGTTGGCTTGTGTTCCTTTGCAGAGATTTATCCATAAGCCTTGCTAAGGAGCTTGGAATGCATTGGAGAAGTCTGATCTTCGATATTTAAAAGGTATGTTCTAGATCCATTTCTCATTTGATAATTGAAATCTAAGGAAAGAGTAGTGTACTGTCTTGTTTTGTTCTAGTTTGGTAGTGAAGCTAGGGGGATTGATTTGTGTCCGCACTTAACAATTAGCTCGATAACAAAATTGGTGACTCCACTGGGGAACAGATTGTTTTCCTAATTTGTCTTGTTTTCTTGCTTTGATTGCTTGGGTTCTATTTTCTGAGTCACTGGGAGACCCAACTTGACTCTCTGACTGTTAAACTTCGCTGGAAAACCTTCATGCTTTTTATTTTTTCATTTTTATTTGATTGTTGCACCCTGCTTTGAGGGACAGTGTGATGATCTAGGATCGACGCACACTACCTTTTTGACATAGTGCAGCATCGATGCACTGTATTTTTTCTCTGGCCTGCAACGATCAACGGTCGTCGCTCTGTGTTGGTCTGTGACGATTGTGGAAAAAATGATTTTTGATGGTTTTTCTTGCCTAGATCCATGATGTTGGTTCTGGGGTGAATTTTTGGGTTTGATTATAGTCTGTTTACAGCGTGCTTGATATTCATCGAGCTAATTTTATCCATCTTTGCTTTGTTTTATCTTGTTTTCTTTTGAAATGTTTGATCTCTTTCTTTGAGTGTCTTTCAGTTACAAAACAATGTTTTTTCTTTAGAATTGTTTGGTGAAAGAACTTCCTTTTTATTTTATTGAATAGTTCATGTTAAAAGAGAATTTTTTTTTGGGTTTCTTTGTTTTATAGAGATTTTCTATTGCTTTTATCTATCTTTGAAAAAAAAAAGTTTTAATTTCTTGCTTTATATTAGATTGGGGGAATCTTTACATTTGAAGTAGGGAAATTGCATGGATTTTGGCATTTTTAATCTTGAATTCTTAAAAACATTTCCCCCTCATGGCCGAGGGGAGNGGGGGGGGGGGGGGGGGGGGGGGGGGGCGCAAGAATCATGTATTGGTGTAGAGACTCTTAGGCTAATTTCTTGAAGATCTTGATATTGATGAGTTTAATAAAAAATTTGGGAAATTGTGCATCTGGGAATGATAAACATTTTCTCCTCGTAATATAGCTTTCATAGAAGTGAAATATTTGCATTGTCTACAGTCCGTCAAAACATCATTTAGTCCACATGATTTTCCTCTTGAGTAACAAAAACCTTAAAATAAAGAGCTTATAAAAATTGATTAGAATTTTTTATATTTTCTGCTAGCAAACCTACATTAGTTTAGTTGTAGGGCTTTGGAATAGGTGTGAAAGATAACTTTCCAAAGCTACAAACAAACATAGAATCTTGAGTTAGGGAGTGGTAAAATCCACTTGCTACATTTTGTCCTAGGAAGCCCTTCTAACACAAGGTTGAATCACGAGGTCACATTAGGACCGACAGAGTTACTCACCCTGCTTTGTGGGTATTGGTGTAGAGATTGCGCGTATTATGGGGGTCGCTTGAAGGTATACCTACAATTATGAGTGGAATCCTTTCAAGTTGATTTCGGGCTAGATACCCTACCTTTTTGCGTGGATCGGACTGTCGATTATTTCCCCATGCATCACTGTTGTAGTTGGTAACCTTAGTATCCTATCTCTTTAAGGTCTTTACTCAAGGTGAATATGGAGGGGCAAGTCTTCACGGTACCTGGAATCGACGTTGGCCAAAATCACTCAGGCGCCTTGTGTTGGAAATATGGCTACAGCAGAGATGACGCAGATGATCAAGGTTGTCATTGATGGAAATCGATTGTGTATGGTGAACACAGATGCTGAATCTCAGATGTTGAAACGTAGATGCTGAAACACAAATGATGAATCTCAGATGT
>ML788839.1:283534-369759 GCA_009831015.1 Picea engelmannii
ACTTGATGTGGTAGTTAACCACTGGATTGTAGTTATGTACTACTATGAATAGACACAGGTGTGTTCTATCCTTGTTCTAATTGCCTTGAAGACTATCAACAATTTATTGGAGACAATGATCATTCAGATGAATGATGAATAGATATTTTCTAGACAGAAAATAGTTCAGAGCTTTTACTCCTCTTGTATCACTCTATGGTGAGAGTGACTTATCCAGCATCATATCTAACTACTCATATGAAATATGGTTTCGAGAGATGATGTAGTTGATGATGATGGTGATGCTCATGATCTAGTCATGAAATAGTCTAGATGAGTATATTGATGCTACTGGGTAAATAGTATATTTTGTGCTGAAGTCCATTACCTGTAGTTACCTCTCTAGCTAGGAGGGAGTGTTAATATTATGGTAGCTGCGGGATGTATTTACCCCCACATGTGAACCTGACGAGAATAGAAGATTTCGGGAAGCAAGAAAAACCCTAATGAGTTGGCTAATAACCCTAGAAGCCTTGTCGGCTCAAGAAGATAATTTATATTTTGCTATTAGCCTCCAAGAGTAGAAGTCGGCCAAAAATAATAATAATATACTGAATAGACACATACCCAGAAGGAGAAGTTGGCCCCATCAAAACTGGCAGGATTACTATAAATACAGGGCACCAGTTCTCATTTGCAGCATCTCAGAATTGCAGTTCTGCAGTTTGGTGTGCACTGCAGTTGCAGTCTTGTGCGCAGGTTTGGAGGAATAGTTGGTGCAACTGCAGTAGTAGAAATATCTCAGTATTGGCTTGAATATCTCTTGGCTAGGGTTTGGGACTATCTGATCAGCTTTTGTGATGCGTTATCCTTGGGGATTGATGCACTACTCTTTGTTTAGCTATCTAGCCTAGGGTTTGCTTCCGGAGGAATTCTCAGGTCAAGGTTAAGGTGCTCGGAGGGAGGCTTCGGCCTATGGTTGGGTGACAAAGTTATCGTCAATGGTAAAATGAGCACACCATCTTCTATATTCTAACACAACATTCCTCCTTTCCTTGGCTTGCACCCAATTTTCAACGTGGATCTCCTTCGCCCTTATTTCCCACCATTATTGGACACCTCAGAAGTAGAAAAACAACTAACACCAATAGAGCTCAACCCCATCTGCATACAATAGGAATCCAATGATCAGATTGTGGAAAGACAGATCAAGGGCACTCGACAACAAAGGATCCAACTTTATCAAGTTGTCAAAGCAGGGCAGCTCCTGCACCAAGGCAAGTGGCTCACCCAGGACCAAATTCAACAGAAATTTCCTCATCTAATGGGGGGACCTCAACGCAATGGATATCATTGCTTCCTAAGGAGGCAATTTTTATCCATATGGACATCATTGGCCACCCACCTTTTCCAACTCACCCAAAACAGTTTTCTGACATTTTTGACATTTTACTATTTTTAGCAGTTTTTACTTCCGGGGCCATTTTGAGGGCCTAAATGAAGGTTTTTCAGGATTGATCTCCTAAATGATGGACAAAGGGATGATTGAAACCCCTAAATGAATCTCCTCGATGATACCTTTCCAACAGGCTATAACACGCCTAAAACGGAGATCGTATGCAAAAGTTACGACCCTGGGAAGTTGGTGTACTAACTTACGCAAACGGGGCCCACATGACTTTTGGTGCTTCATCTCCTAGGGTTAGGTTTTTGGATGTATAGGGTTTTTGGCACTCCTGTTTATTTTAAAAATGCCTTCAGAGCCTCATTGTAATCATCTTCTTGCAAATGCATGCTGCCGTCACATCTCTTCTCAGAGATAAGCCGCCACCATTCCAACAAGCTTGTTTCCGTTGCATTTTACAGTTTCAGCTTATTTCGTTATTGAATAGAAAACCAATTTTACTGTATCACTGTTATTTTGTGTTAATCACCTCTTAATAATCTATATTCATTTCGTTCTTCTCATAAAATCTAGATCAGTGGTATCAGAGCAGTCTTCTCATTGTCATCTTAATGCATGTCCCCAATGAGGTCGGAGTACAAAGAATTGGGTCTCGAGCTTGTTTCTCTTGAGGACAGAAGCTCTCGCACATGCAAGTGACCTCCCATGGTAGGAGAAAAGAAATATGATAGTATAGGAGTTCCTTTCAAACTGTTGATTGAGGAAGCCCTCATGCAACAGAGGAACGAGATGATGGATAGTTTCGCGCAAATCCTTCGACGACTACCAACAGGGGACACATCTTCTTCGAACGGAGGCGTCGCCCCCTTCAATGTACAAATAAAATATGATATTCCTATATTTGAAGGTCAGATAGACGCAAATGCTGTAGAATAGTGGTTGAGTCTACTAGAAGGGTATTTTTTGTTCATAAATTTTTGAATAGAGAAAAGATTACTTTTGCACTCCTCAAAGTCGTCCCCCATGTCAAAGATTGGTGGGAAACTTTATATGAGCAAAAGGAAACAGAGGAAACCTCATTATTTTCAGTCACAACCACCTAGGAATCCTTCAGGGATGCTATTAAGGAACAACACTACCCTGTTGGAAGTTATGATGACCTATATATCAAATGGACCACACTGCGGCAAGAAAGAGACCAAGCAGTGCCAGATTTCACAAATACCTTCCATACCTTGTGCACCAAGTTGGGTATCAAATATTCAGAGTGACATCTAGTGCTCAAGTATCACGATGCTCTGCATAGATACATATAGAACAAAATGGAATTTCTGGAGATCTCATCCTTGGGCGCGGCCTATCGATATGACGTCAAAATCGAGCAGAAGCTCAAACAAAAGATGTGACAATTTGGGCCTGGGAACCCCTCACAAAAAAATCCAGGAAAGGGAGGCCCCAATCCACTAAACAAAGATCAGAGCAAATATGGATATTATCAAGACAACCATTACAAGCCACAAGCAAAGAAGGACACTGGAAAGACAAAGAAAGATACCAGGAAGTGGTGCGACTTCCATAAGATCCCTTGGCATAACATTGCTGACTGCCGCTCAAAGAAGTCGCTGGTGGCCGATGTGAAAGCCTCTGAATCAGATGAAGATTCTAACTCCGAGATAGAACCAGAAAGGGGAAGACGAATCATTTTCACGGAACCCTATGCCATTGTTGCTATCACCAAGCTCCATCCTGGTTAACCAAATGAGCCAAAAGAAGGAGTGTGCCTCTTCCCTTCACAGATGTGGGTAAAAGGAACCCCACTGCACTTCATCGTTGATATCAGTAGCCAGAAGAACCTCATCTTAGCAGAGGTTTTCAAGTGGCTATACCTGCCAACAACGCCACACCCACAACCCTATACCATTGGATGGCTCTGCCAAGGAAGCGATCTCTGGGTTAGCCAAAAGTGTCGACTGTCGTACGACATAAAGCCCTTCAAAGATGAGGTATTGTGTGATGTTTCTCCTCTCAAAGTTTGTGATGTTCTTTTGGGCCAACCTTATTTATGGAAACGCCATGCTATATATGAGTCTAGGCCTCGTAGTGTTATTATTACTTTGAACAGGAAATTATACAGGATACCCGAGGCAGTCCCACCTAGTGTTATTTCCTTGATCTCTGCTGAGCAATGCAGGAAGGTCATCTCTCATATGGGGAAGTTTGTCTTCTTTGTGATTCACTCTCAGAATAAGCGAAAGATCGTTGCCACATCTAGGGTCTTTGCGGCCGACCTCTTCATAGAGAAGAAGCAAGTAGAAAAGGTCATGGAAGAATACTCAGATATCTTCTCCTCACCTACAGGGGTACCTCTGCACTGTCAGGCACCCCATCGATCTGATCGTCGACACACCGGTGCCCAATGGGCCAGTCTATCATCGCTCTTTGTTATAGAATGAAGAGATCAAGCGACAGATCCAAGAACTTCTCCAGAAGGGGAACATTTTCTCCTGCTCATCACCTTGTGGGAGCCCAATCGTGATGGTACATAAGAAAGATGGAACCTGGCGACTTTGTATTGATTACTGGGCTCTGAATAAAATCACTGTAAAAAACTAGTACCCGATTCCCCGAATCGATGACCTCCTTGATTAATTCATGGGGGCCCAATACTTTAGTAAGATTGACCTAAAGTCTGGCTACCACCAGGTCTCGATAGAATAGATAGATGTATGGAAGACCACCTTCAAGTCAAAGGAAGGAATTTTTGAATGGTTGGTCATGCCCTTTGGTTTGACAAATGCTCCATCCACTTTCATGAGGATGATGGATAATATCCTACGACCATTCACTAATAATTTGGTAGTGGTGTATCTGGATGACATTCTAATTTATAGCAAGACTTGGGATGAACAGTTGCAGCATATTCAGAAGGTTCTGCACACCCTGCAGTAGCACAAGCTATATGCCAACCTGAAAAAATGCTCCTTCGGCATGGACAGGGTATATTACCTGGGCTACATCATTGATCAACATGGCGTACATGTGGATCCAATGAATATCCAAGTCATCCGTGACTCGCCAGCCACAACAACACTTGCTAGTCTTCAAATCTTCTTGGGACTTGCTAATTTCTACCATAGGTTCGTGTTGGGTTTCTCCCATATTGCATGGGCCCTCAGCCAAATAAACAGGGGTGGTGGTAAGGAAAAATTTGTGTGGGGACGGTCCGAACAACAAGCATTCGATGATTTGAAGCAATTGTGCTCAACCCCGATACTTTCACTACCAGACCTGTAACATCCCTTTAAGATCGAGACAGATGCTTCAGACTATGTTGTGGGTGCCATTCTCACTCAGCACGGCCACGTCGTGGCCTATCATAGTGAGACACTGTCAGATACTATCCGTAAGTACCCTACTTACGAAAAATAAATGTAATCCATTGTGCAAAAATGCCGCTAGTGGAAACATTACATTCTTGGGAAGGAGACAGTCATCCACACTGATCATAAGCCACTGCAGTTCATGCAAACACAGGGAAAATTGCAGAATGACCACCATCAAAATTGGTCCACATACTTGAAGAAATTCCACCTCCACATCAAGTATAAAACATGAAGCACCAATCGCATCGCTGATTGCCTCAGCAGACCGCCAGTCACGGAACTCACCACAGTTCTAAACTCTTTCAGCCATGAGACATGTGGATGGACCCAACTCTATGAGAGAGACCCTGAATTCACCACCACCTACCAAATGTTGGGTGCAAATGCAGTTGTGTATAATTTCCATTTTCAGGATGGGTTGTTGTGTCGTCTAGGCCATATCTGTGTTCCATCAAGTGAGAGAGCGAAGATGATCTGAGAACCCCACCATAGTCAGGTGGCAAGACACTTCGGCATCCAAAAAAAGTGGCGATGCTACAGAAACATTTCTACTGGCCGAAACTTCGACAGAAGGTTGACAAGTATATCTGGTCCTGCACTGCCTGTGCTATTGCCAAACCGACCACTAAGAAACATGGCCTATACACCCCTCTTCCTACTCCTGATAGGCCATGGGAATCCATCTCAATGGACTACATGTCAGGCCTCCCATCCACCAAGTGGGGAAAGGACTGTGTTTTTGTTGTTGTTGATCGCTTTTCTAAGATGGCGATTCTGGTTGCCTACAAGAAGAGAATCACAATAGAGGCCACTGCCAAGATCTTCTTTTAATGAGTCTGGGTACATTTTGGAATACCACAAACCATTGTCTCAGATCGAGATAGTCGATTTCTCAGCACATTCTAGTCAAACCTTTGGTCACTGCTGGACACCAATCTCATCAAATCCACGGCCTTCCACCGCCAGACAAATGGCCAAATCGAGGTTGCAAATTGAATGATTTTTCATATCCTTCACATGTATAATTCAAATATCCCTCACACATGGGATGAGAGCCTTCCCTATGTCTATAATAGCTACAACCTAGCCTTGCATAGCTCAACCAGCCACAACCCCTTTCAAGTGGGGTTAGGATTCCAACCATTGGGTCCCATAGATGTTTTACTTCCCCTTGCGGTCACCTCACCTGACTCATCTCCTGCTCCAATTGAAGCTGAAAAAGTCCAATGACAAGTAAAAATAACTCCATGATCAACATCAGGCGCCGTATAAGTTTCAAGTGGGTGACAAAGTTTGGTTGCACTTGCAGAAAGAATGCCTTACAAGACCCCATTGGAAGCTTCACCCACTCTATTATGGACTGCAAATTATCACCAAGGCTGTGGGGGATAATTCTTTTGAGCTCAACATTCCTCCTTTCCTTGGCCTTCACCTAGTGTTCAAGGTGGATCTCCTTCGCCCTTATTTCCCACCATTATTGGACACCTCACAAGTAGCAGAATAACTGACACCAACAGAGCTCAACCCAAACTACATACAACAAGAATTCAATGATCATATTGTGGAGATATAGATCAAGGGAACTTGACAACAAAGGATCCAACTTTATCGAGTCGTCAAAGCAGGGCGGCTCCTGGACCAAGGCAAGTGGCTCACCCGGGGCCAAATTCAGCAAAAATTTCCTCATCTAATGGGGGACCTCAATGCAATGGAGACCATTGATTACTAAGGAGGGAGGATTTATCCATATGGATATCTATGGCCACCCACCTTTTCCAACTGGCTCAAAATAGTTTTCTGACATTTTTGGCAATTTACTATTTTTAGTAGTTTTTACTTCCGGGGCCATTTTGAGGGTCTAAATGAAGGTTTTTCGGTATCGAACTCTTCAATAATTATGGATGGCATGATTGAACCCCCTAAATGAATCTCATTGATGATACCTTTCCAACGGGTTATCACATGCCTAAAATAGAGATCGTATGCAAAAGTTATGACCTCAGGAAGTTGATGTACTAACTTACCCAAACGGGGCCCACATGACTTTTGGTGCTTCATCTCCTAGGGTTAGGTTTTTGGATGTCTAGGGATTTTGGCATTCCTGTTTATTGTAAAAATTCCTTCAGAGCCTCATTGTAATCATCTTCTTACGAATGCGCGCTGCCGTCACATCTCTTCTCAGAGATAAGCCCCCACCATTCCAGCAAGCTTGTTTCCGCTGCATTTCACAGTTTCATCTTATTTCAATATTGAATAGAAAACCAGTTTTACTGTATCTCGGTTATTTTGTGTTAATCACCTATTAATAATCTGTATTCATTTCATTCTTCTCATAAAATCTAGATCAGTGGTATCAGAGCATTCTTCTCCTTGTCGTCTTAATGCATGTCCCCAACGAGGTTGGAGTACAAAGAATTAGGTATCGATCTTGTTTCTCTTTAGGATAGAAGCTCTTGCACGCCCAAGCGACCCCCCATGGTAAGAGAAAATAAATATGATGGGATAGGAGATCCTTTCAAACTGTTCATTGAGGAATCCCTCACACAACAGAGGAACGAGATGATGGATAGTTTCACACAAATCCTTTGGCGACTACCAACAGGCGATGCATCTTCTTCGAACGGAGCCGTCGAACCCTTCAAGGTACAAATAAACTTTGATATTCCTATATTTGAAGGTGATATAGATGAAGATGTTGTATACAAGTGGTTGAGGCTACTAGAAGGGTATTTTTCTATTCATAAATTTTTGAATAGAGAAGAGATTACTTTTGCGCTCCTCAAAGATATCCCCCATGTCAAAGATTGGTGGGAAACTTTCTGTGAGCAAAAGGAAATAGAGGAAACCTCATTATTTTCAGTCACAACCACCTAGGAATCCTTCAGGGATTCTATTAATTACAATACTACCCTTTCAAAAGTTATGACAACCTGTATACCAAAATGACCACACTACGGCAAGAAAGAGACTAGGCAGTGCCAGAATTCAAAAATACCTTCCATACCTTGCACACCAAGTTGGGTATCAAAGATTCAGAGCGAAATATGGTGCTCAAGTATCGTGGTGCTCTGCATAGATACATCCAGACTAAAATGGAGTTTTTGGACATCTCATCATTGGGCGCGGCCTACCGATATGCTGTAAAAATCGAGCAGAAGCTCAAACAAAAGACGCGACAATTTGGGCCTGGGAACCCCTCACAACAAAAGCCAGGAAAGGGTAGCCCCAACCCACTGAACAAAGGATAGATATAAGATGGATAGTATCAAGACAACTAGTACAAGCCGCATGCAAAGAAGGACATCAGAAAGATAAAGAAAGATACCGGGAAGTGGTGTGACTTCCATAAGAGCCCTTGGCATAACACTCTTGATTGCTGCTCAAAGAAGTTGTTGGTGGCAGAAGTGAAATCCTTTGAATCAGATGTAGATTCTGACTTCGAGACAGAACTAGAAAGGGGAAGATGGGTTATTGATGCGGGACCCAGTGGCAGATTTTCTACCACCAAGATCCAGCTTGGTGAACCAGACAAGCCAAAAGAAGGAGAGTGCCTCTTCCATTCACATATGTAAGTAAAAGGCACCCTGCTACACATCATCGTTGATAGTGGTAGCCAGAAGAACCTCATCTCATCATAGGTCGTCAAGCGGCTGGACCTGCCAACAATGCCGCACCCAAAACCATACACCATTGGATGGCTCTACCAAGGAAGCGATCTTTGCATCAACCAACAGTGCCGACTGTCATATGGCATCAAGCCCTTCAAAGACAAGGTATTGTGTGATGTTGTGCCTCTCGAAGTTTGTGATGTTATTTTGGGACAACCTTATTTATGGAAAGGTCATGATGTATATGAGTCTAGGCCTCGTAGTGTTATTATTACTTTGAACAGGAAATTGTACAGGATACCCGAGGTAGTCCCACATAGTGTTATTTCCTTGATCTCTGCTAAGAAATGCAGGAAGGTCATCTCTCAGATGGGGAAGTTTGTATTCTTCGTGATTTACTCTTAGAATAAGCAAAAGATCGCAGCCACATCCAGGGTCTCTACGGTCGACCTCTCCACACAACAGAAGCAAGTAGATAAGGTCATGGAAGAATACTCAGATATCTTCTCCTCACCTACAGGGGTACCTCTGCACTACCAGGTCAAGCACCCCATCGACCTGACCCCCGACGCACCACTACCCAATGGGCTAGTCTATCATCACTCTTTGTTAGAGAATGAGGAGATCAAGTGATAAATTCAAGAAATGCTCCACAAGGGGCACATCCACCTCAACTCATCACCTTGTGGGAGCCCAATCATGCTGGTACAGAAGAAAGACGGAACCTGGCGACTTTGTATTGATTATCGGGCTTTGAATAAAATCATTGTCAAAAATCGGTACCTGATTCCCCGAATCGATGACCTCCTTGATCAACTCACTGTGGTCAAATACTTTAGTAAGATTGATTTGAATTCTGGCTACCACCAGGTCCTGATAGAACAAACAGATGTATGGAAGACCGCCTTCAAGTCAAAGGAAGGACTTTTTGAATGGTTGGTCATGCCCTTTGGTTTGATAAATGCTCCCACCACTTTCATGAGGATGATGGACGATATCCTACTACCAGTCACCAATACTTTTGCAGTGGTGTATCTGGAGGACATTCTAATTTATAGCAAGACTTGGGTTGAACACTTGAAACATATTCAGCAGGTTCTGCACACCCTGCGATATCACAAGCTAGACGCCAACCTGGAAAAATGCTCCTTCAGCATGGACAGGGTCCATTACTTGGGATACATCATTGATCGGCATGGCGTACTTGTGGATCCAATGAATATCCAAGTCATCTGTGTCTGACCAGCCCCATCAACACTCACTAAGATTCAGAGCTTCTTAGGACTTGCTAATTTCTACTGCAGGTTCGTGTTGGGTTTCTCCCATATTGCATGGGCCCTCAGCCAAATAAATAGGGGTGGTGGTAAGGCAAAATTTCCATTGGGCCGGTCCCAGAGCTACAACATCCCTTTGAGATCGATACTGATGCTTCAAACTATGTTGTGGGTGCCGTTCTCTCTCAGCACGGCCAGCCTGTGGCCTATCGTAGTGAGACACTGTCAGATACTGTCTGTAAGTACTCTACTTATGAAAAAGAAATGTACTCCATTGTGCAAGCATGCCGCCATTGGAGACATTACATTCTTGGGAAGGAGACAATCATCCACATTGATGATAAGCCACTGCAGTTCATGAAAACACAGGGAAAATTGCAGAATGACCGCCATCAAATGTGGTCCACATACTTGAAGCAATTCTACCTCAACATCAAGTATAAAATAGAAAGCACCAATCACGTCACTGATTACCTCAGCAGACTACCAGTCACGACACTCACCACGGTTCTAGACTCTTGTGGCCATGAGACATCTAGATGGCCCCAACTCTATGAGATAGACCCTGACTTCCCCACCACCTACCAAATGTTGGGTGCAAATGCAGTTGTCAATAATTTCCATCTTCAGGATGGGTTGTTGTGTCATCTGGGCCATATATGTGTTCCATCAAGTGAGCTAGCAAAGCTGATCTGGAAAACCCACTACAATCGGGTGGCAGGACACTTCGGCATCGAAACTACAGTGGAGATGCTATAGAAACATTTCTACTGGCCGAAACTTCGACAGGAGGTCGGAAAGTATATCAAGTCCTGTACTGCATGTGCTATTTCCAAACTGACCACTAAGAAACATGCCCTATACGCCCCTCTTCCTACTCCTGATAGGCCATGGGAATCCATCTCAACGGACTACATGTCAGGCCTCCCATCCACCAAGCAGGGAAATGATTGTGTTTTTTTGGTTGTTGATCACTTTTCTATGATGGCGATTCTGGTTGCCTACAAGAAGAGCATCACAACAGAGGCCACTGCCAAGATCTTCTTTGAATGAGTTTTGGCACATTTTGGAATCCCACAAACCATTTTCTTAGATCGGGATAGTCGATTTCTCAACACATTTTGGTCAAGCCTCTGGTCACTGTTGGACACCAATCTCACCAAATCCACAGCCTTCCACCCCCAGACAGATGGCAAAACCAGGGTTGTAAATTGAATGATTGTGCATATCCTTCACATGTATAATTCAAGGAACCCTTGCACATGGGATGAGAGCCTTCCCTATGTCCAAAATTGCTACAACCGAGCCTTGCATAGCTCAACCGACCACAACCCCTTTCAACTGGGGTTGGGATTCCAACCATTGGGTCCCATAGATGTTGCACTTCCCCTTGTGCTCACCTCGACTGACTCATCTCTTGATCCAACTGAAGCTGACAAAGCCACCCGGTTCATTGAGCAGATCCAACACATCTACCAACAGATTCAAGCTATCCTACAGAATTCCAATGACAAGTACAAGCAACGCCATGATCAACATTGGGTGCCGCATAAGTTTCAAGTGGGCGACAAAGTTTGGTTGTAATTGCAGAAAGAACTCCTTATAGGACCCCATCGAAAGCTTCGTCCACTTCGATATGGAACATACATTATCACCATGGCCGTGGGGGATAATGCTTTTGATCTCAACATTCCACCTTTCCTTGGCCTGCACCCAGTGTTCAACGTGGATCTCCTTCGCCCTTATTTCCCACCATTATTGGACACCTCAGAAGTAGAAAAACAACTTTCACCAACAGAGCTCAGCCTCAACTGCATATAACATGCATCTAATGATCATATTGTGGACATACAGATCAACAACACTCGACAACAAAGGATCCAACTTTATTGAGTCATCAAAGCAGGGCAACTCCTGCACCAAGGCAAGTGGCTCACCCAAGGCCAAATTCAATAGAAATTTCCTCATCTAATGGGGGACCTCAATGCAATGGAGACCATTTCATCCTAAGGAGGGATGATTGATCCATATGGATATTAGTGGCCACCCACCTTTTCCAACTGGCTCAAAACAATTTTCTGACATTTTTGGCAATTTACTATTTTTAGCACTTTTTACTTCTAGGGCCATTTTGAGGGCCTAAATGAAGGTTTTTTAGCATCAATCTCCTCAAGGATATCCAAATGGATAATTGAGCCCCTTAAATGAATATCCTCTATGGTACCTTTCCAATGGGTTATCACATGCCTAAAACGGAGATCGTATGCAAAAATTACGACCCCGGGAAGTTGATGTACTAACTTACCCAAATGGGGCCCACATGACTTTTGCCGCTTCATCTCCTAGGGTTAGGCTTTTGGATGTCTAGGGTTTTTGGCATTCCTGTTTATTGTAAAAAGGCCTTCAGAGCCTCATTGTAATCATCTTCTTGCGAATGCGCACTGCCGTCACATCTCTTGTTAGAGATAAGCCGCCACCATTCCAACAAGCTTGTTTCCGCTGCATTTTACAGTTTCAACTTATTTCGCTATCGAATAGAAAACCAGTTTTACTGTATATCTGTTATTTTGTGTTAAAAACCTCTTAATAATCTGTATTCATTTTGTTTTTCTCATAAAATCATGTTCAGTGGTATCAGAGTGGTCTGCTCCTTGTCGTCTTAATGCATGTCCCCAACGAGGTCAGAGAACAAAGAATTGGGTCTCGAGCTTGTTTCTCTTGAGGACAGAAGATCTCGCACGCCCAAGTGACTTTCCATGGCAGGAGAAAAGAAAGATGACGAGACAAAATATCCTTTCAAATTGTTGATTAAGGAATCCCTCACGCAACAGAGGAACAAGATGATGGATAGTTTTGCACAAAACCTTCAGCGACTACCAACAGGCGACGCATCTTCTTCGAACGGAGGCAACAACCCGTTCAAGGTACAAATAAACTTTGATATTCCTATATTTGAAGTTCAAATAGATGCAGATGCTATAGACAAGTGGTTGAGTCTACCAGAAGGGTATTTTTCTGGTCATAAATTTTTGAATAGAGAAAAGATTACTTTTGCGCTCCTCAAAGCCATGCCCCATGTCAAATATTGGTGGGAAACTTTCTGTGAGCAAAAGGAAACAGAGGAAACCTCATTATTTTTAGTCACGACCACCTGGGAATCATTCAAGGATGCTATTAAAGTACAACACTACCTTGTCAAAAGTTATGATGACTTGTATACCAAATGGACCACACTGCGTCAAGAAAGAGACCAGGCAGTGCCAGATTTCACAAACACCTTCCATACCTTGCGCACTAATTTAGGTATCAAATATTCATAGTGACATCTGGTGCTCAAGTATCGCAGTGCTCTGCATAGATACATCCTGACTGAAATAGATTTATGGACATCTCATCCTTGGGCACGGCCTACTGATATGCCGTCAAAATTGAGCAGAAGCTCAAACAAAAGACGTGGCAATTTGGTTCTGGGAATGCCTCACAACAAAATCTAGGAAAGGGCGGCCAAAATCCACCGAACAAAGGACAGAGAAAAGATGGACAGTATCAAGACAACCAGTGCAAGCTGCAAGAAATGAAGGACAATGGAAAGAAAAAGAAAGATACCGGGAAGTGGTGAAACTTCCATAAGAGCCCTTGGCATAACACTGCTGACTGCCACTCAAACCAGCCGTTGGTGGACGAAGTGAAAGCCTCTGAATCAGATGCAGATTCTAACTATGAGATAGAACCAGAAAGGGGAAGATGGATCATTGACGTGGAACCTAGTGCCACCTCTGCTACCACCAAGCTCCAGCCTGGTGAACCAGATGAGCCAGAAGAAGGAGAGTGCCTCTTCCATTCACAGATGTGGGTAAAAGGCACCCTGCTGCACTTCATCATTGATAGCAGTAGCCAGAATAACCTCATCTCAGCAGAGGTCATCAAGTGGCTGGACCTGCCAACAATGTCGCACCCACAACCCTACACCATTGGATGGCCCTGCCAAGGAAGCGATCTCTGCGTCAGCCAACAACGCCGACTGTTGTATGGCATCGAGCCCTTCAAAGATGAGGTATTGTGTGATGTTTCTCCTCTCGAAGTTTGTGATGTTATTTTGGGCCAACCTTATTTATGGAAACGTCATGCTGTATATGAGTCTAGGCCTCGTAGTGTTATTATTACTTTGAACAGGAAATTGTACAGGATACTCGAGGCAGTCCAACCTAGTGCTATTTCCTTGATCTCTGCTAAGCAATGCAGGAAGGTCATCTCTTAGACTGGGAAGTTTGACTTCTTCATTATTCACTCTCAGAATAAGTGAAAGATTGCAGCCACATCCAGGGTCTCTACGGTTGACCTCTCCACACAATAGAAGCGAGTAGATAAGGTTGTGGAAGAATACTCGGATATCTTCTCCTCACCTATAGGGGTACCTCTGCACTACTAGGTCAAGCATCCCATCCATCTGACCGCCCATGCACCACTGCCTAATGGGCCAGTCTATTGTCGCTCTTTTTTAGAGAATGAGGAGATCAAGCGACAGATCCAATAACTTGTCCACAAGGGTCACATCCGCCCGAGCTCATCACCTTGCAGGAGCCCAATCGTGCTGGTACAGAAGAAAGATGGAACCTGGTGACTCTGTATTGATTACCAGGCTCTAAATAAAATCACTATCAAAAACTGGTACCCGATTCCTTGAATCGATGACCTACATGATCAACTCACGGGGGCCAAATACTTCAGTAAGATTGATCTGAAGTCTGGCTACCACCAGGTCCCGATAGAACAGACAGATGTATGGAAGGCTGCCTTCAAGTCANGTTGGTCATGCCCTTTGGTTTGACAAATGCTCCAGCCACTTTCATGAGGATGATGGACGATATCCTATGACCATTCACCAATACTTTTGTATTGGTGTATCTGGATGACATTCTAATTTACAACAAGACTTGGGTTGAACACTTGTAACATATTTAGCAGGTTCTACACACCCTGCGACAGCAAAAGCTATACGCCAACCTGGAAAAATGATCCTTTGGCATGGACATGATCCATTAAATGGGATACATCATTGATCAACATGGTGTACATGTGGATCCAGTGAATATCCAAGTCATCCATGACTGGCCAGCCCCAACAACATTCACTGAGATTCAAAGCTTCTTGGGAATTGCTAATTTCTACCACAGGTTCGTGTTGGGTTTCTCGCATATTGCATGGACCCTCAGCCAAATAAACAGAGGTGGTGGTAAGGTGAAATTAGCATGGGGCTGGTCCCAGCAACAAGCGTTCGATGATTTGAAACAATGCTTGTGCTCAACCCCAATACTTTCACTACCAGGCCTGCAACATCCCTTTGAGATCGAGACAGATGCTTTAGACTATGCTGTGGGTGCTGTTATCACTTAGCACAGCCACCCCGTGGCCTATCATAATGAGACATTGTCAGATACCGTCCATAAGTACCCTACTTACGATAAATAAATGTACTCCATTGTGCAAGAATGCTGCCAGTGGAGACATTACTTTCTTGGGAAGGAGATAGTCATCCACACCGATCATAAGCCATTGCAGTTCATGTAAACATAAGGAAAATTGCAGAATGACCACCATCACAAGTGGTCCACATACTTGCAACAATTCAACCTCCACATCAAGTATAAAACAAGAAGTACCAATCGCGTCGCTGATTTCCTCTGCAGACCACCAGTCGCATCACTCACCACGGTTCTAGACTCTTGCGGGCATGAAACATCTGGATGGCCCCAACTCTATGAGACAGACCCTGACTTCGCCACCACCTACCAAATGTTGGGTGCAAATGCAATTGTCGATAATTTCCATCTTCAGGATGGGTTGTTGTGTCGTCTGGGCCATATCTGTGTTCCATCAAGTGAGCTAGCGAAGATGATATGGGAATCCCACTACAGTCAGGTGGCAGGACACTTCAATGTCAAAAATACAGTGGTGATGCTACAAAAACATTTCTACTAGCCAAAACTTCGACAGGAGTTCGAAAATTATATTAGGTCCTGCACTACCTGCACTATTTCCAAACTAACCACTAAGAAACATGGCCTGTACACCCCTCTTCCTACTCCTAACAGGCCATGGGAATCCGTCTCAATGGACTACATGTTGGGCCTCCCATGCACCAAGTGGGGAAATGACTGTGTTTTTGTGGTTGTTGATCGCTTTTCTAAGATGACAATTTTGGTTGCCTGCAAGAAGAGCATCACAACAGAGGCCACTGCCAAGATCTTATTTGAACGAGTCTGGGTACATTTCGGAATCCCACAAACCATTGTCTTGGATCAGGATAATTGTTTTCTTATCACATTCTGGTAGAGCCTCTGGTCACTGCTGGACACCAAGCTCACCAAATCCACGGCCTTCCACCCCCAGATAGATGGCCAAACTAAGGTTGTAAATCGAATGATTGTGCATATCCTTCACATGTATAATTCAAAGAACCCTCACACATGGGATGAGAGCCTTCCCTATGTCCAACATAGCTACAACTGAGGCTTGGATAGCTCAACCGACCACAACCCATTTCAAGTGGGGTTGGGATTGCAACCATTGGGTCCCATAGATGTTTCACTTCCCCTTGCGGTCACCTCGACTGACTCATCTCCTGCTCCAACTGAAGCTGACAAAGCCACTTGGTTCATTGAGTGGATCCAACACATACACCAATAGTTTTAGGATATCCTACACAAGTCCAATGACAAGTACAAATAGCGGCATGATCAACATCGGGTGCCGCATAAGTGTCAAGTGGGCGAAAAAGTTCGGTTACACTTGTAGAAAGAACGCCTTAGAGGACCCCATCGGAAGATTCACCCACTCCATTATGGACCATACATTATCACCAAGGCCGTGGGGGATAATTCTTTGGAGCTCAACATTCCTCCTTTCCTTTGCCTGCACCCAGTGTTCAACGTGGCTCTCCTTTGCTCTTATTTTCCACCATTATTGGACACCTCAGAAGTAGCAGAACAACTGTCACCAACAGATATCAACCTCGACTACATACAATAGGCATCCAATGATCATATTGTGGACAGACAAATTAAGAGCACTCGACAACAAAGGATCCAACTTTATCGAGTCATCAAAGAAGAGCAGCTCCTGCACCAAGGCAAGTGACTCACCCAGGGCCAAATTCAACAGAAATTTCCTCATCTAATGGGGGACCTCAATGCAATGGAGACCATTTCTTCCTAAGGAGGGAAGTTTTATCTAGATGGATATCGGTGGCCACCCACCTTTTCCAACTGGCTCAAAACAATTTTCTGACATTTTTGGCAATTTACTATTTTTAGCAGTTTTTACTTCTAGGGCCATTTTGAGGGCCTATATGAAGGTTTTTAGGTATAGATATCCTCACTAATATTCAAGTGAATTACTGAACCCCCTAAATTAATATCCTCGACGATACCTTTCCAATGGGATATATCACACGCCTAAAACAAATATCGTATGCAAAAGTTACGACCCCGAGAAGTTGATGTACTAACTTACCCAAATGGGGCCCACATGACTTTTGGCGCTTCATCTCCTAGGGTTAGGTTTTTGGATGTCTAGGGTTTTTGGCATTCCTGTTTATTGTAAAAATGCCTTCAGAGCCTCATTGTAATCATGTTCTTGCGAATGCGCGCTACCGTCACATCTCTTCTCAGAGATAAGCCGCCACCATTCCAGCAAGCTTGTTTCCGCTGCATTTTACAGTTTCAATTTATTTCATTATTGAATAGAAAACCAATTTTACTGTATCTCTGTTATTTTGTGTTAAGAACCTGTTAATAATCTGTATTCATTTCATTATGCTCATAAAATCTGGTTCAGTGGTATCAGAGCGGTCTGCTCCTTGTCGTCTTAATGCATGTCCCCAACAAGGTCAAAGTACAAAGAATTGGGTCTCGAGCTTGTTTCTCTTGAGGACATAAGCTCTTGCATGCCCGAAAAACCTCTCATGGCAGGAGAAAAGGAAGATGTCAGAACAGGAGATCCTTTCAAACTGTTGATTGAGGAATCCCTCACGCAATAGAGGAACGAGATGATGGATAGTTTCACGCAAATCCTTCGACGACTACCAACAGGCGATGCATCTTCTTCGAACGGAGGCGTCGAACCCTTAAAGGTACAAATAAAATTTGATATTCCTATATTTGAAGGTTAGATAGATGAAGATGCTATAGACAAGTTGTTGAGTCTACTAGAAGGGTATTTTTCTGTTCATAAATTTTTGAATAGAGAAAATATTACTTTTGCGTTCCTCAAAGCCATCCTCCATGTCAAAGATTGGTGGGAAACTTTCCGTGAGCAAAAGGAAACAGAGGAAACCTCATTATTTTCAGTCACGGACACTTGGGAATCCTTCAGGGATGTTATTAAGGAACAATACTACCCTGTCGGAAGTTATGACGACCTGTATACCAAATGGACCACACTGCGGAAAGAAAGAGACCAAGCAATGCCGGATTTCACAAATACCTTCTATACCTTGCGCACCAAGTTGGGTATCAAAGATTCAGAGTGACATATGGTGCTCAAGTATCACGGTGTTCTGCATAGATACATCCAGACCGAAATGGAATTTCTGGACATCTCATCCTTGGGCGTGACCTACCGATACGTTGCCAAAATCGAGCAGAAGCTCAAACAAAAGACACGACAATTTGGGCCTGGGAACCCCTCACAACAAAAGCCAGGAAAGGGCGGCCCCAACCCACCGAACAAAGGACAGAGCAAAGATGCATAATATCAAGACAACTAGTACAAGACACAAGCATAGAAGGACACCAGAAAGACAAAGAAAGATACCGGGAAGTGGTGTGACTTCCATAAGATCCCTTGGCATAACACTATTGACTGCCGCTCAAAGGAGTCACTGGTGGCTGAAGTGAAAGCCTCTGAATCATATGCAGATTCTAACTCCAAGACATAACCAGAAAGGGGAAGACGGATCATTGACGCGGAACCCAATGCCACCGTTGGTACCACCAAGCTCTAGCCTGGTGAACCAGACAAGCCAGAAGAAGGAGAGTGCCTCTTCCATTCATAGACGTGGGTAAAAGGCACCCTACTACACTTCATCGTTGATAGTGGTAGCTAGAAGAACCTCATCTCAGTAGAGGTTTTCAAGCAACTGGACCTGCCAACAATGCCGCACCCACAACCCTACACCATTGGATGGCTCTGCCAAGGAATCGATCTCTGCATCAGCCAACAGTGTTGAATGTCGTACGACATCAAGCCCTTCAAAGATGAGGTATTGTGTGATGTTTCTCCTCTCAAAGTTTGTGATGTTCTTTTGGGACAACCTTATTTATGGAAACATGATGTTGTATATGAGCTTAGGCCTTGTAGTGTTATTATTACTTTGAACAGGAAATTGTACAGGATACCCGAGGCAGTCCCACCTACTGCTATTTCCTTGATCTCTACTAAGCAATGTAAGAAGGTCATCTCTCAGACGGGGAAGTTTGTCTTCTTTGTGATTCACTCTCAGAATAAGCGAAAGATCGCAACCACATCCAGGGTCTCTGGGGTCGACCTCTCCACACAGCTGAAGCAAGTAGATAAGGTCATGGAAGAATACTCAGATATCTTCTCCTCACCTACAGGGGTACCTCTGCACTGCCAGGTCAAGCACCCCATCGATCTGACCCCCTTCGCACTGCTTCCCAATGGGCCAGTCTATCATCACTCTTTGTTAGAGAATGAGGTGTTATCGGACAAATCGATAGGTTTAGACACTAACTGATCTCCCTAGATCCACCTAGATCTAGAACAAAACACGCCAGAACATGATGCTTTCCTTAAGTTTTAAATATTGAATTTACTAACTAAAGAGGGATGGGTGACATACCATTTAAATGTCACTTCCTCTTGCCATCACCATCCTAGCTCCGTTCCAATGCTCATACGACGATGGACCTAAAAAATAATGCAACCAACCAAAGTGATAGTAATAACATAAACTCAATATAAACCTATGTATGTGATCAATGAATCATACAATAAAACACAACAAGCTTTATAAGAAAGAATCATATTACTGTATCATATTAAATGTGAAAGAGATATTACAACCATGACCTTGATGTCGTAAGGTCCCTTCCAACTTTCCTTCATGCCCCACACACTTCTTGCTCCAGGGATTCTAAGACCATGGATCTGATAGCTACTCACAATCTATCTTGACAAAGCAAATCTCAAATATGCTCTAACCAAGCTAATAATTCCAAGCCAAATCCAACTTAAGCTAATAAAAAAAGCTCCAAAGCTCCAAAGCTAACTTTCTCCATGAGAGATCCTCTCCTTTTATAATTTGAAGAGGATAACGTGAGGAGGTTAGGATGATCCCACTAAATCATGAAAGCGAGTAAGATCCACACCATTCAGATGCCACCTCACCATGGAAGTTTCTCCTTCTAGAAGATTCGAGAAAACACTCATTTTTCCCATGTGTAAGCATTCTCGCACCCTGCCTATAGAGAAACCTGTGAACCTCTCGCAACCTAGCTATGGTGCAACCTGCGAGAATCGAGCATTATCGCACCCTGCCTATATAGAAACCTACAAACTTCCTTTTTTATAGGGTTTTTGCAACTTCTTTTCTCAGGAAAAGTTCTTCTCCTTTCTCTCTTCAGGAACTCAGGCCACTGACCCCTCTGAAGGAAATAGATAGGTTTACATCATTAACGGTCATAGGGATGATGAAAATAATGTGTAACAGAGAGCCCCCCAAAGCATGAAGTTAGAATAAAGTGATAGCTGAAATACTTTGTCGAGTGTGTGTAGGGAACAATTAACAGTTGGTCAGAAACTTGCCAACAAACAAGGAAATACAGTACAATAAAATATCATCACTGAGGTAGGCATTCTCATACTCAGAATAAAAATGACTCAAAGCATAAATGATGACATGTGAAGATCCATGTCAAGTAAGACATGTCATGGCCATGAAACATACACTGTGGATCCATGCCAATATGACTCAAATATGAACATAGCCACCAAAAATACACTGTGGATCTATGCACGAATACAATCTAAATATACTCCAACGCAACCTGAATCTGATAGAAAAGATCCAGGGTCTTCATATCCACCACTCTATAGTACGAATCTAACCATGCGAATACATGTGCTGGAGTCGAACATGGTAGAAAGCACTTGATTACCGGTCAATGATGAGAACCGTTAACAAGTGCGAGGGAAATGACCATTAATGTCAATGACTCCCAAGGTACTCTAGTACAATCCAACGAATGCGAATTAATGAGTTGAAGTCGAACACTCGACATAATCTCTCGATCAGGGGTCAATAATGAAAAACCACTGTCGAAAGCGAGGAAACCTGCCATTGAGGCATGCAAGTTCCAAGGTACCAATTGGTTTCTAAGTCTAATTCCCGGATAATGAGTTGAAGTCAATAGGAAAATACTCGTCATAGGAGGGCCTTAATGTATCCCCCATCAATGACATGAAACAAGTAACAAGATTTGATGTAGATCAGAGTAACAAGTGATTTAGGACTGACTCAAGGATGGTCGATGCAATAGAAGGCTTAAGGACTATAGAAATGGCTAACGCAATAGAAGGCTTTTCAGGTTGGACATATTTTTGAACATATTGACGACACGACAACTATCTTGGAAAATAATGACTCAACAACAGGGATCATAGACCAATTTGTAATCTTATAGGAGTATGATCAGGAGACAAGTGGATTTTCCAACCTAGACACAAGGCAAGTGAAAGGGTGTCATGTTCAAAAGTGACTCTTCCATAGAATACAAGTTTAAACACATTTCTTTCCCAAATTTTCCCCCACCATTTCTGGTGAGTACCTCTTTATTTTTACGCAATCTTGAGGATGATAACATATGCTTGTAATGTAAGCTCATCCTTTGGACGAGTCCCTTGGAGTATGTTTAACGAACCCTAAGAAGGAGTGGTTTGGTCCCATATGGGCCTTTCGATGTTTGTTTAACGAGTGCAAAGAAAGAAAACTCAGGGGTTTTTCATGATTATAGAGTCTGAAAAACACTCAAAAGAGAACTCTCTCAGTTCCTTTTTTGTAAAATAGTCTGATGAGACCGAAAAAGAGATAAATTATCACCCAATAGATGCTCTCTTCAAATATTTTAATGAGTGTGAAGATAGCAAGGTCGCTTGACAATATTTTCATGTTTAGAGAGTCTGAAAAGAGCTTAAAGGGAACTCCAAGGGGTTCCTTTTTCGTATAACCTTTACGAGTTCGAAAAAGTGATAAAAGTATACTTAGTTACATTCTCACGTTTTTACGAGCACGAGAAAGAACAAAGACTAAGCTCGGTAACTTATTCTCTTGTATTTACGTGCATGAGAAAGAACAAAGACTAAGCTCGGGATTGTTTTCATTTTTATGCAAGCTTTAAAACAAAACAAAACTATGCTTGGACCTGGTTTCATTTTTACACAAGATTGAACCAGAGGAAACTATGCTTGGACCTGGTTTCATTTTTACACAAGCTCAAACCAGAGGAAACTATGCTTGAGGTAAGTGGTTTCATTTTTACACAAGCTTGAACCATAGAAAACTATGCTTGAACTTCCCAACGCATTATCCACGAATTCGCATGGTTGGTACTTAGCCCCCAGCTTAAGAATCTAGTGGCTCAACTTCAACATGAAGTCCAGAGGCTGAAAGTATTTCCCCCCCAAGCTTCGTTTCATCCAACGAAAAAGGCAGAGGAAATGAAGCTTAAAATACTAGATGAAGGAATTGACTCAAACAGAGAGCGGGAAAACTATTTCATTTTTTAACGAGCTTTGAAATAGAAATAAGAACTATGCTCGTAACCTCTGTTTCATTTTTTAATGAGGTTGCCACAGAGACGAAAAAAAAAACTATCCTCATAAGTGGTTTCATTTTTTAATGAGCTTGAAATCAGAAAATCATGCTCAAGTCTGGTTTCATTTTTTAACGAGCTTGAAATCAGAAATTTGTGCTCATAGACCTTTGTTTCATTTTTTAATGAGGTTTCCTCAGAGACGCAAAAACTATCCTCCAAGTCTCTTTGATCATGGATTCCAAAAGGACAATGCTCCGGAAGGAGACCATGTCAAGGGACAAAACTCGGTCATGGCTTCCAAGAGGTCTTCACTGGAAGGACGAAACACACTCTGGAAGGACACCATGTTGAGGGTCGCGACAGGAGTAAAGAGATTTGGCTCTAACAACCCTATCGAATATATCACCATGTCAACTACTGGATCTAAGTCATCAGAAGTTGAAGCCATGGGCAACAATGCCACATAATTGACCTGTGGCGGGGGCGATACCATCTGCATATAAGAACCATTCAGCGAGGCAATCCAGGTGGGGTCAATGAATGAAAGTTGATCAACAGTCACAACCCGTGCATCGTGAGGGAAAGATATCACACGAAAAAGAGTAGACACAATAGCTTTCATGGCATAGACATAATCTCGCCCAAGGCGTAAAGAAAAAACCAAGGGGTCTTGGACTACCATAACATCAATAAAGATGGTTTTCCCTCCCAAAGTTATAGGAAAATGGGGAAGGGTCCCTAAAGGTTGACTGGTTCTTTTGTTAAAAGATAACAGATTCTGTGTAACCGATGCAAGTGAAGGATGACCCAAGGCTTTCCAAGCAATAGAGGGAAAAATAATAACAGACAAACCTTCATCTATCAACGTCTGAGGAACATACCAACCACAAACCTGTACTGTAATCTGAAAATGAATGTAAGAGGGAAGACGAGGTCCAGTTAGCACACCCCAATCAAAATGGATGGCCTCATTACTTGGAGGAGGTTCCATGGGAGAAGGAGGAATAGTCCCTGGCATGGTAGATTCTATATCAATGAGAAAAACATGGGTAGTATCAGGTTTACTCTCTAGCAGGAGAGTAGGATCGACCGATGGAGAGATCAGATTGACCACTTGGGTTTCATTCTCAAGGGGGAGAATGGGGTCGACAGGTGGAAATGGATCGACCACTTGGGTTTCACTCTCTAAGGGGAGAGTGGGATTGACCTACGATGGTATTGGATCAACCACTTTGTCAACTGGTTCAACTAAGGATGTGACCAGATTGACGACATGATCAACCAGATTGATCGGTGAAGGGACCAGAGTGATCATTCCATCAACTATTGGAGGGTTGAGAGAAAGCCTACGATAAGCAGCTGGAAGTTGAGGTTGTGAAAAATTCATGCCTTCCAGTAATTTCGAGGCTTCGTCCATACGAGAACAAAGGTGAGTGAGATGACTCCCTTTGCATAACATACATGAGAACTTAACTCTACTTTTCTTCTTCCCAATCGTATCATGACTGGTTGATGAGGGGTTGTTAGCATGTTGTTTAGAGGCTAATGACATGGGTTGGTGAGGGTGTGTAGACCATGCTTCTATAACCTTAGATAGACCAGGGAAATCCTTAAGAAGATGGCTACCCTTACAAAGCCTACAAGGGTACTTGGGCTTACGGGTTGTTTGGGTGATCTTGACATCATCAACACTCATAACACTCATAACAGTAACTGGTTGTTTTCCAACATGTTTGACAGTGGTTGGAAAATTTGACCCTTGTTTATCTTTCTTCTTCTTAATCTTCCTTTTCTTCTTCTTCTTCTTATTCACCGGGTTACTATCTTTAGAACTTTCACTCGACGAAGAAGATGAAACGGAAGGCGACCTTGCAAGTGAAGAAGGCGAAGAAGACCTTACTGGTGATGAAGGCGAAGGATCAACATGAGGTTGATGCTCTTGGGGGGAAGTTCTCGTGACTGAAGCACTAACTGCATTCGAGATTACCTGAGTGGAAAACAACCATACCGGTAATCCAATAGTGAGACCTGGAAGGCTCAAAGTAGCGATGTGAGGAGGACCAATGTTTCCATAAGAAGGAAAAACAAAAGGTTCCCTTGGAGAAGGGGTTCCTTCATTGGTCATTCCTAGACATAATGCCATTAAATAAATCCAACCTAGAGTCTTCTAGGGAAAACAAACAGCACACACTAAAAATCTAGGAAGAAAGTAAACAAACAAAACCTTCTCACAATGAGCACACTAGTTGGTGATGAAATCCAATGTCACAGGAACAATGTAAGAAGGAGATGAGATAGAGAGGGTGGAAAAGTTACGTTGATGACCTTCTTAACATAATTACACCCTGGTACAAGCTCCCACACATAATCGTCGGTATACCCTCCAAGGAGCCTGAGTGAGTTTGGCCAACGTCGATTCCAGGTACCATGAAGACTTTCCCCTCCACAGTCACCTCGTGTAAAGAACCTAGAGAGATATTCCACTAAGGTTACCAATCACTACAGTGATTCCTGGGGAAACAGTTGACAGTCTGATCCACATGCAAGGGCAGGGTATCTAGCCTGAAATCAACTTGAAAGGCTTCCACTCATCATTGTGGGTATACCTCTCAAGAAACCCCCATAATACACGTAATCTCTACACCAAGACCAACAAAGCAGGGTGAGTAACTCTGCTAGTCTCAATGCGACCTCGTGATTGACCCTTGTGTTAGAAGGGCTTCCTAGGACAAAATGTAATAAGTGGATTTAACTGCTCCCTAACTCAAGATTCTATGTTTGTTTTCAACTTTGGAAAGTTATCTTTCACACCTATTCCAAAGCCCTACAACTAATATAATGTAGGTTTGCTACCAAAAAGGATAAAAATGTCTAATCAATTTTTATAAGCGCTTTATTTTATGGCTATTGTTACTCAAAAGGAAAATGGCGTGGACAATATGGTGTTTCGACCGACTCGAAAGTTATGCAAAGAGATGAAGATGCAATTTTTTCATTCTATGAGAAGGAGAAAATGTTTATCATTCCCAGATGCATAATGTCCCAAAATCTTAAAACTCATCAATATCAAGATTCTCAAGAAATGAGAAAAAGGTACTGTACACCAATGCACGATTCTGCTACTTCAAATGCAAGGATGCCCCTAATATAATATAAAGGAAGAAATTAAATCTTTTTGTTTCAAAAATTTCACTAAAAGCAATAATGAACTTTCTTAAAACAAAGAAACCCAAACTGAAAGTTTTCTTTTAAAGCGAACTATTCAAAAGAAATTTGATCTTTCCCTAAACAATTCTAAAGAAAACACATGCTTTGTAATTGAAATACACTCAAAGCAAGAGACCAATCCTTCAAAACCAAACAAAGAAAAAGTGGCTAAAAGAAACTCAAAGAATGTCAAGCAGACTGTAAGCAGATCAATATAAGGTCCAAAAGTTCAATCCAGTTGATCAAAGCAAAATTGGGTCATCAAAAGATGACAAGACCCAATCAAAAAAAGTTTACAAACAAGTTCACAGTTCAACAATAGAGTACAGTGCAAGAATTAGGTATTCTCGCAGGCTAGACATTGGTAGGGTGCGAGAAGTTCGCACCTAACTGAACAGTAGGGTGCGAACATCAATTATTCTCGCAGGCCACAGAGAGGTACAGTGCGAGAATGTGTGTAATCAAAGAAAACTTTGAAAAAGGATAGGGAATCTAAGTGAACTTCTAGATCTAGAGAGTCTGGATGGATGTCCCACAGACTCATAAACCAGAAAACAAACAATCAAAGGAAGGGAAAATAGACTAACTAGGAAACAATCCGTTCCCCAGTGGAGTCACCAATTTTGTTATCGGACAAATTGGTAGGTGCAGACACTAACTGATCTCCCTAGATCCACCTAGATCTAGAACAAAACACACCAGAACATGATGCTTTCCTTAAGTTTTAAATATTGAATTTACTAACTAAAGAGGGATGGGTGACATACCATTTAAATGTCGCTTCCTCTCGCCATCACCATCCTATCTCCGTTCCAACGCTCATACAATGATGAACCTGCAAAAGAACACAACCAACCAAAGTGATAGTAATAGCATAAACTCAATATAAACCTATGTATGTGATCAAGGAATCATACAATAAAACACAACAAGCTTTATAGGAAAGAATCATATTACTGTATCATATTAAATGTGAAAGAGAGATTACAACCATGGCCTTGATGTTGTAAGGTCCCTTCCAACTGACCTTCGTTCCCCACACACTTCTTGCTCCAATGATTCTGAGACCATGGATCCGATAGCTACTCACAATATATCTTGACAAAGCAAATCTCAAAGTCACTCTAACCAAGCTAATAATTCCAAGCCAAATCCAACTTAAGCTAATAAAAAAATCTCCAAAGATCCAAAGCTAACTTTCTCCATGAGAGCTCCTCTCCTTTCATAAGTTGAAGAGGATAACGTGAGGAGGTTAGGATGATCTCACTAAATCATGAAAGTGAGTAAGATCCAAACCATTCAGATGCCACCTCACCATGGAAGTTTCTCCTTCTAGAAGATTCGAGAAAACGCTCATTTTTCCCATGTGTAAGCATTCTCGCACCCTACCTATAGAGCAACCTACGAACCTCTCGCAACCCATCTATGGTGAAACCTGCGAGAATAAGGCATTCTCGCACCCTTCCTATATAGCAACCTGCAAACTTCCTTTTTTATAGGGTTTTTTGCAACTTCTTTTCTCAGGAAAAGTTCTTCTCCCTTCTCTCTTCAGGAACTCAGGCCACTGACCCCTTTGAAGGAAACCGATAGGTTTACATCATTAACGGTCATAGGGATGATGAAAATAATTTGTAACATGATGAGATCAAGTGACAGATGCAAGAACTTCTCCACAAGGGGCGCATCCACCCCAGCTCATCACCTTGTGGGAGCCCAATCGTGCTGGTATAGAAGAAAGAGTGAACCTGACAACTCTGTATAGATTATCGGGCTCTGAATAAAATCACTGTCAAAAACCGGTACCTGATTGCCCGAATTGATGACCTTCTTGATCAACTCAAGGGGGGAAAATACTTCAGTAAGATTGATCTGAAGTCTGGCTACCACCAGCTCCCGATAGAATAGACAGATGTATGGAAGACCACCTTCATTTCAAAGGAAGCACTTTTTGAATGGTTGGTCATGCCCTTTGGTTTGACAAATGCTACAACCACTTTCATGAGGATGATGGACGATATCCTACGACCATTCACCAATACCTTTGTAGTGGTGTATCTGGATGACATTCTAATTTACAGCAAGGCTAGGGCTAAAAACTTGTAGCATATTCAACATGTTCGTCATGGACAGGGTCCATTAACTGGGCTACATCATTGATAAGCATGGCGTACATGTGGATCCAATCAATATCCAAGTCATTTGTGACTGGCTAGCCCCAATAACACTCACTGAGCTTTGGAGCTTCTTGGGACTTGCTAACTTGCGTGGGGCCAGTCCCAACAACAATCATTCGATGATTTGAAGTAGCGCTTGTGATCAACCCTAGTTATTTCACTACCAGACCTGCACCATCCCTTTGAGATCGAGACAGATGCTTCATACTATGCAGTGGGTGCCATTCTCACTCAGCACGGCCACCCCATGGCCTATCATATTGAGACACTGTCAGATACTATCTGTAAGTACCCTACTTAGGACAAAGAAATGTACTCCATTGTGCAAGCATGCCGCCAGTGGATACATTACATTCTTGGGAAGGAAACAGTCATTCACACTGATCATAAGCCACTGCATTTCATGCAAACACAGGGAAAATTGCAGAATGAATGCCATAAAAAATGGTTCACATACTTGCAGCAATTCCACCTCAACATCAAGTATAAAACAAGAAGCACCAATTGCATCGTTGATTGCCTCAGTAGACCACCAGTCGTGAAACTCACCATGGTTCTAGACTCTTGCGGCCATGAGACATCTGGATGGAACCAACTCTATGAGACAGACCCTGACTTTACCACCACCTACCAAATGTTGGGTGCAAAAGAAGTTGTCGATAATTTCCATCTTCAATATGGGTTGTTGTGTCGCTTGGGCCATATCTGTGTTCCATCAAGTGAGAGAGAGAAGTTGATCTGGGAAGCCCACTATAGTCAGGTGGCAGGACACTTCAGCATCGAAAAGACAGTGGCGATGCTACATAAACATTTCTAGTTTACAAAAAATTGACAAGAGGTCGGCAAGTATATCAGGTCCTGCACTGGTTGTGCTATTGCCAAACTGACCACTAAGAAACATGGCCTGTACACCTCTCTTCCTACTCCTGACAGGGCATGGGAATCCATCTCAATGGACTACATGTCCGGCCTCCCATCCAACAAGCGAGGAAATGACTATTTTTTTGTGGTTTTTGATCTCTTTTCTAAGATGGTGATTCTGATTTCCTACAAGAAGAGCATCACAGCAGAGGCCACTGCCAATCTCTTATTTGAACGAGTCTGGGTACATTTCAGAATCCCACAAACCATTGTCTCAGATTGGGATAGTCGATTTCTCAGCACATTCTAGTTGATCCTCTGGTCACTGCTGGACACGAAGCTCACCAAATCCATGGCCTTCCACCCCTAGACAGATGGAAAAACTGAGGTTGTAAATCGAATGATTATGCATATCCTTCGCATGTATAATTCAAAGAACCCTCACACATTGGATGAGAGCCTTCCCTATGTCCAACATAGCTACAACTGAGCCTTGCATAGCTCAACCAACCACAGCCTCTTTCAAGTGGGGTTGGGATTCCAACCATTGGGTCCCATAGATGTTTTACTTCCCCTTCCGGTCACCTCGACTGGCTCATCTCCTACTCCAACTGAAGCTAACAAAGCCACCTGGTTCATTGAGCGGATCCAACACATCCGTGAACAGGTTTAGGATATCCTACATAAGTCCAATGACAAGTACAAACAACACCATGATCAACATTGGGTGCCGCATAAGTTTCAAGTGGGCGACAAAGTTTGGTTGCACTTGCAGAAAGAATGCCTTACAGGACCCCATCAGAAGCTTCGCCCAGTTCGTTATGGATCATACATTATCAACAAGGCCATGGGGGGTATTTCTTTTGAGCTCAACATTCCTCCTTTCCTTGGCCTACACCTAGTGTTCAACGTGGGTCTCCTTCGCCCTTATTTCCCACCATTATTGGACACCTTAGAAGTAGCAGAACAACTAACACCAATAGAACTCAACCCCGACTACATAAAATAGGCATCTAATGATTATATTTTGGACAGACAAATCAAGGGCACTTGACAACAAAGGATCCATCTTTATCGAGTCGTCAAAGCAAGGCAGCTCCTGCACCAAGGCAATTGGCTCACCCGGGGCCAAATTCAACAGAAATTTCCTCATCTAATGGGGGACCTCAACGCAATGGAAACCATTGCTTCCTAACTAGGGAGGATTGATCTATATGTATATCGGTGGCCACCCATCTTTTCCAACTGGCTCAAAACAATTTTCTGGCATTTTTGGCAATTTACTATTTTTAGCAGTTTTTACTTCTGAGGCCATTTTGAGGGCCTAAATGAAGTATTTTTGGTATAAATCTCCTCGATGATAGATAAAATCATGATTGAGCCACCTAAATTAATCTCCTTAATGATACCTTTCCAACGGGATATCACAGGCCTAAAACGGAGATCGTATGCAAAAGTTACGACCCCAGGAAGTTGATGTACTGACTTACCCAAACAGGGCCCACATGTTTTTTGGTGCTTCATCTCCTAGGGTTAGGTTTTTGGATGTCTAGAGTTTTTGGCATTCCTTTTTATTGTAAAAATTCCTTCAGAGCCTCATTGTAATCATCTTCTTGCAAATGTGTGCTGCCGTCACATCTCTTCTCAGAGATAAGCCACCACCATTCCAGTAAGCTTGTTTACATTGCATTTTACAGTTTCAACTTATTTCGTTATTGAATAGAAAACAAATTTGACTGTATCTCTATTATTGTTTGTTAAGAACCTCTTAATAATCTATATTCGTTTCATTCTCATCATAAAATCTAGATCAGTGGTATCAGAGTGGTCTTCTCCTTGTCGTCTTAATACATGTCCCCAACGAGGTTGGAGTACAAAGAATTGGGTCTCAAGCTTGTTTCTCTTGAGAAAAGAAGCTCTCGCACACCAAGCGACCTCCCATGGTAGGAGAAAAGAAAGATGATGGGATAGGAGATCCTTTCAAACTGTTGTTTGAGGAAGCCCTCATGCAACAAAGGAACGAGATGATGAATAGTTTCGCACAAACCCTTCGGCGAGTACCAACAGGTGACACATCTTATTCGAACGGAGCCGCTGACCGTTTCAAGTTAAAAATATACTTTGATATTCCTATATTTGATGGTCAGATAGACACAGATGCTGTAAAAAAGTGGTAGAGTCTACTAGAGGGGTATTTTTCTGTTCATAAATTTTTGAATAGAGAAAAGATTACTATTGTGCTCCTCAAAGTCGTCCCCCATGTCAAAGATTGGTGGGAAACTTTCTGTGAGCAAAAGGAAATAGAGGAAACCTCATTATTTTAAGTCACAACCACCTGGGAATCCTTCAGGGATGTTATTAAGGAATAATACTACCCTGTCAGAAGTTATGATGGCCTGTATACCAAATGGACCACACTGCGGCAAGAAAGTGACCAAGCAGTGCCAGATTTCACAAATACCTTCCATACATTGCGCACCAAGTTGGGTATCAATGATTCGAAGCGTAATCTGGTGCTCAAGTATCATGGTGCTCTGCATAGATACATCCAGATTGAAATGGAATTTCTAGACATCTCATCCTTGGGCGTGACCTACCGATATGCTGTAAAAATCAAGTAGAAGCTCAAACAAAAGATGCAACAATTTGGGCCTAGGAACCCCTCACAACAAAATCCAGGAAAGGGTGGCCCCAACCCACCGAACAAAGAGTATAGAAAAGATGGATAGTATCAATACAACCAGTACAATAAGCAAGCAAAGAAGGACACCGTAAAGAAAAAGAAAGATACCGAGAAGTGGTACGACTTCCATAAGAGCCCTTGGCATAGCACTGCTCATTGCTGCTCAAAGAAGCTGTTGGTGGCCGAAGTGAAAGCCTCTGAATCAGATGCAGATTCTGACTTTGAGATAGAACAAGAAAGGGGAATATGGATCATTGATGTGGAACCCAGTGCCAATGTTCCTACCACCAAGCTCCAGCCTGGTGAACCAGACGAGCCAGAAGAAGGAGAGCGCCTCTTCCATTCATAGATGTGGGTAAAAGGCACTCCGATGCACTTCATCATTGATAGTGGTAGCCAGAAGAAACTCATCTCAGTAGAGGTTGTCAACCGTTTAGACCTGCCAACAATGCCGCACCCACAACTCTATACCATTGGATGGTTCCACCAAAGAAGCGATCTCTGCATCAGCCAATAGTGTCGACTGTCGTACGACATCAAGCCCTTCAAAGATGAGGTATTGTGAGATGTTTCTCCTCTCGAATTTTGTGATGTTATTTTGGGACAACCTTATTTATGGAAACATCGTGCTGTATATGAGTCTAGGCCTCATAGTGTTATTATTACTTTGAATAGGAAATTGTACAGGATACTCGAGGCAGTCCCACCTAGTGCTATTTCCTTGATCTTTGCTAAGCAATGCAGGAAGGTCATCTCTCAGATGGGGAAGTTTGTCTTCTTCGTGATTTTCTTTCAGAATAAGTGAAATATCGCAGCCACATCTAGGGTCTCTGTGACCGACCTCTCCACAAAGCAGAAGCAAGTAGATAAGGTCATTGAAGAATACTCGGGTATCTTCTCCTCACCTATAGGGGTGCCTCTGCACTGCCAGGTCAAGCACCCCACTGATATGATCCCCGATGCACTGCTTCCCAATGGGCTTGTCTATCATCGCTCTTTGTTAGAGAAAGAGGAGATAAAGTGATAGATCCAAGAACTGCTCCACAAGGGGCACATCCTCCTCATCTCATCACCTTGCGGGAGCCCAATCGTGCTGGTATAGAAGAAATATGGAACCTCACAACTCTGTATTGATTACCGGGCTCCGAATAAAATCACTGTAAAAAACCGGTACCCGATTCCACAAATTGATGACCTCCTTGATCAACTCACGGGGGCCAAATACTTCAGTAAGATTGATCTGAAGTTTGGCTACCACCAGGTCCCGATAGAACAAAAAAATGTATGGAAGATCACCTTCAAGTCAAAGGAAGGACTTTTTGAATGGTTGGTCATGTTCTTTGGTTTGACAAATTCTCCAACAACTTTCATGAGGATGATGGACGATATCCTATGACCATTCACCAATACTTTTGTAGTGGTGTATTTGGATGACATTCTAATTTACAGCAAGACTTGGGATGAACACTTGTAGCATATTCAGTAGGTTCTGCACACCCTGTGGCAGCACAAGCTATACGCCAACATGGAAAAATATTCCTTCGGAATGGACAGGGTCCATTACCTGGGCTACATCATTGATCAACATGGCGTACAAGTGGACCGAGTGAATATCCAAGTTATCCGTGACTGGCCATCCCCAACAACTCTCACTGAGCTTTGGAGCTTCTTGGGACTTGCTAATTTCTACCGCAGGTTCGTGTTGGGTTTCTCCCATATTTCATGGGCCCTCAACCAAATAAACAGGGGTGGTGGTAAGGAAAAATTTGCGTGGGGCCGGTCCCAACAACAAGTGTTTGATGATTTGAAGCAGTGCTTGTGCTCAACCCCAGTACTTTCACTACCAGACCTGCAACATCCCTTTGAGATCGAGACAGATGCTTCAGACTATGCTGTGGGTGCTATTTTCACTCAACATGACAACCCCATGGCCTATCATAGTGAGACACTGTTAGATACTATCCGTAAGTACACTAATTACAACAAACAAATGTACACCATTGTGCAAGCATGCCGCCAGTGGAGACATTACATTATTGGGAAGGAGACAATCATCCACACTGATCATAAGCCACTGCAGTTCATGCAAACACAGGGAAAATTGCAGAATGACCGCCATCAAAAGTGGTCCACATACTTGAAGCAATTCCACCTTAACATCAAGTATAAAATAGGAAGCACCAATCACATCGCTGATTGCCTCAGCAGACCGCCAGTTGAGGCACTCACCATGGTTCTAGACTCTTGCAATCGTGAGATATCTGGATGGCCCCAACTCTATGAGACAGACCCTGACTTCCCCACCACCTATCAATTGTTGGGTGCAAATGCAATTATCGATAATTTCCACCTTCAGGATGGGTTGTTGTGTCATCTAGGCCATATCTATGTTCCATCAAGTGAGTGAGTGAAGATGATATAGGAAGCCCACTACAGTCAGGTGGAATGACACTTCAGTGTTGAAAAGACAGTGGCGATGCTATAAAAACATTTCTACTAGTCAAAACTTTGACAAGAGGTCGACAAGTATATCAGGTCCTGCACTGCCTGCACTATTGCCAAAATGACCACTAAGAAACATGGCCTATACACCCCTCTTCCTACTCCTGATAGGCCATGGGAATCCATCTCAATGGACTACATGTCGGGCATCCCATCAACCAAGTGGGGAAATGCCTATGTTTTTGTGGTTCTTGATCGCTTTTCTAAGATGGCGATTCTGGTTGCCTGGAAGAAGAGCATCAGAACAAAGGCCACTGCCAAGCTCTTCTTTGAATGAGTCTGGGTACATTTTGGAATCCCACAAACCATTGTCTCAGATCGAGATATTCGATTTCTCAACACATTCTGGTCGAGGCTCTGGGCACTGCTGGACACCAAGCTCACCAAATCCACGACCTTCCACCCCCAGACAGATGGCCAAACCGAGGTTTTAGATCGAATGATTGTGCATATCTTTCACATGTATAATTCAAAGAACCCTCGCACATGGGATGAGAGCCTTCCCTATATCCAACATAGCTAAAACCAAGCCTTTCACAGCTCAACTAGCCATAGCCCCTTTCAAGTGGGGTTGAGATTCCAACCATTGGGTCCCATAGATGTTACACTTCCCCTTGCGGTCAACTCGACTGAATCATCTCCTACTCCAACTGAAGCTGACAAAGCCACCCAGTTCATTGAGAGAATCCCTCACATCCACTAACAGGTTCAGGATATCCTACAGAAGTCCAATGACAAGTACAAACAGTGCCATGATCAACATTGGGTGCCAAATAAGTTTCAAGTGGGCGACAAAGTTTGGTTGCACTTGTAGAAAGAATGCCTTATAGGACCCCATTGGAAACTTCGCCCACTCCTTTATGGACCGTACATTATCACCAAGGCCACGGGGGATAATTCTTTCAAGCTCAACATTCCTCGTTTCCTTTGCCTACACCCAGTTTCAACGTGTATCTCCTTCGCCCTTATTTCCCACCATTATTGGACACCTCAGAAGTAGCAGAACAACTGACACCAATAAAGCTCAACCTAGATTGCATACAATAGGCATCCAATGGTCATATTGTGTACGGATAGATCAAGGGCACTCGACAACTTTATCGAGTCGTCAAAGGAGGGCAGCTCCTACACCAAGGCAAGTGGCTCACCCGAGGCCAAATTCAACAGAAATTTCCTCGTCTAATGGGGGACCTAAACGCAATGGAGACCATTGATTCCTAAGGAGGGAGGATTGATCCATATGTATATCGATGGCCACCCATATTTTCCAACTGGCTCAGAAAAGTTTTCTGACATTTTTGGCAATTTACTATTTTTAGCAGTTTTTACTTCTAGGGCCATTTTGAGGACCTAAATGAAGGTTTTTCGGTATCGATATCCTCAATTATATCCAAAGGCATGACTGAGCCCCCTAAATGAATATCCTCTACAACACCTTTCCAATGGGATATCACAGGCCTAAAACAAATATCGTATGCAAAAGTTATGACCCCGGGAAGTTGATGTACTAACTTACCCAAACGGGGCCCACATGACTTTTGGTGCTTCATATGCTAGGGTTAGGTTTTTGGATGTCTAGGGTTTTTGGAATTCTTGTTTATTATAAAAAGGCCTTCAGAGCCTCATTGTAATAATCTTCTTGCGAATGCGTACTGCCGTGACATCTCTTCTCAGAGATAAGACGCCACCATTCCAGCAAGCTTGTTTCTGCTGCATTTTACAGTTTCAGCTTAGTTCATTATTGAATAGAAAACCAGTCTTACTGTATCTTTGTTATTTTGTGTTAAGCACCTGTTGATAATTTGTATTCATTTTGTTCATCTCATAAAATCCGGATCAGTGGTATTAGAGCGGTCTGCTCCTTGTTGTCTTAATGCATGTCCCGAATGAGGTCGAAGTACAAAGAATTTGGTCTCGAGCTTGTTTCTCTTGAGGACAGAAGCTCTTGCACACCCAAGAAACCTCCCATGGTAGGGTAAAATAAATATGATGGGATGGGAGATCCTTTCAAACTATTGGTTGAGGAAGCCACACAACAGAGGAATGAGATGATGGATAGTTTCACGCAAATCCTTCGATGACTACCAACAAGCGACATATCTTCTTCGAACAGAGGCACCTCCAGCTTCAAGGTACAAATAAACTTTGATATTACTGTATTTGAAGGTCAGATAGACACAGATGCTATAGATAGGTGGTTGAGTTTACTAGAAGGGTATTTTTCTATTAATAAATTTTTGAATAGAGAAAATATTACTTTTGCGCTCCTCAAAGTCGTCCACCATGTCAAAGATCGGTGGGAAACTTTCTGTGAGCAAAAGGAAATAGAAGAAACCTCATTATTTTCAATCAAGGCCACCTAGGAATCCTTCAGGGATGCTATTAAGGAACAATACTACCCTGTTGAAAGTTATGACGACTTGTATACCAAATGGACCACACTGCGGCAAGAAAGAGACCAAGTAGTGCGAGATTTCACAAATACCTTCCATACCTTGCACACCAAGTTGGGTATCCAAGATTCAGAGTGACATGTGGTGCTCAAGTGTTGCAGTTCTCTGCATAGATACATCCATACCAAAATGGAATTTCTAGACATCTCATCCTTGGGCGCGGCCTACCGATATGCCCTCAAAATCGAGTAGAAGCTCAAACAAAAGATGCGGCAATTTGGGCCTAGGAACCCCTCACAACAAAAGCCAGGAAATAGAGGCCCCAACCCACCAAACAAAGGACAGAGGAAAGATGGAAAATATCAAGACAACCAGTACAAGATGAAAGCAAAGAAGGACACCGAAAAGACAAAGAAAGATACCGAGAAGTGGTGCAAATTCCATAAGAGCCCTTGGCATAACACTGCTGACTGCCGCTCAAAGCAGTCGCTGGTGGCCAAAGTGAAAGCCTCTAAATCAGATGCAAATTATGACTCCAATATAGAACTAGAAAGGGGAAGATGGATCATTGACGCGGCACCCAGTGCCACCGTTGCTACCACCAAGCTCCAGCCTGGTGAACCAGACGAGCCATAAGAAGGAGAGCTCCTCTTCCATTCACAGATGTGGGTAAAAGGCACCCTGCTTCACTTCATCTTTGATAGTGGTAGCCAAAAGAACCTCATCTTAGCAGAGGTCATCAAGGGGCTGGACCTTCCAACAATGCCGCACCCACAACCCTACACCATTGGATGGCTCCTCCAAGGAAGCGATCTCTGAGTTAGCCAACAGTGCTGACTGTCGTATGACATCAAGCCCTTCAAAGATGAGGTATTGTGTGATGTTGCACCTCTTAAAGTTTGTGATGTTCTTTTGGGCCAATCTTATTTATTGAAAGGTCATGTTGTATAAGAGTCTAGGCCTCGTAGTGTTATTATTACTTTGAATAGGAAATTGTACAGGATACCCGAGGCAGTGCCACCTAGTGATATTTCCTTGATATTTGCTAAGAAATGCAGGAAGGTCATCTCTCATATGGGGAAGTTTGACTTCTTTGTGATTCTCTCTCAGAATAAGCGAAAGATCATAGCCACATCCAGGGTCTCTGCGGCCGACCTCTCCACAAGGCAGAAGCAAGTAGATAAGGTTGTGGAAGAATACTCGGATATATTCTCCTCACCTACAGGGGTACCTCTACACTGCCAGGTCAAGAACCCCATTGATCTGACCCCTGGGGCACCTCTGCCCAATGGGTCAATATATCATCACTTTTTGTTAGAGAATGAGGAGATTAAGCGACAGATCCAAGAACTGCTCCACAAGGGGAACATCCGCTCCAGCTCATCACCTGGCGGGAGCACAATCATGCTGGTATAGAAGAAAGATGCAACCTGACGACTCTGTATTGATTACCAGGCTCTGAATAAAATCACTATCGAAAATCGGTACCAGATTCCCCGAATCGATGACCTCCTTGATCAACTCACTGTGGTCAAATATTTCGGTAAGATTGATCTGAAGTCTAGCTACCACCAGGTCCTAATAGAACATACAGATGTATGGAAGACCACCTTCAAGTCAAAGGAAGGACTTTTGAATGGTTGGTCATGCCCTTTGGTTTGACAAATACTCCAGCCACTTTCATGAGGATGATGGAAGATATCCTACGAACATTCACCAATACTTTTGTATTGGTGTATCTGGATGACATTCTAATTTACAACAAGACTTGGGCTGAACACTTGTAGCATATTCAACATGTTCTGCACACCCTGCGACGGCACAATCTATACGCCAACCTAGAAAAATTCTCCTTCGTCATGGACAGGGTCCATTACTTGGGCGACATCATTGATCAACATGGCATACATGTGGATCCAGTGAACATCCAAGTCATCCGTGATTGGCCACCCCCAACAACTCTCACTGAGCTTCGGAGCTTCTTGGGACTTGCTAATTTCTACCATAGGTTTGTGTTGGGTTTCTCCCATATTGCATGGTCCCTCAGTTAAATAAAAAGGGGTGGTGGTAAGGGGAAATTTGCGTGGGTCCAGTCCCAACAACAAGCGTTCGATGATTTGAAGCAGTGCTTTTGCTCAACCCCAATACTTTCACTACTAGACCTGCAACATCCCTTTGAGATCAAGACAGATGCTTTAGACTATGCTCTGGGTTTCGTTCTCAATCAACACGGCCACGCCATGGCCTATCATAGTGAGATACTGTCAGATACTGTCTGTAAGTACCCTACTTATGACAAAGAAATGTACTCCATTGTGCAAGCATGATGCCAGTGGAGACATTAAATTCTTGGGAAGGATATAGTCATCCACACTAATCATAAGCCACTGTAGTTCATGCAAACACAGGGAAAATTGCAGAATGACCACCATCAAAAGTGGTCCACATACTTGCAACAATTCCACCTCAACATCAAGTAGAAAACATGAAGCACCAATCGCGTTGCTGATTTCCTCAGCAGACCGCTAGTCGTGGCACTAACCACGGTTCTAGACTCTTACGGCCATGAGACATCTGGATGGCCCCAAATCTATGAGACAGACCCTGACTTCCCCACCACCTACCAAATGTTGGGTGAAAATGTAGTTGTCTCTAATTTCCATCTTCAGGATGTGATGTTGTGTCATTTAGGCCATATCTATGTTCCATCAAGTGAGTGAGTGAAGCTAATCTGGGAAGCCCACTATAGTTGGGTGGCAGGACACTTCGGCGTCGAAAATACAGTGGTGATGCTATAGAAACATTTCTACTGGCCGAAACTTCGACAGGAGGTCGGCAAGTATATCAGGTCCTGCATTGCTTGCGCTATTCCCAAATGGAACACTAAGAAACATGGCCTGTACACCCCTCTTCCTACTCCTAACAGGCCATGGGAATCCATCTGAATGGACTACATGTCGGGCCTTCCATCCACCAAGCGGAGAAATGACTGTGTTTTTGTGGTTGTTTATCGCTTTTCTAAGATGGTGATTCTAGTTTCCCACAAGGAGATCATTATAGCAGAGGCCACTGCCAAGCTCTTCTTTGAATGAGTCTGGGTACATTTTGGAATCCCACAAACCATCGTTTCATATCGGGATAGTCGATTTCTCAGCACATTCTGGTCAAGCCTCTGGTCACTGCTAGAAATAGGGATGATTTTAAGGATGGAAATTTATTTTAAAATGTAGAGACCTTGGTGAATCTTACTAATCCTTCATATTCCAACTATAAATGTTTGGCGATATTTTTGTAAAAATATTCAAATTTTTAATTATTTTATATAGTTTTTATAAAATTTTAGTGATTTTTAAGGTAAAATAATTTTATCCTATAGAATTTGGGCGAATCATTTTTAAAATAGCGAATCTCGTTTTTGGAAAAACCATGGAAAATTAGCCCATGAGCGAAATTTAGCCCCTAAAATCATCCATGGCTGGAAACCAAGATCACCAAATCCATGGCCTTCCACCCCCAGACAGATGGCCAAACCGAGGTTGTAAATTGAGTGATTATGCATATCCTTCACATGTATAATTCAAAGAACCCTTGCACATGGGATGAGATCCTTCCCTATGTCCAGAATAGCTACAACCGAGCCTTGCATAGCTCAACCGGCCACAACCCCTTTCAAGTGGGGTTGGGATTCCAACCATTGGGTCCCATAGATGTTGCACTTCCCCTTGGGGTCACCTCGACTGAATCATCTCCTACTCTAGCTGAAGCTGACAAAGCCACCCGGTTCATTGAGCGGATCCAACACATCTGCCAATAGGTTTAGGATATCCTACATAAGTCCAATGACAAGTACAAATAATGCCATGATCAACATCGAGTGCCGCATAAGTTTCAGGTGGGCAACAAAGTATAGTTGCACTTGCAGAAATAAAGCCTTACAGAACCCCATCGGAAGCTTCAGCCACTCCGTTATGGACCGTACATTACCACCAAGGTGGTGGGGGATAATTCTTTTGAGCTCAACATTCCTCCTTTCCTTGGCTTGCACCCAGTGTTCAACGTGGATCTCCTTCACGCTTATTTCAAACTATTATTGGACACCTTAGAAGTAGCATAACATCTGACATCAACAGAGCTCAAAACCAATTGCATATAATAGGAATCTAATGAACAGATTCTGGACAGACAGATCAAGGCCACTCGACAACAAAGGATCCAACTTTATCGAGTCGTCGAAGCATGGCAGCTCCTGCACCAAGGCAAGTGGCTCACCCGGGGCCAAATTCAGCAAAAATTTCCTAATCTAATAGGGGACCTCAATGCAATGGATACGATTGATTCCTAAGGAGGGATGACTTATACATATGGATATCAGTGGCCACCCACCTTTTCCAACTGGATCAAAACCGTTTTATGACATTTTTGGCAATTTACTATTTTTAGCAGTTTTTACTTCCAGGGACATTTTGAGGGCCTAATTGAAGGTTTTTCGGTATCAATCCCCTCAATGATGGCCAAAGGAATTATTTTTCCACCTAAATGAATCTTCTCTATGACACCTTTCCAACGATATATCACACGTCTAAAACGGAGATCGTATGCAAAAGTTACAACCCTGGGAAGTTGATGTACTAACTTACCTAAATGGGGCCCACATGACTTTTGGCGCTTCATCTCCTAGGGTTAGGGTTTTGGATGTCTAGGGTTTTTGGCATTCCTGTTTATTGTAAAAAGGCCTTCAAAGCCTCATTTTAATTATCTTCTTGCGAATGTGCGTTGCCGTCACATGTCTTCTCATAGATAAGTCGCCACCATTCCAACAAGCTTGTTTTCGCTGCTATTTACAGTTTCAACTTATTTCATTATTGAATAGAAAACCAGTTTTACTGTATCTCTATTATTTTGTGTTAAGAACCTGTTAATAATCTATATTCATTTCATTCTGCTCATATAATCTGGATCAGTGGTATCAGAGTGGTTTGCTCCTTGTCGTCTTAATGCATGTCCCCAACGAGGTCGGAGTACAAAGAATTGGGTTTCGAGCTTGTTTCTCTTGAGGAAATAAGCTTTCTCACACCCAAGCAAACTTCCATGGTAGGAGAAAATAAAGATGATGGGACAAGAGATCCTTTCAAACTATTGATTGAGGAATCCCTCACGCAATAGAGGAACGAGATGATGGATAGTTTCACGCAAATCCTTCAGCGACTACCAACAGGTGATGCATCTTCTTCGAATGGAGGGGACGCCCCCTTCAAGGTATAAATAAAATTTGATATTCCTATATTTGAAGGTCAGATAGATGCAGATGATATAGACAAGTGGTTGAGTCTACTAGAAGGGTATTTTTCTGTTCATAAATTTTCGAAGAGAGAAAATATTACTTTTGCGCTCCTCAAAGCCGTCCCCCATGTCAAAGATTTGTGGGAAACGTTCTGTGAGCAAAAGGAAACAGAGGAAACCTCATTATTTTCAGTCATGACCACCTGAGAATCCTTCAGGGATGCTATTAAGGAACAATACTACCCTGTCGGAAGTTATGATGACTTGTATACAAAATGGACCACACTACAGCAAGAAAGAAACCAAGCAGTGTCAGATTTAACAAATACCTTCCATACCTTGTGCACCAAGTTGGGTATCAAAGATTTGGAGCGACATATGGTGCTCAAGTATCGCGGTTCTCTACATGGATACATCCAAATTGAAATGGAATATCTAGACATCTCATCCTTGGGTGTAGCCTATTGATATGTCATCAAAATCAAGCAGAAGCTCAAACAAAAGACGTGGCAATTTGGGCCTGGGAACCCCTCACAACAAAAGTCAGGAAATAGAGGCCCCAACCCACCAAACAAAGGACAGAGAAAAGATGGACAGTATCAATACAACTAGCACAAGCCGCAAGCAAAGAAGGGCACTGGAAAGACAAAGAAAGATACCGGGAAGTGGTGCGACTTCCATAAGAGCCCTTGGCATAACACTGCTGACTGCCGCTCAGAGCAGTTGCTGGTGGCCGAAGTGAAATCCTTCGAATCAGATGCAGATTTTGACTCTAAGACCAAACTAGAAAGGGGAAGATGGATCATTGACATGGAACCCATTGCCATCTTTTCTACCACCAAGCTCCAGCCTGGTGAACCATACGAGCCAGAAGAAGGAGAGTGCCTCTTCCATTCACAAATGTGGGTAAAAGGAACCCTGCTGCACTTCATCGTTGATAGAGGTAGCCAGAAGAACCTCATCTCAGTAGAGGTCATCAAGCGGCTGGACCTGCCAACAATGCCACACCCACAACCCTACACCATTGGATGGCTCCGTCAAGAAAGCAATATCTGCATCAGCCAACAATGCTGACTATTGTATGGCATCAAGCCCTTCAAAGATGAGGTATTGTGTGATGTTTCTCCTCTCGAAGTTTGAGATGTTCTTTTGGTCCAACCTTATTTATGGAAACGTCATGTTGTATATAGTCTATCCCTCGTAGTGTTATTATTACTTTGAACAAGAAATTGTACAGGATACCCGAGGCAGTCCCAGCTAGTGCTATTTCCTTGATCTCTGCTAAGCAATGCAGGAATGCCATCTCTTAGATGGGGACGTTTATCTTCCTCATGATTTGCTCTCAGAATAAGCGAAATATCACAGCACATCCAGGGTCTCTGTGGCTGACCTCTTCAGATAGCAGAAGAAAGTAGATAAGGTTGTGGAAGAATACTCAGATATCTTCTCCTCACCTACAGGGGTACCTCTGCACTGTCAGGTCAAGAACCCCATCGATCTGACCCCCGACGCACCACTGCCCAATGGGCCAGTCTATCTTCTCTCTTTGTTAGAGAATGAGGAGATCAAGCGACAGATCCAAGAACTTCTCCACAAGGGGCACATCCACCCCAACTCATCACCTTGCGGGAGCCCAATAGTGATGGTACAGAAGAAAGATGGAACCTGGCCACTCTGTATTGATTACCGGGCTCTGAGTAAAATCACTGTCAGAAATCGGTACCTGATTCCTCGAATCGATGACCTCCTTGATCAACTCACGTGGGAAAAATACTTCAGTAAGATTGATCTGAATTCTGGCTACCACTAGGTCCCGATAGAACAAACAGATGTATGGAAGACCTCCTTCAAGTCAAAGGAAGGAATTTCTGAATGGTTGGTCATGCCCTTTGGTTTGAAAAATGCTCTAGCCACTTTCATGAGGATGATGGACGATATCCTACGACCATTCACCAATACTTTTGTAGTGGTGTATATGGATGACATTCTAATTTACAGCAAGACTTCGGATGAACACTTGCAACATATTCAGTAGGTTCTACACACCTTGGGACAACACAAGCTATATGCCAACCTGGAAAAATTCTCCTTCGACATGGACATGGTCCATTACCTGGGATACCTCATTGATCAACATAGCATACATGTGGATCTAATGAATATCCAAGTCATCCGTGACTGGCCAGCCCCAACAACACTCACTGATCTTTGGAGCTTCTTGGGACTTTCTAATTTCTAGTGCAGGTTCGTGTTGGGTTTCTCCCATATTGCATGGGCCCTCAACCAAATAAACAAGGGTGGTGGTAAGGAGAAATTTGCATGGGGTCGGTCCCAAAAACAAGTGTTCGATGATTTGAAGCAGCACTTGTGCTCAACCCCAGTACTTTCACTACCAGACCTGCAACATCCCTTTCAAATTGAGACAAATTCTTCAGAATATGCTGTGGGTGCCACTCTCACTCAGCACGGCCACCCCGTGTCCTATCATAGTGAGACATTGTCAGATACTGTCTGCAAGTACCCTACTTATGACAAGTAAATGTACTCAATTGTGAAAGCATGCCACCAATGGAGACATTACATTATTGGGAAGGATATAGTCATCCACACTGATCATAAGCCACTGCATTTCATGCAAACACAGGGAAAATTGCATAATGACCGCCATCAAAACTGGTCCACATACTTGGAGCAATTCCACCTCAACATCAATTATAAAATAGGAAGCACCAATCGCGTCGCTGATTTCCTTAGTAGACCGCCAGTCACGACACTCACCACGATTCTAGACTCTTGTGGCCATGAGACATATGGATGGCCCCAACTCTATGAGACAGACCCTAACTTCACCACTACCTACCAAATGTTGGGTGCAAATGCAGTTGTCGATAATTTCCTTCTTTAGGATGGGTTGTTGTGTCGTATGGGCCATATATTTGTTCCATCAAGTGAATGAGTGAAGCTGATCAGGGAAGCCCACTACAATTGGGTGGTAGGACACTTCAGTGTCGCAAAGACAGTGGTGATGCTATAGATACATTTCTACTGGTTGAAACTTTGACAGGAGGTCGACAAGTATATCAGGTCATGCACTGCATGTGCTATTGCCAAACCGACCACTAAGAAACATGGCTTGTACACCCCTCTTCCTACTCCTGACAGGCCATGGGAATCCATCTTACTGGACTACATGTCAGGCCTCCCATCCACCAAGTGGGGAAATGACTATTTTTTTGTGGTTGTTGATCGCTTTTCTAAGATGGTGATTCCTGTTGCCTGCAAGAAGAGCATCACAGCAGAGCCAACTACCAAGATCGGGATAGTTGATTTCTCAGCACATTCTGGTCGAGCCTCTGGTCACTGCTGGACACCAAGACCATCAAATCCACGACCTTCCACCCCCAAACAGATGGCCAAACTGAGGTTGTAAATCGAATGATTGTGCATATCCTTCGCATGTATAATTCGATGAACCCTCACACATGGGATGAGAGCCTTCCCTATTGCCAGAATAGCTACAACCGACCACAAACCCTTTCAAGTGGGGTTGGGATTCCAACCATTGGGTCCCATAGATGTTGCACTTCCCCTTACAATTCATTGAGTGGATCTAGCACATCCGCTGACAGGTTCAGGATATCCTACAGAAGTCCAGTTGCAAGTACAAACAACGCCATGATCAACATCGGGTGCCGCATACGTTTCAAGTGGGCGATAAAGTTTGGTTGCACTTGCAGAAAGAACACCTTACAGGACCCTATTGGAAGCTTCTCCCACTCTATTATGGACCATACATTATCACCAAGGTCGTGGGGGATACTGATTTTGAGCTCAACATTCCTCCTTTCCTTGGCCTGCACCAAGTGTTCAACGTGGATCTCCTTCGCCCTTATTTCCCACCATTATTGGACACCTCAGAAGTAGCAGAACTACTAACACCTATAGAGGTCAAACTTGACTACATACAATAGGAATCCAATGATAATATTGTGGACAAAAAGATCAGCGGCACTCAACAACAAAGGATCCAACTTTATCGAGTCGTCAAAGCAGGGCAGCTCCTGTAGCGAGGCAAGTGGCTCACCCGTGGCCAAATTCAACAGAAATTTCCTCATCTAATGGGGGACCTCAACGTAATGGAGACCATTGATTCCTAAGGAGGGATGATTGATATAGATGGATATCAGTGGCCACCCACCTTTCCCAACTGGCTCAAAACAATTTTCTGACACTTTTGGCAATTTACTATTTTTAGCAGTTTTTACTTCCGGGGCCATTTTGAGGGCCTAATTGAAGGCTTTTCGGAATCAATCTCCTCACTAATAAGCTAAGGAATAATTGATCCCCCTAAATGAATCTCCTATATGATACCTTTCCAATGGGATATCACACTCTTAAAACGAAGATCGTATGCAAACGTTACTACCCCAAGAATTTGATGTACTAACTTACCCAAACGGGGCCCACATGACTTTTGGCGCTTCATCTCCTAGGGTTAGGTTTTTCGACGTCTAGGGTTTCTGGCATTCCTGTTTATTGTAAAAAGGACTTTATAGCCTCATTGTAATCATCTTATTGTGAATTCATGCTTCCGTCACATCTCTTCTCAGAGATAAGCCGCCACCATTCCAGCAAGCTTGTTTCTGCTGCATTTTACAGTTTCAACTTATTTTGTTATTGAATAGAAAACTAGTTTTACTGTATCTCTATTATTTTGTGTTAAGCACCTATTATTAATCTTTATTCATTTCATTCTTCTCATAAAATATGGATCAGTGGTATCAGAGCGGTCTGCTCCTTGTCGTCTTAATGCATGTCCCCAACGAGGTCGGAGTACAAAGAATTGGGTCTCGAGCTTGTTTCTCTTGAGGACAGAAGCTCTCGCATGCCCAAGCGACCTCCCATGGTAGGAGAAAATAAATATGATGGGACAGTAGATATTTTCAAACTGTTTATTGATGAAGCCCTCACGCAACAAAGGAACGAGATGATGGATAGTTTCGCCCAAATCCTTCGCCGACTACCAACAGGCGATGCATCTTCTTCGAATGGAGGTGATGCCCCCTTCAAGGTACAAATAAAGTTTGATATTACTATATTTGATAGTCAGATAAACGGAGATGCTATAGAAAAATTGTTGAGTATACTAGAAGGGTATTTGTCTGTTCATAAATTTTCGAATAGAGAAAAGATTACTCTTGCGCTCCTCAAATTCGTCCCCCATGTCAAAGATTGGTGGGAAACGTTCTGTGAGCAAAAGGAAATAGAGGAAACCTCATTATTTTCAGTCATGGCCACCTGGGAATCCTTTAGGGATGCTATTAAGGAACAATACTACCCTATCGGAAGTTATGGCGACCTGTATACAGAATCGACCACACTGCGGCAAGAAAGAGACCAAGCAGTACCCGATTTCACAAATACCTTCCATACCTTGCGCACCAAGTTGGTTATCAAATATTCGGAGTGACATATGGTGCTCAAGTATCGTGGTTCTTTGCATAGGTACGTCTATACCAAAATGGAATTTTTTGACATCTCATCCTTGGGCGTGGCCTACCGATATGCCGTCAAAATCGAGCAGAAGCTCAAACAAAAGATGTGGCAATTTGGGCCTGGGAACCCCTCACAACAAAAGTCAGGAAAGGGTGGCCCCAACCCACTGAACAAAGGACAAAGAAAATATGGATAGTATCAAGAAAACCATTACAAGCCGCAAGCAAATAAGGACACCGAAAAGACAAAGAAAGATACCGGGAAGTGGTGTGACTTCCATAAGAGCCCTTGGCATAAAACTGCTGATTACCGCTCAAAGCAGTCACTGGTGGACGAAGTGAAAGCCTCTGAATCAGATGCAGATTCTGACTCCAAGATAGAACCAGAAAGGGAAAGACGGATCATTGACATGTAACCCAGTGCCACCATTACTACCACCAAGCTCCAGCCTGGTGAACCAGATGAGCCAGAAGAAGGAGAGCTCCTCTTCCATTCACAGATGTGGGTAAAAGGCACCCCACTGCACTTCATCATTGATAGAGGTAGCCAAAATAACATCATCTCAGCAGAGGTCATCAAGCGGCTGGACCTACCAACAATGCCACACCCACAACCCTACACCATTAGATGGCTCCGCCAAGGAAACGATCTCTGTGTCAGCCAACAGTGCCGACTATCATACAGCATCAAGCACTTCAAAGATGAGGTTTGTGTGATGTCTCTCCTCTCAAAGTTTGTGATTTTCTTTTGGGCCAAACTTATTTATGGAAACCTCATGCTGTATATGAGTCTAGGCCTCATAGTGTTATTATTACTTTGAACAGGAAATTGTACAGGATACCCGAGGCAGTCCCACCTAGTGCTATTTCCTTGATCTCTGCTAAGCAATGTAGGAAGGTCATCTCTCAGATGGGGAAGTTTGTCTTCTTCATGATTCACTCTCAGAATAAGCAAAATATCATAGCCACATCTAGGGTCTCTATGGCCGAGCTCTCCACACAGTAGAAGAAAGTAGACAAGGTCATGGAAGAATACTCAGATATCTTCTCCTCACCTACAAGGGTATCTCTGCACTGCCAGGTCAAGCACCCCATCGATCTGACCCCCGACAGACCACTTCCCAATGGGATAGTCTAGCATCACTCTTTGTTAGAGAATGAGTAGATCAAGTGAAAGCTCCAAGAAATGCTCCACAAGGGGCACATCCGCCCCATCTCATCACCTTACGGGAGCCCAATCTTGCTGGTAGAGAAGAAAGATGAAACCTGGCGACTCTGTATTGATTACTGGGCTCTGAATAAAATCACTGTCAAAAACAGGTACCCGATTCCCCAAATCGATGACCTCCTTGATCAACTCACAGGGGCCAAATACTTCAGTAAGATTGATCTAAAGTCTGGCTACCACCAGGTCCTGATATAACAGACAGATGTATGGAATACCACCTTCAAGTCAAAGGAAGGACTTTTTGAATGGTTGGTCATGCCCTTTGGTTTGACAAATGCTCCAGCCACTTTCATGAGGATGATGGACGATATCCTATGACCATTGACCAATACTTGTGTAGTGGTGTATCTGGATGACATTCTAATTTACAGGAAGACTTGGGCTGAACACTTGTAGAATATTCAATAGGTTTTTTACACCCTGCGACAACACAAGATATACACCAACCTGGAAAAATTCTTTTTCGACATGGACATGGTCTAGTACTTGGGCTACATCATTGATCAGCATGGCGTACATGTGGATCCAGCGAATATCCAATTCATCCGTGACTGGACAACCCAACAACACTCACTGAGCTTCTGGGGACTTTCTAATTTCTACCACAGGTTCATGTTGGGTTTCTCCCATATTGCATGGGCCCTCAGCCAAATAAACAAGGGTGGTGGTAAGGCAAAATTTGTGCAGGGTCAGTCCCAACAACAAGCGTTCGATGATTTGAAGCAATGCTTGTGCTCAGCCCCAGTACTTTCACTAGAAGACCTACAGAATCCCTTTGATATAGAGAAAGATGCTTTAGACTATACTGTGGGTGTCGTTCTCACTCAGCATGACCACCCTGTGGCCTATCATGGTGAGACACTGTTAGATACTATACGTAAGTACCCTACTTACGACAAAGAAATGTACTACATTGTGCAAGCATGCCACCAGTGGAGACATTACATTCTTGGGAAGGAGATAGTCATCCACAGTGATCATAAGCCACTGTAGTTCATGCAAACATAGGGAAAATTGTAGAAAGACCGCCATCAAAAGTGGTCCACATACTTGCAGCAATTCCACCTCAACATCAAGTATAAAATAGGAAGCACCAATCACGTCACTAATTTCCTCAGCAGACCACCAGTCGCAGAACTCACCACGGTTCTAGATTCTTGCAGCCATGAGACATATGGATGGCCCCAACTCTATGAGACAGACCCTTACTTCGCCACCACCTACCAAATGTTGGGTGCAAATGCAGTTGTCAATAATTTCCATCTTCAGGATGGGTTGTTGTGTCGTCTGGGCCATATCTGTGTTCCATCAAGTGAGCGAGCGAAGCTGATCTGTGAAGCCCACTAATGTTGGGTGGCAGGACACTTCGGCGTCGAAAAGACAGTGGCGATTCTATAGAAACATTTCTACTGGCCGAAACTTCGACAGGAGGTTGGAAATTATATCAGGTCCTACACTGCCTGCGCTATTGCCAAAACAACCACTAAGAAACATCGCATGTACACCCCTCTTCCTACTCCTAACAGGCCATGGGAATCCATATCAATGGACTACATGTCAGGCCTCCCATCCACCAAGTGGGGAAATGAATGTGTTTTTTTGGTTGTTGATCGCTTTTCTAAGATGGCGATTTTGGTTGCCCGCAAGAAGAGCAACACAACAGAGACCATTGCCAAGATCTTCTTTGAACGAATCTGGGTACATTTTGGAATCCCACAAACCATTGTCTCATGTCGGGATAGTCAATTTCTCAGCACATTCTGGCTGAGCCTCTAGTCACTGCTAGACACCAAGCTCACCAAATCCACGACCTTCCACCCCCAGACAGATGGCCAAACCAAGGTTGTAAATCGAATGATTGTGCATATCCTTCACATGTATAATTCAAATAATCCTTGCACATGGGATGAGAGCCTTCCTTATGTTTAGCATATCTACAACTGAGCCTTTCATAGCTCAATTGACCACATCCCCTTTCAAGTGGGGTTGGGATTCCAACCATTGGGTCCCATACATGTTGCACTTCCCCTTGCGGTCACCTCAACTGACTCATCTCCTGCTCCAACTGAAGCTGACAAAGCCACCTGGTTCATTGAGCGGATCCAACACATTCACCAATAGGTTTAGGATATCCTACATAAGTCCAATGACAAGTACAAACAGTGCCATGATCAACATCGGGTGCCGCATAAGTTTCAAGTGGGCGACAAAGTTTGGTTGCACTTGCAGAAAGAATGCCTTACATGACCCCATTGGAAGCTTCGCCTACTCTGTTATGGTCTGTACATTATCACCAAGGCCATGGGGGATAATTCTTTTGAGCTCAACATTCCTCCTTTCCTTGGCCTGCACCCAGTGTTCAACGTGGATCTCCTTCGCCCTTATTTCCCACCATTATTGGACACCTCAGAAGTAGTAGAACAAGTGACACCAACAGAGCTCAACCCCAACTACATACAATAGGCATTCGATGATTATATTGTGGACAGATAGATCAAGGGAAATCGACAACAAAGGATCCATGTTTATCGAGTCGTCAAAGCAGGGCAACTCCTACACCAAGGCAAGTGTCTCACCCAGGGCCAAATTCAACAAAAATTTCCTCATCTAATGGGGGACATCAACACAATGGATACCATTACTTCCTAAGGAGGGAGGATTGATCTAGATGGATATCAATGGCCACCCGACTTTTCCAACTGGCTGAAAACAATTTTCTGACATTTTTGGCAATTTACTATTTTTAGCAGTTTTTACTTCCGGGGTCATTTTCTGGGCCTAAATGAATTTTTTTCTGTATTGATCTCTGAATTGATATCTGAATGGATGATTAAGCCAACTGAATGAATCTCCTTGACGATACCTTTCCAATGGACTATCACATGCCTAAAACGGTTATCGTATGCAAACGTTACGACCCCGAGAAGTTGATGTACTAACTTACCCAAACAGGGCCCACATGACTTTTGGTGCTTCATCTCGTAGGGTTAGGCTTTTGGATGTCTATGGTTTTTGGCATTCCTTCTTATTGTAAAATTGCCTCAGAGCCTCATTGCAATCATCTTCTTGCGAATGCGTGCCTCCGTCACATCTCTTCTCAGAGATAAGCTGCCACCATATTTAGCAGGTTCTGCACACCCTACGACAGCACAAGCTATACACCAGCCTAGAAAAATGATCCTTTGGCATGGACAGGGTCCATTAACTGGGCTACATAATTTATCAACATGGCTTACATGTGGATCCAATGAATATCCAAGTCATCCGTGACTGGCCAACGCCAACAACACTCACTGATATTCGAAGCTTCTTGCGACTTGCTAATTTCTACATCAGGTTCGTGTTGGGTTTCTCCCATATTGCATGGGCCCTCAGCCAAATAAAAAGGGGTGGTGTTAAGGTGAAATTAGTGTGGGGCCAGTCCCAACAACAAGCGTTCGATGATTTGAAACAATTCTTGTGCGCAGCCCCAATACTTTCACTACCAGACTTGCAACATCCCTTTGAGATCGAGACAGATGCTTCAAACTATGTTGTGGGTGTCATTATCACTCAACACATCCACCCTGTGGCATATCATAGTGAGACACTATCAGATACTGTCCATAAGTACCCTAGTTACAACAAAGAAATGTACTCCATTGTGAAAGCATGCCGCCAGTGGAGACATTACATTCTTGGGAAGGAGATAGTTATCCACACTGATCATAAGCCACTATAGTTCATGCAAACACAGGGAAAATTGTAGAATGACCGCCATCAAAAGTGGTCCACAAACTTGCAGCAATTCCACCTCCACATCAAGTATAAAATAGGAAGCACCAATCGTGTCACTGATTTCCTCAGCAGACCGCCAGTTGCAACACTCACCACGATTCTAGACTCTTGCAGCCATGAGACATATGGATGGCCCCAACTCTATGAGACAGACCCTTACTTTGCCACCACCTACCAAATGTTGGGTGCAAATGCAGTTTTCGATAATTTCCATCTTCAAGATGGGTTGTTGTGTCATCTGGGCCATATCTGTGTTCCATCAAGCAAGCGAGCGAAGATGATCTGGGAAGCCCACTACAGTCGGGTGGCAGGACTCTTCAATGTCTAAAATACAGTGGCGATGCTACAAAAACATTTCTACTAGCCGAAACTTCGACAGGAGGTCGACAATTATATCAGGTCCTGCACTGCCTGCGCTATTGCCAAACTGACCACTAAGAAACATGGCCTGTACACCCCTATTCCTATTCCTGACAGGGCATGGGAATCCATCTCAATGGACTACATGTCCGGCCTCCCATCCAACAAGTGGGGAAATGGCTTTTTTTTTGTGGTTTTTGATCTCTTTTCCAAGATGGCGATTCTGGTTGCCTGCAAGAAGAGCATCATAGCAGAGGCCACTACCAAGCTCTTCTTTGAACGAGTCTAGCTACATTTCGGAATCCCACAAACCATTATCTTAGATTGGGATAGTCGATTTCTTAGTACATTCTAGTCGAGCCTCTGTTCATTGCTGGACACCAAGCTCACCAAATCCACAGCCTTCAACCCCTAGACACATGGTGAAACCGAGGTTGTAAATCGAATGATTGTGCATATCCTTCGCTTGTATAATTAAAATAACCCTCAAACATGGGATGAGAGCCTTCCCTATGTCCAACATAGCTACAACCGAGCCTTGCATAGCTCAACAAGCCACAACCCCTTTCAAGTGAGGTTGGGATTCCAACCATTGGGTCCCATAGATGTTGCACTTCTCCTTGCAGTCACCTCGACTAAATCATCTCCTTCTCCAACTGAAGCTGACAAAACTACCTCGTTCATTGAGCGGATCCAACAGATCCGCGAATAGGTTAAGATATCCTACATAAGTCCAATGACAAGTACAAACAACGCCATGATCAACATCGGGTACCACATAAGTTTCAAGTGGGCGACAAAGTTTGGTTGCATTTGCAGAAAGAACGCCTTACAGGATCCCATCGAAAGCTTCACCCACTCCATTATGGATTGTACATTATCACCAAGGCTATGGGGGATAATGCTTTTGAGCTCAACATTCCTCCTTTCCTTGGCATGCACCTAGTGTTCAACGTGGGTCTCCTTCGCCCTTATTTCCCACCATTATTGGACACCTTAGAAGTAGCAGAACAACTGACACCAATAGAGCTCAACCCCGACTACATACAATAGGCATCCAATGATCAGATTGTGGACAGATAGATCAAGGGCACTCGACAACAAAGGATCCATCTTTATTGAGTCGTCAAAGAAGGGAAGCTTCTGCACCAAGGCAAGTGGCTCACCCATGGCCAAATTCAACAGAAATTCCCTTATCTAATGGGGGACCTCAACGCAATGGAAACCATTGCTTCCTAATGAGGGAGGATTTATCCAGATGGATATCGGTGGCCACCCACCTTTTCCAACTGTCTTAAAACAGTTTTCTGACATTTTTGGCAATTTACTATTTTTAGCAGTTTTTACTTCCGGGGCCATTTTGAGGGCCTAAATGAAGGTTTTTTGGTATAAATATCCTCAATGATAGCTAAAAGAATAATTGAGCCACCTAAATGAATCTCCTCAATGATACCTTTCCAATGGGCTATCACATGCCTAAAACATAGACCGTATGCAAAAGTTACGACCCTGGGAAGTTGATGTACTAACTTACCCAAACGGGGCCCACATGACTTTTGGCGCTTGATCTCCTAGGGTTAGGTTTTTGGATGTCTAGGGTTTTTGACATTCCTGTTTATTGTAAAAATTCCTTCAGAGCCTCATTGTAATCATCTTCTTGCAAATGCGCACTGCCGTCACAACTCTTCTCAGAGATAAGCCACCACCATTCCAACAAGCTTGTTTCTATTGCATTTTACTGTTTCAGCTTATTTCGTTATTGAATAGAAAAAATTTTTTACTATATCTCTGTTATTTTTTGTTAAGAACCTCTTAATAATATGTATTCATTTGGTTCTTCTCATAAAATCTGGATCAGTGGTATCAGAGTGGTCTGCTCCTTGTCGTCTTAATGCATGTCCCCAACGAGGTCGGAGTACAAATAATTGGGTCTCGAGCTTGTTTCTCTTGAGAAAAGAAGCTCTTGCACACCCAAGCAACCTCCCATGGTAGGAAAAAATAAAGATGACGGGACATGAGATCCTTTCAAACTATTGATTGAGGAAGCCCTCATGCAACAGAGGAACGAGATGATGGATAGTTTCATGCAAACCCTTCGACGACTACCAACAGGCGATGCATCTTATTTGAATGGAGGTGCTAGCCCCTTCAAGGTACAAATAAAATTTTATATTTCTATATTTGAAGGTCAAATAGATGCAGATGTTGTAGACAAGTGGTAGAGTCTACTACAGGGGTATTTTTCTGTTCATAAATTTTTGAATAGAGAAACGATTACTATTGCACTCCTTAAAGCCGTTCGACATGTCAAAGATTGGTGGGAAACTTTCTGTGAGCAAAAGGAAACATAGGAAACCTCATTATTTTCAGTCACGACCACCTAGGAATCCTCCAGGGATGCTATTAAGGAACAATACTGTTGGCAAATATTTAACGGACAGTGCATGCTTGTATGATTGTCATTGATGGCAAGTAAAACAATGAAGATGGCATGAGTACATAAAGTATGTAATAGATGGGCATTATGAGAAGACGCTGCAGAGAATATTTGAGTAAGCTTAGAATAGATAGTGCAGAGGATTGTTGGCAGATCATCGTTGGCAAAATCAGAGTAAGCGGAACAAAGTAAGCTCGGGAGGAGAAGCAACATTTCTGATCGTTGGGTCCCATTTTAATTCCCGAAAGAAGGAGGACTGTCAGATCTAATTATAGACAAGAAGAACGTGCAGAAGAGGAGGAAGGATCTTAGGCATCATATCTGAGCATAAGTTCTGACCATCATTGGATTAGGGAGAACCTGCACATTCATTAAAGTGCAAGGAGAAGTAGGCTCACAAAATCTCGAAAGAAGGAGGACCGTCCATCTTCAGGCAGGACACATGGCGAAAGATCATCATGTCATTGACTAGAAAGTCAAAGGAACGGGGTTCCCTAACCTCTCGAATTCTCAATATGCAAAATCGTGAAACTATCTTAGCTGTCAGATCGAGGTTTGTTCTGGACCGTTGATCCAGCTTCATCTCGGAGTCTCGCCTATCGCGACTTGGAGTGACGAGATACTCCATCTAAGAAAAAGCTAGATGTGAGATCATGAAAAGATTAGGACCGTCGGATCACCAAGAATGTGGACCGTTGATCTGAGCTCCATCTCGGAGCTTCGCCTATCACAACTTGGAGAGGCAAGAAACATAACCATCGAAATCACGATATGAAAAATCGTGATTTAATCGTAGCCGTCAAATCAAGGTGTGATATAGACTGTTGATACGACTCCATTTCGGAGTTTTGCGAATCGTGACTTGGAGAGGAAAGAAACATAACCAGAAGAATGCCGAAATCATGATACATGAAATCGTGATATGATCTAAGCTGTTGAATCAAGATTAGATCTGAACCGTTGAATTATAGGACAAGTAGCAAGCGATTGGAATTTCCCTGACTTGGAGTCAACGGAGCATGGTGTGGAAACTTGTGAAATATGAAGCACCTTTTTGGCACAGCCTATGGTCACCGCCGGTGGTCACGAGAAGGGAAGGAATCAGTTCAAATAAGCTCCATTTTGGAGTTTTGGGTATCGCGACTTGGAGAGTCGAGATGCCTCATCTCCATATTCATGAAATGAGAAATCATGAAAGTGCTTTATGCATAAGCACGTGGTCACAACCATTGGGCACATCTATGGAAGATGGAGGAAGAAGCTAGAGGTGCTAAGATTCACCACATGGATCCCAAAATGCCGAATTATGAAATGGAAAAATAGGCACAAGATTCTTTATTCTTAATCCAACGGTTCAAGTGAGTTTGAATATGATCGGAGGGATATTGTTCCATCTCATAGTTAATTTATTAGTTACAAATCTGTTAGCTAAACTGAGTCATGATTCTTGATCGGTTGGCATTTCAGTTGCTTAGACGGTTTTATTTTGCCTAAGAAGATGCGAAGTGTAACTGATGTGGGTGTGGTGCATAAAATAAAAAGATACGGACTATGCGTGTTTGGTTGTTTTGGACGAAAAATGAATTAAACTGTAAGAAAGGGAAAATCACAGGATGCGTAGTGTGAGACTGAAAATATGTGCAGTGTGAGACTGAAAATATGTGTAGTGTGAGATAAAACTCAGAGAAGAGTAACATATGAGGAAAAGACTTGAAGCAGAGCATAATGACAGAACAAGTTGAAGTAGAGTAGAATTGCAGAACAAACAAAGGAAGAGAAGAATTGTAGAACAGTTAGAAGAAGACCAGATTTACAGAACAGAGAAGAAGTGGTAAAAATCGATTTATCTGTGTAGTTGGTTGTTTAATTATTCATTTGTATTCTAGGGTGGTTGGGAGGTGCTAGGGAGGAATGTTGTCCTCAGAGGTTCAAGTGGGAGCTTGAACACAAGGAGTTGTAGCTTCCATCTGGTTGCAGCCAGAGAAACCAGGATGGTAGGGTGGTGCAAGGGAGAACAAGTGTTCTTTGTTATATAGGTTGGAGCTTGTGTAACTAGAAGTTGGTGGTTCCATCCAGTTGGTGCTGGAACATTAGGGGAGTTGGTGCTTCCTTCTAGTGGGTGCTAGAGAAACAAGAGAGTCAGTGCTCTCAAACAATTTGCAGCTTTTAAAACAGAGGTAGCAGCCTCACATTGAATTGGTGCTCAATTAAAGATGATGTACAGAACTTAAAAGACTGCCTATCATTTCAAAGAAGAAGAGGTTTTCTCTGTTTATGGGTTTCCTCGTGAAAATATGTCTCTATGTATACCTTATGTGTGACTGATGCTCATTAATTTTATTGTCCATATGCTGTATAATGTTGATGATCACTTGAAGAAAGATTAAGAACGTATTAATAGACTTAAAATTGTTTAAGCACAATAACAACTGATTCACCCCCCCCTCTCAGTTGTCTTAGTAATTTCAACAATTGGTATCAGAGAGGGTTCCTTTTATTCAAAGGTAGATCTATAAGACTAAACATGACAAGTCATGAAGGGACTTCAACCTCTAAGCCCCCTCTGTTTGATGGAACAAATTTTGGAATGAGAACATACTTAATGGCCTTGGGCACTGATGTTTGGGATGTAGTAGAGACTGGATATACAAAGCCTTTACTAGAGACTGGATATCATCTTAGTGTCAGTCAAGTCTGTCACCGAGGGTGTCAAGTTGTTTTTACCTCTAAAGACTGTAGAATAAAATCTGTGGATTCAGGGCAGTTAGTTGCAAAAGGTATAAGAACAAAAAACAATGTCTATGTATTAAAAGAAGAAAAAGAAGAATGCCACTTAAGCAAATATGATGAAATTTGGTTGTTTCATAGGAGACTTGGTCACCTAAATTTTGATCACATAATCAAACTCAGAAACAATGGGGCAGTAAAAGATCTTCCGAAGATATCAAAGCCATATGACTCTATTTGTAAACCCTGTCAGATAGGAAAGTTTACTCGCACTCAATTCAAATCTAAAAACTTTTCTTCAACAGAAAAACCTCTCCAGTTAGTACATATGCATCTATGTGGACCATTAAGGAAAGAAGGTACAGGAAAAGAAAATTACTTTATGTTGATTATTGATGACTATTCTAGACTAACTTAGGTTGCCTTTTTGAAAGAAAAATCTGAAGCATTTGAAAAATTCAAAGTGTTTAAGGATTTGACTAAGAATCAAACAGGAAAAAGATTAGAGGAAGTAAGGTCTGATAGAGGAGGAGAGTTTAGTTCAGGGAACTTCAAAGAGTTCTGTGATAAACATGGGATCAAAAGAGAGTACACAATTCCAAGGACTCCAAAGCAAAATGGAGTTGTTGAGAGGCAGAATAGGTTAGTACAACGAATGGCAAGATCAATGATGAATGAAAGGAACATACCTCACACATATTGGGTGGAAGCAATTCATACAGTTGTTCATATCCTTAACAAAGCTCATCTCAGGCCACACAATGACAAGACTCCTTATGAACTATGGTTTGGAAGACCTTCTTCAATCAAGCATTTTAAAGTCTTCGGGAGTAAATGTTATATCAAGAACAATGATGAAAATATTGGCAAATATGATGACAGGGCTGATGAAGGTATCTTCTTGGGTTATGCTACAAATAGTAAAGGGTACAGATGCTACAATAAGATACTGCATAAACTAGTTGATTGTATATACATAAAAGTTGATGAAGAAATCCTGGTCAAGAATGTAGGCAGTGCTGAACCAAGAACAAAATATATAGTTGAAGATGAAGATGAACAGATCCAAGGGTCAGAAAGACAAGAATCTGAATCAGATGAAGATACAAATACTCCAATTGACACAAATCAGTAGAAAGAAGCAAAATCACCTCTCAGAATTGTTAAAAAGAATCATCCTGAAAATCAGATAATTGGAAATATAAATAAAGGAGTTCAGACAAGAAGGAAATTGATTAAAGACTCAGAACAATCTCATGTTGCTTTTTTATCTATGACTGAACCTAAATTTTTTGATGAAGCCAGCAAGCATGATGATTGGATTAGAGCTATGGATGAAGAACTAGATCAGATTGAGAAGAACAATACTTGGGAGCTTGTCCCTAGACCTGAAGATAAAAATATAATAGGGTCCAAATGGGTGTTCAAGAATAAAATGAATGAAAAAGGACAAGTTGTTAGAAATAAAGCCAGATTGGTCTGTAAAGGATATGCACAATTTGAAGGTCAGGACTTTGATGAAACTTTTTCACCAGTGGCAAGATTGGAAGCCATCAGAATGTTTCTTGCTTATTCATGTCATAAGAGCTTTAAAGTTTATCAGATGGATGTTAAGTCAACATTTCTAAATGGAGATCTAGAAGAAGAAATATATATGGAGCAACCTGAAGGATTCTCATTGACATATAATCCTAATCATGTTTGCAATATTAAGAAGGCCTTATATGGACTGAAGCAAGCACCACGAGCTTGGTATTATAGACTGGACAAATTTCTACAAGACAAAGGGTTCAAGAAAGGTACTGTTGACAACAATCTCTACATTAAGTCTGAAGGTGATAATTTACTAGTTGTTTTGGTTTATGTAGATGATATTATTTTTGGTTGTATTAATGAATCATCTGTGCAATGGTTTTCTAACTCTATGCAAATAGAGTTTTAGATGTCCATGATAGGAGAACTATCATATTTTCTTCGCTTACAAGTAAAACAAAGTTCTACAGGAATATTTATCTCTCAAGAAAAATATTTGAAAGAGATGTTAAAGAAATTTCAGATGGAGGATTCCTCTCCTGTTAGTACACCTATGGTAGTTGGTTGCAAGATGAGTAAAGATGATATCTCACCTGATGTTAATCAAAGGTCATATCTCTCTATGATAGGAAGTCTTCTGTACATCACAACATCACGACCTGATATAATGCAAGTTGTTGGAATGGTAGGTCGTTATCAGTCAACACCTAAACAAAGTCATTTGGTAGCTGTCACAAGGATATTCAAATAATTGAGGGGAAAAATGACTTATGGTCTGCGGTATCCCATAAATCAGAATTTTCAATTAACTGCTTATTCAGATGCAGATTGGGCAAACTGTGTTGATGAGAGAAAAATCACCAGTGGAGGAGCATTCTTTCTGGGTGACTCATTAGTAGCATGGCTTAGTAAAAAGAAAGGATCCATTTCATTATCAACTACAGAGGCAAAATACATTGTTGTTGCTACTTACTGCACACAAATTTTATGGATGATACAAACTCTTGCATATTTGAAGGTAACTTACACCGATCCCATTCCAATTCATTGTGATAACACTAGTGCCATTAGTGTCTCCAAGAACCTAGTTCTACATTCCAATACTAAGCATATTCCAATAAAGTACCATTTTCTCAAAGAACAAGTTACAAACATAATTGTTCAACTGAATTATATACCTTCTACAGAATAGGTTGTAGATATATTTACAAAACCATTAGCAGCAACCCCTTTTGGATATCTTCGTCAAAAGTTGGGGGTTATAATTTCTTTTTTCTAATTTGTTCACTTGGTCAGGGGGAATACTTATTGCATATCTGGTGTATTTCTAAGATGCTTCTAGTTGACAGGGGGAGTATGTACTACAACAACTTAGGGGGAGCGTGTTTATTCTTTGACATTGATGTCAAAGGGGGAGAAAGTGTGGTAATTTATTTCAGGATGTGATTTCAAGGATTATACAGGAAAGTTATAGTGGTTTCCATCAATGCCAAAGGGGGAGAATGTTGGAAAATATTTAACAGACAGTGCATGCTTGTATGCTTTTCATTGATGGCAAGTAAAACAATGAAGATGGAATGAGTACAGAAAGTATGTAATATATGGGAATTATGAGAAGATGCTACAGAGAAGATTCGAATAAGCTCAGAAGAGATAGTGTAGAGGATTGTTGGCAGATCATCGATGGAAAAATCAGAGTAAGCGGAAAAAAGTAACCTTGGGAGGAGAAGAAGCATTTTTGATCGTTGGATCCCATTTTAATTCCTGAAAGAAGGAGGACTGTCAGATCTGATTGTAGACAAGAAGAATGCACAGAAGAGGAGGACAGATCTTAGGCATTAGATCTGAGCATAAGTTTCGACCATCGTTGGATCAGGGAGAACCTGCACGTTCATTAAAGTGCAAGGAGAAGTGGGCTCACAAAATCCTGAAAGAAAAAGGACCGTCCATCTTCAGGCAGGACACGTGGTGAAAGATCATCATGTCACTGACTGGAAAGTCAAAGGAACGGGGTTCCCTAACCTCTAGAATTCGCGATATGCAAAATCGCAAAACTATCTTAGCCGTCAGATCGAGGTTTTTTCTGGACCGTTGATCCAGCTTCATCTCAGATTCTCGCCAATCGTGACTTGGAGTGATGAGAAACTCCATCTAAAAAATAGCGAGATGCAAGATCGTGAAAAAGATCAGGACTGTCGGATCACCAAGAACATGGACCGTTGATTTGAGCTCCATCTCGGAGCTTTGCCTATAGCGACTTGGAGAAGCAAGAGACATAACCACCGAAATCGCGATATGAGAAATCGTGATTTAATCGCAGTCGTCAGATCAAGGTGTGATCTAGACTGTTGATACGACTCCATTTTGGAGTTTCATGAATCACGACTTGGAGAGGCAAGAAACATAACCACAAGAACGCCGAAATCACGATATGCGAAATCATGATATGATTTGAGTTGTTGAATCATGATCAGATCTGAACCGTCAAATCATAGGACAAGTGGCAAGCAATTGGAATTTTGCTGACTTCGAGTCAATGGAGCATGGTGTGGAAACTCACGAAATATGAAGTGCCTTTTTGGCACAGCCTATGGTCACTACCGATGGTCATGAGAAGGGAAGGAGTCAGTTCAGATAAGCTCCATTTCGGAGTTTTCAGGATCGTGACTTGGAGAGTCAAGATGCCTCATCTTTAGATTCACGAAATGCAAAATCGCGAAAGCGCTTTATGCATAAGTGCATGGTCACAGCCATTGGGCACATCGATGGAAGATGGAGGAAGAAGCTAGAGGTGCTAAGATTCACCACAGGGATCCCGAAATGATGAATTATGAAATGGCGAAATAGGCACAAGATTCTTTATTTTTAATCCAACGGTTCAAGTGAGTTTGAATATGATTGGAGGGCTACTGTTCCATCTCATAGTTAATTGATCAGTTACAAATATGTTAGCTAAACTGAGTCATGATTCTTGATCAGTTGGCGTTTCAGTTGCTTAGACGGTTTTATTTTGCCTAAGAAGATGTGAAGTGTAACTGCTATGGGTGTGGTGCATAAAAGAAAAAGATACAGACTGTGCGTGGTTGGTTGTTCTGGTCGAAAAATGAATTAAACTGTAAGAAAGGGAAAATCACAGGATGCACAGTGTGAGACTGAAAATATGCATAGTCTGAGATAAAAATCAGAGAAGAGTAACAGATGAGGAAAAGACTTGAAGCAGAGCAGAATGATAGAACAAGTTGAATAAGTACAGAATTGTAGAACAGACAAAGGAAGAGAAGAATTGCAGAACAATTAGAAGAAGACCAGATTTACAGAACAGAGAAGAAGTGGTAAGAATCAATTTATCTGTGTAGTTGGTTGTTTAATTATTCATTTATATTCCAGGGTGGTTGGGAGGTGCTAGGGAGGACTGTTGTCCTCAGAGGTTCAAGTGGGAGCTTGAACACAGGGAGTTGTATCTTCCATCTAGTTGAGCCAGAGAAACCAGGGTGGCAGGGTGGTGCAAGGGAGAACAAGTGTTCTTTGTTATACAGGTTGGAGCTTGTGTAATTGGAATTTGGTGCTTCCATCCAGTTGGTGTTGGAACATTAGGGGAGTTGGTGCTTCCTTCTAGTGGGTTCTAGAGAAACAAGAGAGTTGGTGCTCTCAAACAAGTTGCAGCTTGTAAAACAGAGGTAACAACCTCACATTGAGTTGGTGCTCAATTATAGATGATGTACAGAACTTAAAAGACTACTTATCATTTCGAAGAAGAGGTTTTCTCCCTTTATGGATTTCCTTGTGAAAATTTGTCTCTGTGTATACCTTATGTGTGACTGATTCTCATTACTTTTATTGTCCATATGATATATAATGTTGATGATCACTTGAAGAAAGATTAAGAATGTATTAATAGACTTAAAATTGTTTAAGCACAATAACAACTGATTCACCCCCCCCCCCTCTTAGTTGTCTTAGTAATTTCAACAAATACTTCCCTGTCAAAAGTTATGATGACCTGTATACCAAATGGACCACACTGTGTCAAGAAAGTGGCCAAGCAGTGCCAGATTTCACAAATACCTTCCATACCTTGCGCACCAAGTTGGGTATCAACGATTCAGAGCGACATCTGGTGCTCAAGTATCGTGGTGCTCTACATAGATACATCCAGATCAAAATGGAATTTCTGGAAATCTCATCCTTGGGCACGGTCTACTGATATGCCGTAAAAATTGAGCAGAAGATCAAACAAAAGACATAGCAATTTGGGCCTTGGAACCCCTCACAACAAAAGCCAGGAAAGGGCGACCCCAACCCACCGAACAAAGGATATAGCAAAGATGAACAATATCAAGACAACCAGTACAAGATGCAAGCAAAGAAGGACACCGAAAGGACAAAGAAATAAACCGGGAAGTGGTGTGACTTCCATAAGAGCCCTTGGCATAACACTACTCACTGCCGCTCAAAGAAGTCATTGGTGGCTAAAGTGAAAGCCTCTGAATCAGATGAAGATTTTGACTCCGAGATAGAACCAGAAAGGGAAAGACTGATCATTGACACGAAACCCAGTGCCACCGTTGCTAACACCAAGCTCCATCCTGGTGAACCAGACGAGCCAGAAGAAAGAGAGAGCCTCTTTAATTCATAGATGTGGGTAAAAGGCACCCTACTACACTTCAGCATTGATAGCGGTAGCCAGAAGAACCTCATCTCAGCAGAGGTCATCAACCGGCTAGACCTGCCAACAATGTCACACCCACAACCCTACACCATTGGATGGCTCTGCCAAGGAAGCGATCTCTGTGTCAGCCAACAGTGCCGACTGTCGTACGACATCAAGTCCTTCAAAGACGAGGTATTGTGTGATGTTTCTCCTCTCGAAGTTTGTGATGTTATTTTGGGACAACCTTATTTATGGAAACGTCATGCTGTATATGGGTCTAGGCCTTGTAGTGTTATTATTACTTTGAACATGAAATTGTACAGGATACCCGAGGCAGTCCCACCTAGTGCTATTTCCTTGATCTATGCTAAGAAATGTAGGAAGGTCATCTCTCAGATGGGGAAGTTTGTCTTCTTCTTGATTCACTCTCATAATAAGTGAAATATCGCAGCTACATCAAGGCTCTCTGCAACCGACCTCTCCACACAGTAGAAGCCAGTAGATAAGGTCATTGAAGAATACTCGGGTATCTTCTCCTCACCTACTAGGGTACCTCTGCACTGCCAGGTCAAGCACCCCATCGATCTGACCCTCAGTGCATCACTGCCCAATGGGCCTGTCTATCATCGCTCTTTGTTAGAGAATGAGGAGATAAAGCGAAAGATCCAAGAACTACTCCAAAAGGGGCACATCCTCCCCATCTCATCACCTTGTGGGAGCCCAATCGTGTTGGTACAGAAGAAAGATGGAACCTCACGACTTTGTATTGATTACTGTGCTCTGAATAAAATCACTGTGAAAAAACGACACCCGATTCCCCGAATCGATGACCTCCTTGATCAACTCATGGGGGCTAAATACTTCAATAAGATTGATCTGAAGTCTGGCTAACACCAGGTCCTGATAGAACAAACAGATGTATGGAATACCACCTTCAAGTCAAAGGAAGGAATTTTTGAATGGTTGGTCATGCCCTTTGGTTTGACAAATGCTTCAGCCACTTTCATGAGGATGATGGACGATATCCTATGACCATTCAACAATACTTTTGTAGTGGTGTATCTGGATGACATTCTAATTTACAACAAGACTTGGGCTAAACACTTGCAACATATTCAACAGGTTCTGCACACCCTGCAGCAGCACAAGATATGCGCCAACCTAGAAAAATGATCTTTCGGCATGGACATGGTCCATTACCTGGGCTACATCATTGATCAACATGGCGTACAAGTGGATCCAATGAATATCCAAGTCATCTGTGACTGGCCAACCCCAACAACTCTCACTAAGATTTGGAGCTTCTTGGGACTTGCTAATTTCTACCACAGGTTCGTGTTGGGTTTCTCCAATATTGCATGGGCCCTTAGCTGAATAAACAGGGGTGGTGGTAAGGAAACATTTGCCTAGGGTCATTCCCAAAAACAAGCGTTCGATGATTTGAGGTAGTTCTTGTGCTCAACCACAGTACTTTGACTACTAGACCTGCAACATCCCTTTGAGATCGAGATAGATTCTCTGGACTATGCTGCGGGTGTCGTTCTCACTCAGCACAGCCACCCTGTGGCCTATCATAGTGAGACACTGTTAGATACTATCCGTAAGTACACTAATTATGACAAATAAATGTACACCATTGTGCAAGCATGACGCCAGTGGAGACATTACATTCTTGGGAAGGAGACAGTCATCCAAAACTGATCATAAGCCACTGCAGTTCATGCAAACACAGGGAAAATTGTAGAATGACCGCCATCAAAAGAGGTCCACATACTTGCAGAAATTCTACCTTAACATCAAGTATAAAACAGGAAGCACCAATCACGTTGTCGATTGCCTCAACAAACCACCAGTTGTGGCATTCACCATGTTTCTAGACTCTTGCGGCCATGTGACATCTGGATGGCCCCAACTCTATGAGACAGACCCTGACTTCCCCACCACCTACCAAATGTTGGGTACAAATGAAATTGTCGATAATTTCCACCTTCAGGATGGGTTGTTGTGTCATCTGGGACATATCTATGTTCCATCAAGTGAGTGAGTGAAGCTGATCTGGGAAGCCCACTATAGTCGGATGGAAGGACACTTCGACGTTGAAAATATAGTGGCGATGCTACAAAAAACATTCTACTAGCTGAAACTTCGACAGGAGGTCAACAAGTATATCAAGTCCTACACTGCCTGCGCTATTGCCAAACTGACCAGTAAGAAACATGGCCTGTACACCCCTCTTCCTACTCCTGACAGGCCATGGGAATCCATCTCAATGGACTACATGTCGGGCCTCCCATCCACCAAGTGGGGAAATGACTGTGTTTTTGTGGTTGTTGATCGCATTTATAAGATGGTGATTCTGGTTTCCTAGAAGAAGAGCATCACAGTAGAGGCCAATACCAAGCTCTTCTTTGAATGAGTCTGGGCACATTTTGGAATCCCACGAAACATTGTTTTAGATCAGGATAGTCAATTTCTCAGCACATTCTGTTCGAGCCTCTGGTCACTGCTGGACACCAAGCTCACCAAATCCATGACCTTCCACCCCCAGATAGATGGTCAAACCGAGGTTGTAAATCGAATGATTGTGCATATCTTTCGCATGTATAATTCAAAGAACCCTCACACATGGGATGAGAGCCTTCCCTATATCCAACATAGCTACAACCGAGCCTTGCATAGCTCAATCGGCCATAGCCCCTTTCAATTGGGGTTGGGATTCCAACCATTGGGTCCCATAGATGTTTCACTTCCCCTTGCGATCACCTTGACTGACTCATCTCCTCCTCCAATTGAAGTTGAAAAAGACACCCGATTCATTGAGATGATCCAACACATCCGCCAATAGGTTCAGGATATCCTACAGAAGTCCAATGAAAAGTACAAACAACTCCATGATCAACATTGGGTGCCAAATAAGTTTCAAGTGGGCGACAAAGTTTGGTTGCACTTGTAGAAATAACTCCTTATAGGACCCCATCGGAAGCTTCACCCACTCCATTATTGACCATACATTATCACCAAGGCTGTGGGGGCTAATTCTTTCAAGCTCAACATTCCTCCTTTCCTTGGCCTACACCCAGTGTTCAACGTGGATCTTCTTCACCCTTATTTCCCACCATTATTGGACACCTCAGAAGTAGAAGAACAACTGAAACCAATAGAGCTCAACCCATACTGCATACAATAGGCATCCAATGATCAGATTGTGGATGGACAGATCAAGGGCACTCGACAACAAAGGATCCAACTTTATCGAGTCGTCAAAGGAGGGCAACTCCTACACCAAGGCAAGTGGTTCACCCAGGGCCAAATTTAGTAGAAATTTCCTCATCTAATGGGGGACCTCAACGCAATGGATACCGTTTCTTCCTAAGGAGGGAGGATTGATCCAGATGGATATCGATGGCTGAAAAAGGTTTTCTGACATTTTTGGCAATTTACTATTTTTAGCAGTTTTTACTTCCAGGGCCATTTTGAGGACCTAAATGAATTTTTTTTGGTATCGATATCCTCAATAATAGCCAAAGGAATGATTGATCCCCCTAAATGAATCTCCTCTATGATACCTTTCCAACGGGCTATCACACACCTAAAACGGAGATCCTATGCAAAAGTTATGACCCCGACAAGTTGATGTACTAACTTACCCAAATAGGGCCCACATGACTTTTGGCGCTTCATCTCCTAGGGTTCGATTTTTGGATGTCTAGGGTTTTTGGAATTCCTGTTTATTGTAAAAATGCCTTCAGAGCCTCATTGTAATCATCTTCTTGCGAATGCGTGCTGTTGTGACATCTCTTCTCAGAGATAAGCTGCCACCATTCCAGCAAGCTTGTTTCCGCTGCATTTTACAGTTTTAGCTTATTTCGTTATTGAATAGAAAATCAATTTTACTGTATCTCTGTTATTTTGTGTTAAGCACCCGTTAATAATATTTATTCATTTCTTTCTTCTCATAAAATCCAGATCAGTGGTATCAGAGCGGTCTTCTCCTTGTCGTCTTAATGCATGTCCCGAACGAGGTCGGAGTACAAAGAATTGGGTCTCGAGCTTGTTTATCTTGAGGACAGAAGCTCTCGCACGCCCAAGTGACCTCCCATGGAAGGAGAAAATAAATATGATAGGACAGGAGATCCTTTCAAACTATTTGTTGAGGAATCCCTCACACAATAGAGGAATGAGATAATGGATAGTTTCGCGCAAATCCTTCGGCGACTACCAACAGGTGACACATCTTCTTCGAACGGGGGCACTGCCCCCTTCAAGGTACAAATAAACTTTGATATTCCTGTATTTGAAGGTCAGATAGATGCAGATGTTGTAGAAAAGTGTTTGAGTTTACTAGAAGGGTATTTTTCTGTTCATAAATTTTTGAATAGAGAAAAGATTACTTTTGTGCTCCTCAAAGTCACCCCCCATGTCAAATATTGGTGCGAAACTTTCTGTGAGCAAAAGGAAATAGAGGAAACCTCATTATTTTCAGTCATGGCCACCTGGGAATCCTTCAGGGATGCTATTAAGGAACAATACTACCCTGTCAGAAGTTATGACGACCTGTATACCAAATGGACTACACTGCGGCAAGAAAGAGACCAAGAAGTGCCATATTTCACAAATACATTCCATACCTTGCGCACCAAGTTGGGTATCAAATATTCAGAGTGACATGTGGTGCTCAAGTATCGCAGTTCTCTACATAGATACATCCAGACTGAAATGGAATTTCTAGACATCTCATCCTTGGGCGCGACCTACCTATATGCCGTCAAAATCGAGTAGAAGATCAAACAAAAGATGCAACAATTTGGGCCTAGGAACCCCTCACAACAAAATCCAGGAAATAGAGGCCCCATCCCACTGAACAAAGGACAGAGAAAATATGGAAAATATCAAGACAACCAGTACAAGCTGCAAGAAAATAAGGACATCGGAAAGATAAAGAAAGATACCGGGAAGTGGTGCAAATTCTATAAGAGCCCTTGTCATAACAATGCTGACTACCGCTGAAAGCAGTCACTGGTGGCTGAAGTGAAAGCCTCAAAATCAAATGAATATTTTGACTCCGAGCCAAAAATAGAAAGGGGAAGATGGATCATTGATGCGACACTCAGTGCCACTGTTGCTACCACTAAGCTCCAGCATAGTGAACCAGATGAGCCAGAAGAAGGAGAGCGCCTCTTCCATTCACAGATGTGGGTAAAAGTCACCCCGTTGCACTTCATCATTGATAGCAATAGCCAAAAGAACCTCATCTCAACAAAGGTCATCAAGGGGCTGGACCTGCCAACAACGCCGCACCCACAACCCTACAGTATTGGATGGCTCCGCCAAGGAAGCGATCTCTGCGTCAACAAATAGTGTCGACTGTCGTATAGCATCAATCCCTTCAAAGATGAGGTATTGTGTGATGTTGTGCATCTCGAAGTTTGTGATGTTCTTTTGGGACAACCTTATTTATGGAAAGGTCATGCTGTATATGATTCTAGTCCTCGTAGTGTTATTATTACTTTGAACAGGAAATTGTACAGGATACCCGAGGCAGTCCCACCTAGTGATATTTCCTTGATATTTGCTAAGCAATGCAGGAAGATCATCTCTCAGATGGGGAAGTTTGTCTTCTTTGTGATTCTCTCTCAGAATAAGTGAAAGATCAGAGCCACATCCAGGGTCTCTACAGTCGTTCTCTCCACATAGTAGAAGCAAGTAGATAAGGTCGTGGAAGAATACTTGGATATCTTCTCCTCACCTATAGGGGTACCTCTGCAATGCCAGGTCAAGCACCCCATCGATCTGACCCCTGGTGCACCGCTGCCCAATGGGCCAGTCTATTGTTTCTCTTTGTTAGAGAATGAGGAGATCAAGCGACAGATCCAAGAACTACTCCACAAGGGGCACACCCGCTCCATCTCATCACCTTGTGGGAGCCCAATCATGCTGGTAAAGAATAAATATGGAACCTGGCGACTCTGTATTGATTACCCAGCTCTGAATAAAATCACTATCAAAAGCCAGTACCCAATTCCCTGAATAGATGACCTCCTTGATCAACTCACTGTGGTCAAATATTTCAGTAAGATTGATCTGAAGTCTGGCTACCACCAGGTCCCGATAGAATAGACAGATGTATGGAAGACCACCTTCAAGTCAAAGGAATGACTTTTTGAATGGTTGGTCATGCCCTTTGGTTTGAAAAATACTCTAGCCACTTTCATGAGGATGATGGAAGATATCCTACGAACATTCACCAATACTTTTGTATTGGTGTATCTGGATGACATTCTAATTTACACCAAGACTTGGGTTGAACACTTGTAGCATATTCAACAGGTTTTGCACACCCTGCGGCAACACAATCTATACGCCAACCTAGAAATATTCTCCTTCATCATGGATAAGGTCCATTAAATGGGCTACATCATTGATCAACATGGTGTACATGTGGATCTAGTGAATATCCAAGTCATCTGTGACTGGCCAGCCCCAACAACACTCACTGAGCTTCAGAGCTTCTTGGGACTTGCTAATTTCTACCACAGGTTCGTGTTGGGTTTCTCCCATATTGCATGGGCCCTCAGTCAAATAAAAATGGGTGGTGGTAAGGAGAAATTTGTGTGGGGTCGGTCCCAACAACAAGCGTTCGATGATTTGAAGCAGCGCTTGTGCTCAGCCCCAATACTTTCACTACCAGACCTGCAACATCCCTTTGAGATTGAGACAAATGCTTTAGACTATGTTGTGGGTGCCGTTCTCAATCAGCACGGCCACCCCATGGCCTATCATAGTGAGACACTATCAGATACTATCCGTAAGTACCCTACTTATGATAAAGAAATGTACTCCATTGTGCAAGCATGCCGCCAGTGGAGACATTACATTCTTGGGAAGGAGACAATCATCCGCACTGATGATAAGCCACTGCAGTTCATGCAAACACAGGGAAAATTGCAGAATGACCGCCATCAAAAGTGGTCCACATACTTGAAACAATTCCACCACAACATCAAGTATAAAACAAGAAGCACCAATCGCGTTGCTGATTGCCTCAGCAGACCGCCAGTCGTGGCACTCACCACGGTTCTAAACTCTTGCGGACATGATACATTTGGATGGCCCCAACTCTATGAGACAAACCCTAACTTCGCCACCACCTACCAAATGTTGGGTGACAATGTAGTTGTTGATAATTTTCATCTTTAGGATGGGTTGTTGTGTCGTCTAGGCCATATCCGTGTTCCATCAAGTGAGCGAGCGAAGCTGATTTGGGAATCCCACTACAGTTGGGTGGTAGGACACTTCGGCATTGAAAACACAGTGGCGATGCTACATAAACATTTCTACTGGCCAAAACTTCGAGAGGAGGTCAACAAGTATATCAGGTCCTGCACTGCCTACGCTATTGCCAAACGGACCACTAAGAAACATGGCCTATACACCCCTCTTCCTACTTCTAACAGGCCATGGGAATCCATGTCAATGGACTACATGTCAGGCCTCCCATCCACCAAGCGGAGAGATGACTGTGTTTTTGTGGTTATTTATTTCTTTTCTAAGATGGCGATTCTAGTTGCCCGCAAGAAGAGCATCACAACAGAGGCCACTACCAAGCTCTTCTTTGAACGAGTCTGGTTACATTTTCGAATCCCAAAAACCATCGTTTCAAATCTGGATAGTCAATTTCTGAGAACATTCTAGTCAAGCCTCTGGTCACTGCTGGAAACCAAGCTCACCAAATCCACGACCTTCCACCCCCAGACAGATGGCCAAACCGAGGTTGTAAATTGAATGATTGTGCATATCCTTCGCATGTATAATTCAAAGAACCCTCGCACATGGGATGAGATCCTTCCCTATGTCCAGAATATCTACAACCGAGTCTTGCATAGCTCAACCGGCCACAACCCATTTCAAGTGGGGTTGGGATTCCAACCATTGGGTCCCATAGATGTTTCACTTCCCCTTGGGGTCACCTCGACTGACTCATCTCCTGCTCCAACTAAAGATAACAAAGCCACTCGGTTCATTGAGCGGATCCAACACATCCACCAATAGGTTCAGGATATCCTACAGAAGTACAATGACAAGTACAAATAGTGCCATGATCAACATCGGGTGCCGCATAAGTTTCAGGTGGGCGAAAAAGTTTGGTTTCACTTGCAGAAAGAACGCCTTACAGGACCCCATCAGAAGCTTCACTCACTCCATTATGGACCGTGCATTATCACCAAGGCCGTGGGGGATAATTATTTTGAGCTCAACATTCCTCCTTTCCTTGGCCCACACCCAGTGTTCAACGTGGATCTCCTTCGCCCTTATTTCAAACCATTATTGGACACCTCAGAAGTAGCAGAACATCTGACACCAACAGAGATCAAACCCGATTTCATACAACATGCATCCAATGATCTAATTGTGGACAGACAGATCAAGGGCACTTGACAACAAAGGATCCAACTTTATCGAGTCGTCAAAGTAGGGCAGCTCCATCACCAAGGCAAGTGGCTCACCCAGGGCCAAATTCAGCAGAAATTTCCTCATCTAATGGGGGACCTCAATGCAATGGAGACCATTGTTTCCTAAGGAGGGAGGATTGATCCAGATGGATATCGATGGCCACCCACCTTTTCCAACTAGCTCAAAATAGTTTTCTAACATTTTTGGCAATTTACTATTTTTAGCAGTTTTTACTTCCGGGGACATTTTGAGGGACTAAATGAAGGTTTTTCAGTATTGCGCTCCTCAATGATGGCCAAAGGCATGATTTTCCCCCTAAATGAATCTCCTCGATGACACCTTTCCAACGGGATATAACACGCCTAAAACGGAGATCGTATGCAAAAGTTACGACCCCGAGAAGTTGATGTACTAACTTACCCAAATGGGGCCCACATGACTTTGGGCGCTTCATCTCCTAGGGTTAGGGTTTTGGATGTATAGGGTTTTTGGCATTCCTGTTTATTGTAAAAATTCCTTCAGATACTCATTGTAATCATCTTCTTGTGAATGCACGCTGTCGTCACATCTCTTCTCAGAGATAAGCCACCACCATTCCAACAAGCTTGTTTCGGCTACATTTTACAGTTTCAACTTATTTCATTATTGAATAGAAAACCAGTTTTACTGTATCTCTATTATTTTGTGTTAAGCACCTGTTAATAATCTATATTCATTTCCTTCTTCTCATAAAATCTAGATCAGTGGTATCAGAGCAGTCTTCTCCTTGTCGTCTTAATGCATGTCCCCAACGAAGTCATAGTACAAAGGATTGGGTCTCGAGCTTGTTTCTCTTGAGGAAAGAAGCTCTCGCACGCCCAAGCGACCTCCCATGGCAGGAGAAAATAAATATGACGAGACAGGAGATTGTTTCAAACTATTGATTGAGGAATCCCTCACGCAACAGAGGAATGATATGATGGATATTTTCGTGCAAATCCTTCGGCCACTACCAACAGGCGACACATCTTCTTCAAATGGAGGTGCCGCCCCCTTCAAGGTATAAATAAAATTTGATATTCCTATATTTGAAGGTCAGATAGATGCAGATGTTGTAGACAAGTGGTTGAGTCTACTAGAAGGGTATTTTTCTATTCATAAATTTTCGAATAGAGAAAAGATTACTTTTGCGCTCCTCAAAGCCGTCCCCCATGTCAAAGATTGGTGGGAAACGTTCTGTGAGCAAAAGTAAATAGAGGAAACCTCATTATTTTCAGTCATGACCACCTGGGAATCCTTCAGGGATGCTATTAAGGAACAATACTACCCTATCAGAAGTTATGATGATCTGTATACCAAATGGACCACACTGCAGCAAGAAAGAGACCAAGCAGTGCCAGATTTCACAAAGACCTTCCATACCTTGTGCACCAAGTTGGGTATCAAAGATTCAGAGAGAAATTAGGTGCTCAAGTATCGCAGTGCTCTGCATAGATACATCTAGACTGAAATGGAGTTTATGGATATCTCATCCTTGGGTGCGACCTACCAATATGCCGTCAAAATCGAGCATAAGCTCAAACAAAAGACGCGACAATTTGGGCCTGGGAACCCCTCACAACAAAAGCCAGGAAAGGGCAGACCCAACCCACCGAAAAAAGGATAGAGCAAAGATGGATAGTATCAAGACAAATAGTACAAGCCACAAGCAAATAAGGACACTGAAAAGACAAAGAAAGATACCGGGAAGTGGTACAACTTCCATAAGAGCCCTTAGCATAACACTGCTGACTGCTGCTCAAAGCAGTCGTTGGGGGATGAAGTGAAAGCCTCTGAATCAGATGCAGATTCCGACTCTGAGATAGAACTAGAAAGGGGAAGACAAATCATTAACGTGGAACCCAGTGCCACCGTTTCTACCACCAAGCTCCAGCCCAGTGAACCAGATGAGCAAGAAGAAGGAGAGTGCCTCTTCCATTCATAGATGTGGGTAAAAGGCACCCTGTTGCACTTCATCATTGATAGCAGTAGCCAAAATAATCTCATCTCAGTAGAGGTCATCAAGTGGATGGACCTGCCAATGACGCCGCACCCACAACCCTACACCATTGGATGGATCCTCCAATGAAGTGATCTCTACATTAGCCAACAGTGCCAATTGTCATATGGCATCAAGCCCTTCAAAGATGAGGTATTATGTGATGTTGCTCCTCTCAAATTTTGTGATGTTATTTTGGGCCAACCTTATTTATGGAAACATCATGCTGTATATGAGTCTATGCCTTGTAGTGTTATTATTACTTTTAATAGGAAATTGTACAGGATACCCGAGGCAGTCCCACCTAGTGCTATTTCCTCGATCTCTGCTAAGCAATGCAGCAAGGTCATCTCTCAGTTGGGGAAGTTTGTCTTCTTCATGATTCGCTCTCAGAATAAGTGAAAGATCGCAGCCACATCCAGGGTCTCTGCGACCGACCTCTCCACACATCAGAAGCAAGTAGATAAGGACATGGAAGAATACTCGAATATCTTCTCCTCACCTACAGGGGTACCTCTGCACTGCCAGGTCAAGCACCCCATCGATATGACCCCTGACGCACCGCTGCCCAATGGACCAGTCTATCATCGCTCTTTGTTAGAGAATGAGGATATCAAGCGAGAGATCCAAGAACTGCTCCACAAGGGGCACATCCACCCCAGCTCAACACCTTGCGGAAGCCCAATCATGGTAGTACAAAAGAAAGATGGAACCTAGTGACTATGTATTGATTACCGGGCTCTGAATAAAACCACTGTCAAAAATCGGTAACCGATTCCCCGAATCGATGACCTCCTTGATCAACTCACGGGGGCCAAATACTTCAGTAAGATTGATCTGAAGTCGGGCTACCACCAGGTCCCGATATAACAAACAGATGTATGGAAGACCGACTTCAAGTCAAAGGAAGGATTTTTTGAATGGTTGGTCATGCCCTTTGGTTTGACAAATGCTCCAACCACTTTCATGAGGATGATGGACGATATCCTATGACCATTCACCAATGCTTTTGTAGTGGTGTATCTGGATGACATTCTAATTTACATCAAGACTTGGGTTGAACACTTGCAGCATACTCAACAGGTTTTGCACACCTTGCGGTAGCACAAGCTATACGCCAACCTAGAAAAATTCTCCTTCGGCATGGACAGGGTCCATTGCTTGGGATACATCATTGATCAACATGGCGTACATGTGGATCCAGAGAATATCCAAGTCATCCATAACTGGCCAGCCCCAACAACACTCACTGAGCTTCAGATCTTCTTGGGACTCGCTAATTTCTACCGCAGGTTCAAGTTGGGTTTCTCCCATATTGCATGGGCCCTCAGCCAAATAAACAGGGGTGGTGGTAAGGCGAAATTTGCGTGGGGCTAGTCCCAAAAACAAGCGTTCGATGATTTGAAGCATCACTTGTGCTCAGCCCCAGTACTTTCACTACCAGACCTGTAGCATCCCTTTGAGATTGAGACAAAGGCTTTAGACTATGTTGTGGGTGTCGTTCTCATTCAGCATAGGCACCCCATGGCCTATCATAGTGAGACACTGTCAGATACTGTCCGTAAGTACCCTACTTACGACAAAGAAATGTACTCAATTGTGAAAGCATGTTGCTAGTGGAGACATTACATTCTTGGGAAGGAGACAGACATCCACACTGATCATAAGCCATTGCAGTTCATACAAACACAGGGAAAATTGCAGAATGAACACCATCAAAAGTGGTCCACATACTTGCAACAATTCCACCTCAACATCAAGTATAAAATAGGAAGCACTAATCACATTGCTGATTGCCTCAGCAGACCGCCAGTCGTGACACTCACCATGGTTCTAGACTCTTGCGGCCTTGATACATCTAGATGGCCCCAACTCTATGAGAAAGACCTTGACTTCGCTACCACCTACCAAATGTTGGGTGCAAATGCAGTTGTCGATAATTTCCATCTTCAGGGTGGGTTGTTGTGTCATCTGGGCCATATCTGTGTTCCATCAAGTGAGTAAGTGAAGTTGATCTGGGAAGCCCACTACAGTAGGGTGGTAGGACACTTCGGCATCGAAAAGAAAGTGGCGATGCTACAAAAACATTTCTACTGGACGAAACATCGATAGGAGGTTGGCAAGTATATCAGGTCCTACACTTCATGTGCTATTCTCAAACCGACCACTAAGAAAAATGTCCTATACACCCCTATTCCTACTCCTAACAAGCCATGGGAATCCATATCAATGGACTACATGTCGGGCCTCCCATCCACCAAATGGGGAAATGACTGTTTTTGTGGTTGTCGATCGCTTTTCTAAGATGGCGATTCTGGTTGCCTGGAAGAAGAGCATCAGAGCAGAGGCCACTGCCAAGCTCTTATTTGAATGAGTCTGGGTACATTTGGAATCCCACAAACCATTGTCTTAGGTCAGGATAGTCGATTTCTCAACACATTCTGGTCAAGCCTCTGGTCACTGCTGGACACCAAGCTCACCAAATCCATGACCTTCCACCCCCAGACAGATGGCCAAACCAAGGTTGTAAATTGAATGATTGTGCATATCCTTCACATGTATAATTCAAAGAACCCTCACACATGTCTTCCCTATGTCCAACATAGCTACATAGCATAGCTACAACCGAGCCTTGCATAGCTCAACCGGACACAACCCCTTTCAAGTGGGGTTGGAATTCCAACCATTGGGTCCTATAGATGTTGCACTTCCGCTTGCAGTCACCTCGACTGACTCATCTCCTGCTCCACTGAAACTGACAAAGCCACCCAGTTCATTGAGTGGATCCAACACATTCACCAACATGTTTAGGATATCGTATAGAAGTCCAATGACAAGTACAAACAATGCCATGATCAACATTAGGTGCCGCATAAGTTTCAAGTGGGCAACAAAGTTTGGTTTCACTTGCAGAAAGAACGCCTTACAGGACCCCATCAGAATGTACATTATCACCAAGGCCATGGGGGATAATGCTTTTGATCTCAACATTCCTCCTTTCCTTGGCCTACACCCAATGTTCAACATGGATCTCCTTCACCCTCATTTCCCACCATTATTGGACACCTCAGAAGTAGCAAAACAACTGACACCAATAGAGCTCAACCCCAACTGCATACAATAGGAATCCGATGATCATATTGTGGATAGACAGATCAAGGGAACTCAACAACAAAGGATCCATCTTTATCGAGTCGTCAAAGCAGGGCAGCTCCTGCACCAAGGCAAGTGGCTCACTCGGGGCCAAATTCAGTAGAAATTTCCTCATCTAATGGGGGACCTCAACACAATGGAGACCATTTCTTCCTAAGGAGGGAGGATTGATCCAGATGGATATCAGTTTCCACCCACCTTTTCCAACTGGCTCAAAACAGTTTTCTGACATTTTTGGCAATTTACTATTTTTAGCAGTTTTTACTTCCGGGGCCATTTTGAGGGCCTAAATGAAGATTTTTCAGTATTGATCTCCACAATGATAATTTTAAGTCATGATTTCCCCCCCTAAATTAATATCCTCAATGATACATTTCCAATGGGCTATCACATGCCTAAAACAGAGATCGTATGCAAAAGTTACGACCCCAGGAAGTTGATGTACTAACTTACCCAAATGGGGCCCACATGAATTTTGTCGCTTCATCTCCTAATGTTAGGTTTTTGGATGTCTAGGGTTTTTGGCATTCTTGTTTATTGTAAAAATGCCTTTAGAGCCTCATTGTAATCATCTTCTTCCGAATGCGCACTTCCATCAAATCTCTTCTCAAAGATAAGCCGCCACCATTCTAGCAAGCTTGTTTCCGCTGCATTTTACAGTTTCAACTTATTTCATTATTGAATAGAAAACCAGTTTTACTATATGTCTGTTATTTTGTATTAAGCACCTGTTAATAATCTGTATTCAGTTTGTTCTTCTCATAAAATCCGGATCAGTTTCACATGGAGGGCTGCAAACCCATGGATACTCCTCTTGTAGGAAACTGGAGAAAAGAGGATGCTACTTCTGGAGAGGTAGTGGATGTTACTGTCTATTGACAGTTAGTGGGTTCGCTAATGTATTTAGTGAATAAGAGACCAGACATTTTCTATGCAGTTAACCAGCTAAGTCAAGCAATGGTTAAGCCTACCAAATTCTTTTGGAAGGCGGGTAAGCATGTCCTGAGATATTTGAAGGGCACAACTGAGTATGGATTATGGTACAGACAGATGGATGAGGTGAATTTGTGTGGATTCACGGATGCATATTGGGTGGGCAGCCCAATGGACATAAATATCACATCAGGAGGTATCTCTAGTATCGGATCTACAATTGTTTCTTAGTACAGAAGGAAACAAAGATCCATGGCACTTAGTTTAGTGGAAGCGGAATACATGGTAGCGAGTCAAGCTGCATGTGAGGCTATCTATATGAGAAAGATCTTGGTTGGTTTGTTTGGTTCTCATTTAGATCCGATAGTGATTTATTGTGATAATCAGAGTTGCATTAAACTCTTGATTAATCCTGTCTTTCATGACAGATCTAAGCATATAGATATCCGGTATCATCATCTCAGAGATTGTGTGCAGTGGAAGATCATGTTACTTCAATACATTCCTATGAAAGATTAGGATGCAGACATTCTGACGAAGGTACTCACCAGGAGAAAATTTGAATATCACAGAGACAAGATTGGGGAGAAGGATAATCCCTTTATTTTTGAGAGGGAGTGTTGAAAAGTCAACAAGAAACATGTGTCTAATTTACTTTTCCCTTAAATAAATTGGACAATAAATATTAATCTATTATCTCATTTATAACTGAGTGATTTGGAGTTGTAACAGAATTACAAGTGTAGTTAAGTGAGTTAATATTAGTTGTACTAGTGAGAGTTCAGTGAATTAATTATTCATTAATTCGCAATCAGTGAACTCACATGCAACTAAAGATTTGCCACGGTTAACTACATGCATGTTAGTTCCAATGGAGACCTAGTTGAGATAATAGGTGAAAGGGGCAGTTGACTATCAGTTGCGATTTGATCACACATGTAGTGGATATGCTTATGAGCATGTGCAAACTAGGTAATTTGTATGATCGAGATAATTCGAATTGCAGAGATTGTGCAAAGGAGGCAGGTTGTTTGGACACGGAGAATTGGCACATGTATTTGTTGATTTGTGTATGACAGTGTCAGATGATTGTATTGTATTGAGAGCTCTTGGATTAGATTTTTGTATGAGATTGTTTCATGATTCATGATATACATAATATATGATAGTGGTGTTTTTAGCTTTATGCTTTCTCGGAAAAACTTATGTGTTATGTGTTATTGATATTTCACTTTGTGATCATGGTTGTGATCATGGTTTAATTTTCCGCAAGAATAATAGTAGAAGAGATTATGTATTTAACAGTGGCGTATAATTGTTAGATCAGGAGAATCGCAGGAATACTTAATTTGTATTGAAATTTCTACAAAAAAGAACCGCCGATGGAGAAGTTGGATGAGTTGATTAAAGATATTAGGAAGTTGGCATCGAGGTCAGCAATAGAAGAGGTCAACACAAGGAATATGGATGAAAGGAAACCTACATGATAAGTGGGGATGATGCAGGAGCAGAAGCAACGAAGCAAAGGAGCCGAGAGACATCTCCAAGAGAAATTTTGGGATCCAGGAGGATTTCAACCATGCTAGAAAGATCATGAGTAAGGGGAACTGGATTTTGATATCCGTGGAGTATGATACAGGAGAATCGATCAACCTCATCACGTTCTATTCAATTAATTCACATGGTGCACATTCAAGAAAGGGAGAGACGTTGCCCTTTCATTTTTCCTGAAGAATCCAAAGCGTGATCCAGGAATTTATTGATGACAAGGTGGATGAGACGAATGGTGCATTTGCACAAGCTGGATATAAGGTCTCCATTAAGTGGTTGATGGAAGAAGGGATCTGTATTCGATGTAGAGAAGATTTCCATCATTGTAAATTTCCCTTTCAATAGGCGTTTTGAATGGTGATTTGACACCACTATCTTAGCTTGCAAGGGAAGCTCGTTGAGCCCCTCTTATATAAATTGTTGTATTGTTTCTAAGTAATTTTGGTGGGTCGTAGGTTAGCTAAGGAAGAGTTAGACAAGAGGCATATGCATAGAGGATAGGGAGAGAAATACAGAGAGCCAAGACTCAGTTGTAGCTCAGACTCCACTATTGTAATTTGACATTCCACCATTAAGAGAAAATGACATTTTTTCTTGTTTTAACTTTCTATGTAATGGATGTTGTGCTATGAATGTCATTTGTATGAATTTGAACTGTATATGTATGTTAGAAATTGTCTACAAGGATAGAGATACAGTTTTCTATCTGCGAGTGTGTTGCATTAAGTCTAGTTCTCTAGGCTAAGTGCAAGGAGTGCATGACAGAGGCAGGAAAATTTGTAATCTGACACAAGGAGTGCATGTTTGAACTTAGTGGAGTCACAAGAGAGATTTCAAGGAGGGAAAATTAGATTAATTCACAGACTCATGGAGAAATTTCAAGGTGGTTAAGCTCCTTGGAAAGAAAGACTGTGTGAGAGGAAGAACAATCCAGAGTTACTGAACACTCTAAAATAGTCTGCCAGGAGGGAATTGAGTTGGTGAAAGTGTGCACAAGGACAACACAATTGAAAGTGTTGGAATCCTTAGAAGAGTCCCAAAATTTCTAAATATTGTGAGGAAGGAAGGCTTTGCAAGAGTGCATCGACAAAGGAAAGGAGATGCCTTAAACCCTTCCAGAAGGTAAGGGAGAAGTCGTCGAATATCTTAGCTGAGCACAAGGAGTGTGCCCAAGATACTGTAAGTACATATTGCAAGCTTAAGAAGAAGAGCAATAAACTTCCAAGAAGGGGCGCAAAATTTCACAAAGAAACAATGAATTTCGAAGGTTTTTAAGCCGTGTAAAATCACAGAAGAGCCTACGTAAAACTCTGCAAGGAGTGTAGAAGATGTTCGAGAATGACCTAAGTCTCGAAGGGAAATAGTTTGTGCTAAGTGTACAAAGGAGTCGGGAACCAACCAAAGTCTCGAAGACAGTGAGAATTTCCTGTCGAGGAGGAGACAGGCGTTAGAATATCGAGAAGTTCGGGAGGAAGAACTTCAGAAGGTCTGCCAGGAGCATATAGATATCTTTGCAAAGTTGAGAGGCGCAAATAAATTCTGGACTGTTAGATCTAGAGGAAATGTGGCAGAGATCCATGTAGTTAGGGAAAATTTGAGTAGTAAATACCCGAGACAAGAGGTTGCGAAGTCTGAACTCACAAATTTGATCATAATCGTTGATCATGAGGGAAACGAGGACAATATATCTAGTCCCGAAGTATTCGTTGATTCGAAAATCAGGAAAGAGTAGAAAACCACTCGTGAAAGTCACGAAGCATGGGGTCGCAAAGGGAACTACTCGTGGTCACATCAAGGGGCAAGAATAACATAGGGAGCTAGCATTGTTGGTGTTAATATTTGGAAACACTAAGAAGGGGGTCCATGGGTGTCACATAACCCAGGCCCGGAAAAGGGAAGGACATGTGATAGAGTTTCAGATTCCAGGGAGGAATATAAAGAGTCTCTCTGACTCAGTGCAACAAATTATCCTAAATGTGGAGGTTTCATAGCCCCGAAGGAGGATGGGTGGGGTCTGTGCCAATTTTGAATTTGGCACTATGAACTGGTTGAAGAGGAGAGTTGGAGGTTTGAATACTTGTAGACACCCTCGAGAAATTTCAAAGATACCAACACCAAAATAAAGGACCATCAAGTACTCCTTGAGGGTTTTCATCTTGTTTTAATGTCGAGAAAGTGGTTTTGGATGTTTTTTCCTTTTGGCACTACGAACTGGCGATGCGAACTAGTAGACAGGGGCATTGTAGACTTATTTCCTATAGAAACTGCTTCTAAACATTTGATCATAAATCCAAAATGATGATGTGGGTTTTTATGAAAGTTTTTGTGGAGGAGAATGATAATGTGTTGGCCCTCGACCAAGTTTTGAGGAAACCTTGGTCAGGTTTGACCACTTTTTGGACTTAGAGACATTGTTCTAGAAAGGAGTGCCCAGGCGGAGATGATATCATAGATCTCACCGATTTTGTAGGCTATGTGGACCCTGTAAGGGGTCCCTAGAGTTTTTGTAATGGGTTTTGGGATGTCAGGCCATGGGTTTTACCCATGATTAGGCCTTTCTATAAGGGATTGTAAAAGTATAAACAAGTAAGAATGTATTGCAGAATAGAGGCTTGTTGAAGTGAAGTCTTGGTAGCTAATTGCAAGTAGTTTTGGGTTCTTTGTGCAAAAAAAATTATATGTATTAAGGCTCTGTGCTCGATAGAGGAGTTGGCTATGTGTCTTGACCTAACCCTGGAAGGAGGATCTGGTTCTCAGTGCAAAAATCTCCTATCCTATGTGAGGCTTGACTATATGGCTCGGTGCACAGGAGTCTCTGGATGTAAGAGATCGAAGAATAATAAAGAAGACGAAGTAGTTGGTGGACGTAGCCCCACACTGGGGTGAACCACCTATATCTTGTGTCTTTGGTTGGCTTGGTGTTGTATTATGTATTTTATGAATATGCTCTGTGATTTGATTGTTATGTATGATAGATAGATCTGTTGATTCTTAGTGATTTACTTGTGTTAAAGATAAATGAATGATTAGATATAACTCAGTGATATGTGCTAAGTGATTGAAATTCTTAATCTTTGTTGTTACTGCGCTGATATATATTAGGGTATGTTTTGTGATTTTATTAAAGATACTAAACTAATGCATATCACCTTCTAAGTGTTGCTAGAATGCTCTGTGAAGTGTTGTTATCACAGATCTATGTCCCAACTTGGTTACAGACACCTGCGTCTTGTAACCCCCCTACTTCTACCTCATATGAGACTTCGCCTGCTTCAAAGGTGTTGCCGAAAGGGCTAGTAGTTAGGGTTTTGTTGGTACCCTGTTGAAGCGTTGAACCCTAGGTTTGCCCTTGTGAAAACAAATGGTTATGTTGTCGGGACCTAAAAATGTGATTGTTGGGAAATGTTGTAAAGAAAAGAGAAGCTATGTGCATAGATCTACTGCTAAAGTGTGGTGTACTCTACTTGAATTTTGAAGCTCTATTCTAAGAAAAAAATATGATCTGAAGAAAAGAGGTAAGATCCAAAAAGAGGTAAACCTTTTTGTTTTGATAAGAGTAATATAATTGAATTTTTTTGTTTTGAAAGCATGAATTTAAGTATGCTTAATAGATTTTGTCCTAGTCTGAAAGCTAGGGCGTAGTTGGAATAAAGCGTTGATCTAAGTAAAGCTAATTAAAATGAAGAAAGATGTGTTATTCATATGCATATAAAGAATTTTTGGACTAATAAGTGGATGCAGGGACCTAGAAAGAATTTTTGCAGATTACATGTCCAACACTGTGATCCTAGTGTGCACTATATAAGAGGTTGGGGAATGTTTAAGAGGAAAAGAGGATTGACATTATGTTATAACTCTAGAAGGTCAAGACATCTTGCTAAGGAATTCCATAGTACAGGTCCTATCTGTCTTTGTTGTAATATTTTTGGTCATAAGGTTGGGGATTGTCCAAGGATGATTGCTAAAGTTGAAAGAATGAACATGAGACAAGAAAACCATGAAGGAAATCAAGAGACTAAGAGCACGTTAGAGAATCATAAAGAGAAAGAATCAAATAAATATCATACTATATTATTACAGTTGAAAGAAACGATGAATGAGCACAAGGATGTCAGTTTACCAGAAATCCTGAAAGTAAAACAACACATAAGTGAAAGAATAGAAGACTTCGACATAGATTGTGTCTTCGATGAAGAAAAACAAGTGAATATTATGATAGAAGACATTTGGGAAATCTTAGGAAATCCCACTATGATACCTTCATTGGGAAGGATAGGCTTGTTTAAGGGTAAGATGATAACCTTATGTGGAATAATTACTAATGTACCTATTATTGTTCATGGAACATCAACCAAAGAAGAATTTGAAGTCATTAAGTTTATTGGGAACAACGCCCCTTTCCCACTTATTCTAGGTAGGAATTGTATTGAGAAGGATTAGATTAGAACAAAAGTAGAGGAAGAAGCTATATAACAGAAAAATCAAGAACTAAGGGATTTCATAGCTAGAAAAATAGATCGACTAATAGGAGAACGAGAGGATAAGTCGAAGCAATAGAAGGCAAGAGAATTAGTTGTCAAGGTTGAAAGAATGAAAGAAGGTTTGAAGGACCTATCCATGCAAGAAATAAGTATACCTACCCAGGAATTAATAAGAGCGAGGATATTAACCTCAAACCCTTTAAGAGTAGATCAGTAGTGCGAAGTCACTACACTAGGAGAAGATAAGAATAAGAATGGAAAGAGTATTCCATAAATAGTTAGAGAGACTCAAATCACAGGAAAGAAGGAAAGGAATCTCAGTAAAAAGAAAGCTAAGATAGAAAAGCTACATAGAGCTATAGATACTGGATGGAAGACTTCACAGACTAGAACCTCGCAGGAGGTAGGTTCGCAGGATTTGATTCTCATCGGAGCAGAAGGACCACGGAGAATGGGAATTCTCCCCGATGAAGATATATGACTGTTGGAGGCATGCTAACTATTAGAACGACGCTCCAGAGCAATTAGAAAATGCATTTATGGGTGTATGGACTGCTTTTGGGATGTTGAGACCACACCATAATAGACAGATTCGCATTGATGGAAGCATTCCTACCCATTGGAAGAATCTGTTATGAGGCCCCGCTTATTTAAATTGTTCATCGCCACGCTGGGACCACTTTTTTCCACTCGTGATTAAATGAGATAACAGAGAATTGATTGTTTTTCGAGCTATGTCATCACAAACTAGATGTCGTTTTCCATTTGTCTACCCTGATTATCCTTTCGCCTACCCCGAACTATCTGTTAAAATTAAGAATGTCAGGAGAACCTATTGAGTTAGAGAAGTCTGTCGAGGAGGTTCTCAATAAGCTAATGGGAGACAAGTTGTTATCTGAAGGTGTCCAAGCATCGTCGACCAGGGGACTGTAGGATTCCTCTTCGACGGGATGACATTCTAGTCATGTTAACCCTGCAACCAAGTAACGAAGTAAGCATTGTGGCGATCTGGATAATGCGAAGAAAATCTCATCGATCCTACCAGAATACATTCCACCTTTGGCTGGCGTAGTTAACCATGACAAAATTACACGAGATTATGAGTACACAATGTTCGCCACGTACATTATAAAAGAAGTAGTACATAAATCATGGTGCTCTGTGTCTGGCTTGGCACAGGAGGAACAAGAGTCGGTCAAGGATTGATTAGTGAATCTCGCTGAGACCATCTAGCAGCTTTAACTGAGGATAACAGATTTGGAAGCCCAAGCAATGTCGATCATCCTACAAGAAGTGCATGATCAGAGGGAGGAAGTCACTAAGAATGCAGTAATAAGGATAAGGGCCCTCACCTCAAAGTGAAAACAACTAAGCGATAGAAGCACGCAGACTTATGAAATCCTCGCAGAAGATCTAGAGCTAAGGAAATTGGAAGCGTAGTTATAGGAAGCGCAACAACATGCATTCTCTATGCAAGCGTAGATGAAGCTACTAACCATAGTTGAAAGAATGAAGAGATATTAGGAATAGCGCACAGTGCAACAAAAAATTACTTCCATCTAGAATAGAGTAATGGAAGTCACACAGAAGATGCAACCTGTGCAAGATGAAGCCTGCAAGGTGTTTGAAGATATTGATGGACAAGGCTCACAATTGGACCAAATGGTTGCAACAATGGAACAACACCTGGAAGGGCCTGTTACTGTAACGACCCTAATTAAATAAATGTTTAAAGATCATAAAGTAAAATTAATTAAGGAAAGTAATTATGGTTAACCAAGTAATAATTTAATTATAGATCACATTTAAAGACCTGAGGAATAAAATTTAAAGGATCAATGAAAAT
>ML788839.1:369859-386075 GCA_009831015.1 Picea engelmannii
TATGGAGGGTGGTTGAGAGAGTAAATGCATGAGGCGGTCGGGAGGAATAAGGGTGGAAAGAGGGGGATGAGAGCACCATTCGACGGGAGGGGACGGAATGGATGCTGTGGACGGCTGTGTTTCGCCGTGAGCAGAGATTCTGCATATGGGCTGTGAGCCTGTGATATTTTGTGGACTGTTGGCTTGCTGTGAGCAAGGAACAGAGTGTTCTGGACTATGAATTTTGATCAGTTGAGCCACTGCGTTGCTAGAGGTTTTGGGCACGGGGGCCAGGATATCCGTAGATATCCTGGAGCTAGGTCGTTTTCCTAGTTGGCAGGGTGGACATTAGTTTTGGGCAGTTTTTCTGTGTTTGCAGCAGGACGGGACTGTGGAGCAGGTAGCAAGGGAGCAACAGCAAGGCATCTGGCACCGAGATTTAGCATCAGAACCAGGTAACTTGTTAAAACTATGTATTTATTTCATTCTGCTATGAAACCGTTAATCTGGATAAATCTAAATTACTAATGTCGCTGTAACGAAAATCAATAGTATGCTATGAAGTTAATGTTTTCAGTTATTAAATAAATTGTTTATGGAAATAAATACTGTTTATAATTATCTGGTTGTTACAGTTACAGAGTATATGATTGAGGAGCTCGTTGAGTAAGAGGCTCAGGTGAAGTAGCAAGTCAAGGCAGCTCCAGTGAACCTCAAGGCCTTCGAATCAACATTTCCCAGACCTGAGTGACTCAGGATGAGTCATAGGTGATTGTTGGGTGCTTGTTGGCCCTCGACCAAGTTTTGAGAAAATCTTGGTCAGGTTTGACCAATTTTTGGAGTTCGACACATTGGTTGAGAAAGGAGCACACAGGAGGAGCTAAGGTCATGGATCTCACCGATTTTTAGGGCTATGTGGACCTAGTAAGGGGTCCCTAGGGTTTTTGTAATGGGTTTTGGGATGTTGACCCATGGGGTTTACCCATTATTAGGCCTTTTTGTAAGGGATTGTAAAATTATAAATAAGTAAGTATGTATGGTACAAGAGAGGCTTGTTGAAGCGAAGTCTTGGTAGCTAAGTGAAAACAGTTTTTGGTGTTTTGTGCAACATAATGTATATGTCTTAAGGCTCCATGCTCGATATAGGATTTGGATTTGTACCTTGACCTAACCTTGGAAGGAGGATATGGTGCTCAGTGCGTAGATCTCCTGTCCTATGCGAGGCTTGATTCCATGGCTCAGTGCACGAGAGTCTCTAGATGTAAGATATTGAAGAATAATAAAGAAGATGAAGCAGTTGGTGTATGTATCCCCACACTGGGGTGAACCACATATATATTGTGTCTTTGGTTGGCTTGGTCTTGTATTGTTTATGTTATGAATATGCTCAGTGATTTGATTTTTATGTATGATAAACATATTTGTTGATGCTTAGTGATTTACTTGAGTTAAATATAAATGAATGATTATATCTAACTCAGTGATATGTGCTAATTGGTTGAAATGCTTAATCTTTGTTGTTACTGTGTCGATCTCTATTAGGGTATGTTTTGTGATGTTATTAAAGATAATAAACTAATGCATATCACCTTATAAGTTTTTCTAGAATACTCTGTGAAGTGTTGTTATCACATATCTATGTCCCAGCTTGGTTACAAACACCTGCATCCTGTAACCCCCCTTGCTTCTACCTCAGGTGAGACTTCACCTGCTTCATAGGTGTTGCTGAAAGGGCCGGTAGTTAGGGTTTTGTTGGAGAGTTGTTGAAGCATTGAACCCTAGGTATGCTCCTGTACCAACATAATGGCATTGACTTGCTTAATAAATTTCAGCCTAACCCATTTTGTAAGTCGATAGATATAATTAAAACAACGATGCATTTCAAACTAGTGTCATGAACTCTTTGTTTTTGCATAGTTGTTGGATATTCGCCTTGTTTGGAGGTTTCCACCAATAAAGGAAGGTTTGAATGGTGTCATAGGCATTATTTAGACATGAGGTACATGTGTTCCATCTCTAGATCAATCAGGATGACTTGTTTCAAAATGAATTTATCATCATAGACAAAATCCCAAAAGCATAGGAATTTGTTAGGCTTTTGTTGGAATCTTTTGTAACAAGACTCCTAAATGGAGGAGGATCCTATGTAACTCCATGGTTTAAACCTCCTTATGGTAGATAGAGATTATTCACTACAAATGAAATGGTTTTTTATGAGAAAATGGTTGGATTCATGATCCAAGAAAGAAGAAATCTTGAGGAGTAATTTTAGCTGTTGATTTGTAAGCCCGAGGGCCTGTTTGTAGCCAACATTTTTTCCATTAAGATTCATGAGAGTTATTTATCAGTTTGTCTTCATTTGTTTTCCATTTCTTGTTAGCTTCTTGACTGAGTATATTGCATTTTTTGAGGATCAAAGGCTTCCTTTGATTAATATATCCCTGAGCAACAAAGGATTTGTTGTAGATGGCATGTTAATCATTTTTTTTGTTCAAGCATTTTTCAATCTATTCTACAAAGAGGATCTATGTTTAATAGACTGTCTTCTTTTGTTCACATTCCTTTCTTATAATCATCATCATATAATCTCTTAACCTGATATTTATCTTGATTTCCTTCAATCTACAAAGTGGTGTTGACTCCATGCCCAATGGAAGACCGCTGATCTACAATCAGAATGTTTCCCTCTTTCTTTTGATTTCTTGTTGATCCACCCTTTTAAATTGATTTTATTTTTTCCAGGTTCGACCAAATGGAGAAGTAAGATATATTCATTCTCTGTATTTTATTTTTTTTGCTTAATGGAAATGGATCAATAAAGAAGTACTAAGCATTTTTTGTAGCAAATATTCTTGTGTCAAGTGTTTTCAAAAGTGTGTTTTCATTTCATGTTCATGTTTCCTTATATTTTTTATCATATGAATTTCTATGTTTTTAGTTTTCATTGCAGTAGAGTGATTCATAACTCATTTTCAATAATGATTTGAACACTTTATTTTTCTTTCTCTAAAGCTGGATGTGAAATTCATCTTAAGCGATGCTTCATATTCAAATATATTTTTCTTTTTCTCTTATACTACATCACATAAGATTTATGTTTTGAAATCACTGCCTATATTGGATTTTTCGCTGAACTTATTAAAAACCATTGTTGACCTTTACCGTTGAGTTTCAAACTCATGACTCAATGCCCATAGTTTGTGTTTGATTCTTGTTCAACCACTCATAAACCCAAAACCCTTACTTTAGAGAAAATATGGTCATTGAGCTTCATATCAAGATGCTATTGAAGTGAAATTAGATATAAAATTTACAGAGAGAGCCTTCTCTGACAAAAAAGGCTAGCAAAGTTTGGTTTGAAATGGTTAAATTGATGGTTTTCTCCTACAGCCTAGAAAACTATTGAGTTCTAACATCTTGGCATCGTTGTCGACGATGACAATGAAGACACCTTCCTTGGGTGAACTATGATGATTAGATCTAGCTTTGGATGGTGAACTAATGCTAGACACTTCTAGACTTATTATCTTTCACCATGGTGATTCCACTATTCAGATATCTATTGGCGACTCCAATATTTTGAAATGGGCAAGATCCTAGCTTAGAGGTATGCATTTTGTGACTTCTCATATATACCTAGATTTCCAAATCTTGTACCTAATAGAGAAGTATGGGAACCTTGCGTTCCGATATTTGGGGGAAACGAGCATGATCATTCTAGTGAGCACTTGTTGGATTTTCACGAGTGTATGCATAGGATAAATATTAATCATGAGGATGTTCTTATTAAAATTTTTGTATTTTCTTTGGAAGGAAATGCGTGTGAGTGGTGTAGAACCCTCCCTCTTGCTAGAATTCATTCATTGAAATATTTTCATAATGCATTCCTTGGTTATTGCAAACATAGGTATTATATTGATCTGATTTACGAGGAATGTTGTATAGACTTTGATATTTTAAATAAAAGATATGCCAATTTTAAAGATCAGGGTAATAGTAGTGAATGAATTGTTGAAGGAGTATTTATTCCTCACATTCCTCAACCAGTTTCCAGTGTTTTTCAAAGTGATATACTTTTCCAAGAAATTGGAATAGAAGCAAATCATCAGACAAATGAAATTGGCAACAATCACGAAACTGGTAATATGCAGAGACAATCCAAACTTCAACTAGAACAACATGTATAAATAGTTGTCCTTGATCCAATGGTAGATAATTTGGAGGATTGTATCCACCTGAGTTATGCAGCTTTTAGATCAGAACAAAAGGATAGCAAAATACTTAATGTAACAGATTTTTCACATGAGTTATCCCAACTAGAATTTCACCTTGAGCTCCAAGATCCAATAGTTGTTTTAATGGATACAATTTTTCAGAAGGCCCCTTATGTTGTATATTTGTATTTGAAAATAATTTTCAGTTGTAAGTATGAACTATTGATGAATTTTCTGCTGCAAAGGTTATATTATTTTTATGCTTTCATCTGCAATATACAAGAAAATTGTTTTACTAGCCAAATGTTTGCATGGATTCACTAGAAATATGATTAAACTTAAGAAAAGAATATCAATTGGATAGACTAATGTAGGAATTTATATAAATAATCTTTCTATGCAAGCATTTGGTTTTCATTGAGTGTTTTTCATTTTTCAATAAATGATCAGAGGTGCTCTCAAGGCATAGATAGAGTACAGATCACAGAGATGGAATGGATAAGGCACTGGAAATGCATGTTATTGGAGCCTCAAAGAGATCTCGCCATCCCCTATGGATCCATATGTTATAACACATAATTTTGTTCCAATATTCTACTTGAAGTGCGCCCTTGATTTTGAATTTGGCACTGTGAATTGGCGTTGTGAACTGGTTAAAGAGGAGAGTTGGATGTTTGACTACTTGTATACACCCTCGGGAAATTTCAAAGATACCAGCATCAAACTCAGGACCATCAGGTACTCTATGAGGGTTTTCATCCTATTTGAAGGTCGATAAAGTGACTTTGGATGTTTTTTCCTTTTGGCGTTGCGAACTGGCAGACAGGGGCGATGCAAACTCATTTCCTGTAACATCTGATTATAAACATTTGATCACAAATCCAAAATGGTGATGTGGGTTTTTATGAAATATTTTTTGGAGGAGAATGACAATGACATTTAATTTCTGACCAAGTTTCAGCCTAAAACAGTTTGTAATGCGAGAGATATAATTAAAACACCAGTGTGCTGCAAATTGGTGTTGCAAAATCTCTGTTTTACATAGTTGTTGGATATTTGACTTATTTGGAGGTTTCCACCTATCAAGGAAGGTTCAAATGGTATACTAGGAGTTATTTTGACACTATGGACATGCGCTCCATATCTATATCAAGTAGTCTGACTTGTTTTAAAAGGAATTTATCATCATAGACAAAATTCCAAAAAAAATAGGAATTTGTTAGGCTTTTGTTGGAATCTTTTGTAACAAGAATCCTAAATGTAGGAGGATATTATGTCACTCCTTGGTTTTGAACTCCTTAGGGTATATAGAGATTATTCACTATAAATTCAATGGTTTTTTATGAGAAACGGGTTGGATTCATGATCCAAGAGAGGACAAAGCTTGAGGAGCAGTTTTAGCTGTTGATTTGTAATCCCGAGGGCCTGTTTGTAACCAACATTTTTTCCATTAAGATTCATGAGAGTTATTTATCGGTTTTTCTTATTTGTTTTCCCATTTCTTGTTATCTTCTTGATTGAATATATTATAGGTTTTGAGGATCAAAGGTTCCGTTTGATTAATGGATCCTTGAACAACAAAGGCTTTGTTGTAGATGGCATGTTAATCATTGTTTTTGTTCAAGAATTTTTCAATCTATTCTACATAGAGGATCTTTGTTTAGTAGACTTTATTCTTTTGTTCACATTCATTTCTTGTAATCATAATCATATAAGATCTTAAACTAATATTTAGCTTGATTGCCTTCAATATGCAGAGTGGTGTTGAGTCCATGCCCAATGGTAGACAATTGATCTACAGTCGGAATGCTTCTCTCTTTCTTTTTCTTTCTTGTTGATCCACCCTTTTAAATTGATTTAATTTTTTCAAGGTTCGACCAAAGGGAGAAGTAAGCTATCTTCATGATTTGTATTGTTTTTTGTGCTTAATGGAAATGGATGAATAAATAAGTACTAGGCATTTTCTACAGTAAAGATTATTGTGTGAGGTGTTTTCAAAAGTGTCTTTTCCTTTCATGTTCATGTTTCCTTATCTTTGTTATCATATGAATGTCTATGTTTTTCAGTTTTCATTTTAGTAGAGTGATTCAAAACTCATTTGAAATAATTCTCTGAACACTTTTATTTTCTTTCTCTAAATTTTGATGTGAAATTCATCTTAAGCGATGGTTCATATTCAAATATCTTTTTCTTTTACTCTTCTACTGCATCACATAATATTGATGTTTTGAAAACACTGCCTATATTTCTTTTGTTGTTGAAATGCTTACAAACCATTGTTGACATTTACCTTTCAGTTTCAAACTCATGACTCTATGCCCATAGCTTATCTTTGATTCTTATTCAACCACTCATAAAACCAAAACCCTTACTTTATAGAAAATATGGTCATTCAGCTTCATATAAAGCTTCTATTGAAGTGACATTGGCTAGTAGACTTGCAAAGAGAGCCTTTTGTGATCGAAAGGGCCAGATTTTAGTCAACATTTTGGTCTGAAATGGTTACCTTGATGATTTTTTCCTACCATAGATGATTTTAGGGGATACATTTCGCAAATGGGCTAATTTTCCATGGTTTTTACCCAAAAACGATTTTCTAATTTCCATTTTTTCTAAAAATGATTCGCCCAAATTCCATAGAATAAAATTATTTTACCTTAAAAATTGCCAATATTTGATAGAATCTATATTCAATCCTTATAAATTTGAATATTTTTACAAAATTATCGCCAAACATTTTACATTTTGCATATTAAGGACTAGTAAGATTAGCCCATGTCTCTACATGTTTATATAAATTTACATCCTTAAAATTATCCCTGTCTACTACAGCCTAGAAAACTATTGAGTGTTAACAATATGGAAGACAACTTTCAAATATAAATAAGGTCTCTTCAAATGGCTAGTCATGCTCTTTGGCTTAACAAATGCATAATCAACTTTCATAAGATTGATAAAGGACATATTGAGACCCTTCAAGAACTATTTTGTTGTGGTATATCTGGATGACATCCTCACCTTTAGAAAAACTTGGGAGGAGAACATGCATCATATTCAACAGGTTTTGGGCAATCTGTAGTAGCACAAGCTATATGCCAACTTGGAAAAATGCTCCTTTGGCATGATCAAGGTCCAATACTTTGGATACATTATTTATGAGCATAGGGTACATGTGGATTCAACTAAGATCTGATTCATTCATGAATGACCAACCCTGACCACACTAACCGAGCTTCAGATCTTCTTGGGACTTACCAACTTCTACCAAAGGTTTGTATTGGGATTCTCCTATATTGCATGGGTCCTCAGCCAATGTGTCAAGGAAAATTTCTCATGGGGCCAGGAACAAAAAAAATAATTTGATGATCTGAAGCATATATTTTTCTCAGCTCCAATACTATCCTTACATGATCTGCAACAACCGTTCGAGATTGAGACTAATGCCTCCAACTATGTTGTAGGTGTAGTTCTTTTAGAAATTTCAATACAAATTAAGTATTTCCTGCGATTCTCCTACAAATTAAGTATGCCACTGTTAAATAAAGAATCACTTCTACTATTATTCTTGCGGAAAAAATATACCACGATCACAACCACTATCACAAAGGGAAATATCAAGAACACATAACACATAAGATTTTTTGGGAAAGGGTAAAGCTCAAAAACCCACTATCATATATTATGTATATCATGAATCATGAAACAATCTCATATAAAACTCTAATCCAAGAGCTCTTAGTACAATACAATTGTCTCACACTGTCATACACAAATCAACAAATACATGTGCCAATTCTCCATGTCCAAACAACCTGCCTCCTCTGCACAATCACTGCAATTCGAATTCTCACAATGGTGCAAATTGCCTATTTTTCACATGATCATAAGCATATCCAATGCATGTGTGATCAAATCATAGCTGATAGCCAACTGTCCCTTTCACTTGTTATCTCGACTGAGTCTCCAATGGATTTGACATGCATGTAGTTAACCGTGGCGAATATTCAGTTGCATGTGAGTTCACTGATTGTGAATTAATGAATAATTAATTCACTGAACTCTCACTAGTGCAAGTTTAGTTACAACTAGTACAACTAAGCTTAACTCACTTAACTACACTTATAGTTCTGTTACAACTCCAAATCACTCAGTTATAATTGAGATAATAGATTAATATTTATTTTCCAATTTATTTAAGGGAAAAGTAAATTAGACACATGTTTCTTGTTGAATTTTCAACACTCCCTCTCAACAAGAAAGGGATTATCCTTCACCCCAATCTTGTCTCTGTGATATTCAAATTTTCTCCTGGTGAGGGCCTTCGTCAGAATGTCTGCATCCTGATCTTCCGTAGGAATGTATTGAAGCAACATGATCTTTTGCTGCATAAAATCTCTGAGATGATGATATCAGATATCTATATGCTTAGATCTATCATGAAACACAGGATTAATCAAGAGTTTAATGCAACTCTGATTATCACAATAAATTACTGTCGGATATAAATGAGAACCAAAAAAACCAACCAATATCTTCCTCATCCAGATATCCTCACATGCAGCTTGACTCCCTGCCATGTATTCTGCTTCCGCTGAACTAAGTGCCATGAATATTTGTTTCTTCTTGTACCAAGAAATAGATATAGATATGATACTAAAGATCCCCCCTGATGTTCTCTTTCTGTCTATTGGACTGCCCGCCCAATCTGCATCCATGAAGCCATGCAACTTCACCTCATCCATCTATCTGTACCATAATCCATACTCAGATGTGCCCTTCAGATATCTTAGGACATGCTTACCTGCCCTCCAAAAGAGTTTGGTAGGCTTAACCATCGCTTGACTTAGCTGGTTAACCGCATAACAAATGTCTGGTCTCGTATTCACTAAATACATTAGCAAACCCACTAACTGTCAATAGATAGTAGCATCCACTACCTCTCTAGAAGTAGCATCCTCTTTCCTCCAATTTCCTGGAAGAGGAATATCCATGGGTTTGCAGCCCTCCATGTGAAACTTACCCAGTATCTCCCGTGCATACTTGCCTTGAGACACAAAACGTTCACCATCTCGTAGCCATATTTCCAATCCAAGGAAATAATGAAGAAGGCCAAATCCTTCATCTCGAACTCCTTTGCAAGGTCATCCTTGCATGAACGTATCAATTGCTCATCACCTATTAGTATTAAATCATCAACATAAAGAACAATGATTAATAGCTTACCCTCCACCACAATTTGGTATAGGTTTGCATCCGCTTCACTTTTGGTGAAGCCCAATCTGGTGAAATAACTATCTATCCTAGTGTACCAAGCACAGGGTGCTTTCTTCAACCCATAAAATTCTCTCTTGAGTCTACACACATGCGACTCTCTGTCAAAGGTCTCAAAACCTTCTGGTTGTTCAATGTACACTTCCTCCTCAATGATCTCATTGAGGAAAGTAGTTTTTACATCCATATGATGAATGCGCCAACCCATCTGCGCTGAGAGTGAAAGGATGGATCCTATGGAAGAGTACCTTGCGACAAGTGCAAAGGTCTCATCATAATATATCCCCTCGATCTGTGAGAAGCCTTGGGCCACAAACCTGGCCTTGTATTTATCAACACTCCCATCAACATCTTGCTTTACCTTGTAGATCAATCTCGATCCTACCACTGATTTTTCGACCGGTCTTGGGACAATTTCCCATGCACTGTTTTTGACAATGGAGTCATACTCCTCTACCATAGCATCAACCCAAGTGGGATCCTTCACTGATTCCTGAAAGGAAGATGGTTCAGTCATAATACATTTTCTCATGAGAGCCATGTATCCAACAAATCAATCAGGAGACTATCTTTGTCTGCACTGTGAAGTAGGGGCTCCTACATTCTGTGCAACATCTAGTCTCAATCTATCAGCTTTCGTGGTGTGCTTTCTGCCATTTCTAATGGATGGATCTACTTGAGTGGTTTCCTCCACTCCATGAACCTCTTCATGTGGTTGATCCACATCTTCAGACTCATCTTTGGGAACCAACAATTCCTCTTCTACATGCAAGTCTAGCTCCCTCTGAAGCGACAACTGCATGGCTTTCCCCTCATCGAATTTTATATCCTGTCGCATAACAGTCATCTTACTATTCTGCAAATACACACGATAATTATGGGGTGTTTTTGTGTACCCCACAAATATCCCAACCTCAACAGTCGGTTCCAGCTTCTTCCTGACATCCTTGGTCACATGCACATAAACAGATGAGACAAAAATTTTAAAATGAGAAACATTAGGTTTCTTACTAGTGAAGGCTTCTTCAGGTGTACTCATGCCAAGTACTCTATGAGGACAATGGTTCTGCACATAAACTATAGTATTGCATGCTTCTACCCACAAATTCATTAGTAGGCCCTGATCATACAACATCGCTCGTGTTGCACCCACAATCGTTCTATTCTTTCTCTCCATGACCCCATTTTGTTGTGGGTTATGAGGTGCTATGAGTTCTCTTCAAATTCCTTCTCTACTACAAAAGTATTTAAATTCGTTAGAGATGTATTCTCCACCATTATCTCTCCTTAGAGCCTTCACTTTCTTCCCCAACTTTTTCTCCACCAATGCTTTAAACTCACAAAACTTTGAGAATGTTTGATCCTTCTTCTGCATGAAGAATATCCAACATTTACGAGAAAATTCATCAACAAAATAACATAATACTCGTGTTTTGTTGTCGAAGCAACCGATAATGGTCCACACATGTCTGTGTGAATTCTTTCTAGGATCACCGAAGCACGGTTGTCCTTTTCATGAAAGGTGGACTTTACATACTTCCCCAGGGTGCACCCCTTGCATTGATCTAACTGAGCAATTGTTCCCCTTGGAAGTCCAGTAGATATTTTCTGCATGATCTTCAAGGCTCCATGATGAAGATGACCCAATCGCCTATGGCATAATTCACCCTCATCCCAGCTCATCACATTTTCTGCCTTGCCTATCATGGCACTGCGGCCATCTACCTCCATCATGTAGAGATTCTTAACTCGAATCCCTATCTTCTTGACTTGACCCGTTGCCTTATGTCCCAGGTAGGATTTTCCATTGCTAAAAATAACATCATAGCCTCTATCCTCCAACATTACGAGTGAGACCAAGTTTTTCTTCAGACCTGGAACATGCATAACATTTTTCAACTGAAATGGTTTACCTGACTCCCTCTGAAAGGTAATGGTACCAATACTAGTTGCACTGTATCGTCCATCGTTTCCCATCTCTATATGCATTATGAGATATTCCTCCTCCAAGTCAATGAAATACTCTTTATTTCCCGTCATGTGGAAGGAAGCGCCACTATCCAAATACCACACCGATCTTGATGCACTTGAAGCCATGCATGTGATCAAAGTGAATTCAAGTTCAAATTGTGAGACAAGAGCCTTACTAGTTGCAGCTCCAACAACCATTGTGTTCTTCCTCTTCTGCGGAAAGTTAGTAGCATGATGCTCGTGTTCGTGACAGTGAAAACACTTCACTTTGGACAAATCCAGCTTCTTGACTTTAGACTCGGATTTTGAATGGAATTTATTTCCTTTCCCTTTCATTGCCTTGGCAGTCAAAGCACAATCCTCTTCATCATCACGCTTTGATGAAAATCCATCTCTGGTGTTCCGCCTGAACTCCTCCTGCACTAGATCCGACCATAGTCATTCCTAATATGGTAATTTTTCCCTTCCATTGACATAGTCTTGATAACTGTTCCAACTCTTGGGAAGTCCTAGGAGCGCCAAGCTCACCAAATCATCAATAGTGACTATTATTCCCACACTTCCAAGCTCATCCCAAGATTGGACAAACTTCGTGAGATATTTTGGAATGGTGTCATGCTTCTCCATCTTGATCTTCCTGAGTTTATCTTTGAGCACCAATTTCCTATGGTCTCTACTATTTTGGAACAGATCTGTCAAAACCGTCCACATTGCATGTGGTGTGGTTTTCCCATGGAGACTTGAGACAATGTGGTCTCATACTCCCTCCAACAGAATCCTCCTCGCCTTTGCCACTTTCTTTTTCCATGCATCAAGATTTGCAGTGTCTGTCGCATCTGGCTTAGGAACATCTTTATCAATGTAATCCTTCAAGCCATTGTCTTCGAGTACTGCTTCCATCCTGTCCTTCCAAGCAATGTAGTTCTAGCTACCCTTGAGTGCATTCCAAACTCAATCTATTGAAAGACATTTCGATCTCGAATCAATTGTTGCACCACGAAAATCCTGCAAATTTGAATGTTATCCAACCCAAAAATCAACTTCTGCAATGCCTCTTTCCCTGGGAAGTTCGCACCCCTCCTATGAGTAGCCTGAGGGAAGTTCACACCCTGCTTGTGTATAGCCTGCGAACTTGATTGGAATGTTCACACTTTAATGAATTGTAGGGTGAAGGAGGTTCACACCTCTCCCTTGATCATCCTGTGAGAATGCTCATGGCATTTCACACCTCTCCTTTGACTAGGGTGCGAGCATTTCTGCTTTGAGAACTGTGCGTAGTCTACAGTACTAAATTTCACACCCTGCTAGAGACGAGACCTGCGAACATAAAACAATGTTTGCACCTCACTTTTGTGACTCCGTGGCCTCCATGGCTATGATACCATGTAGAAATTTCAATACAAATTAAGTATTTCATGCGATTCTCCTGATCTAACAATTATATGCCACTATTAAATACATAATCGCTTCTACTATTATTCTTGCGGAAAAATTAAACCCCACTATCATATATTATGTATATCATGAATCATGAAACAATATCATACAAAACTCTAATCCAAGATCTCTCAGGACAATACAATCATCTCAGACTGTCATACACAAATCAGCAAATACAAGTGCCAATTCTCCGTGTCCAAACAACCTGCCTCCTCTGCACAGTCTCTACAATTCGAATTCTCACAATGGTGTGAATTGCCTAGTTTTCACATGCTCATAAGCATATCCAATGCATGTGTGATCAAATCACAACTGATAGCCAACTGTCCCTTTCACCTGTTATCTCAACTGAGTCTCCAATGGATTTGACATGCATGTAGTTAACCATGGTGAATCTTCAGTTGCATGTGAGTTCACTGATTGTGAATTAATGAATAATTAATTTACTAAACTCTCACTAGTGCAAGTTTAGTTACAACTAGTACAACTAAGATTAACTCACTTAACTACACTTATAGTTCTGTTACAACTCCAAATCACTCAGTTATAAATGAGATAATAGATTAATATTTATTATCCAATTTATTTAAGGGAAAAGTAAATTAGACACATGTTTCTTGTTGAATTTTCAACAGTTCTCAGTCAGCATGGTCATCCATTAGCATGCCATAGTGAAACACTCTCAGATACTTTCCATAAATACCCCACTTATGACAAATAAATGAATTCCATTGTGAAATCTTATCGTCAATGGAAAGATTACATTCTAGGAAAGGAGACAATCATCCACATCAATCACACGCCTCTGTTGTTCATATAGAAACAGGGGAAGTTGTAAAACGACTTCCATAAAACATCTTCCACATACCTACAACACTTCCATATCAACATCAAATATAAAACAGGGAGCACAAATCATGTCGTTGACTGCCTTAGTCACCCTCCCTTTGTTGTACTCACCTGAGGCATGAGGCATCTGAGTGGCCCCAACTTTATCAGCGTGACCCAGAATTCACCACCACCTATCATCTCTTGGGTACATGAGTGAGTGTCAGTGATTTTCATATCGAGGATGGATTTTTATGCCATATGGGCCACCTTCATGTTCCCACAAGCCAGCGTGCAAAGTTGATTTGGGAGGCTCACTACAGTAGGATGGCAATACATTTTGGCTTGGAGAAAACTGTGGTTATTCACATAAACATTTTTATTGGACAAAACGTCGATAAGATGTCATCAAGTATATCATATATTGAATTGTTCGTGCCATTTCCAAGCCAACCATCAAGAAGAATGGATTATACACCCCTCTTCCTACTCCCAAGAGGCCTTGGGAATCCATCTTGATGGATTACATGCCTAGCCTTCTGTCCACCAAGAACAACAATGATTGTGTATTTGTGGTGGTTGATCGGTTTTCTAAGATGGCCATTATCACATCCTGCAAGAAGAGAATCATAGCGGAATATACTTCCAAGATATTCTTCGAACGCGTGTGGGTCCATTCTAGGATACCACATACCATCACCTCAATTCAGGACAACAATTTCCTCAACACATTTTGGTCAAGTCTCTGGTCACTTTTGGACACCAAGCTCACTAAATCCACTTCTTTCCACCCCCAAACTGATGGTGAGATAGATGTCATCAATCGTATGATTGTACACATCCTACGCATGTACAACTCTAAGCATCCTCATACATTGGATGATATTCTTCCCTATGTTCAACACTACTACAAAAAGGCTCTGCGTACCTCCATCGGCCATAACCCATTTCAGGTGGGGCTGGGATTCCAAAACTTGGGTCCCATTGGTGTTGCACTACCTCTTGCAACCACACAAGAAAAATCTTCCCATGTTTAGTATGAGGCAGACAAAGACACCCGATTCATTGAGTGGATTCAACACATATGCCAATAGGTCCATGATATTTTGTAGAAATCCAATGCTAAGTACAAGAAACTCAATGATAAACATTGGGTACCACACCAGTTTCAGGTGGGAGATAAAGTCTGGCTACATTGGCAGAAAGAGTGCCTTACAGGGCCCCATCGAAAGTTCTTCCCACTTTTCTATGGTCCTTACACTATCACCAAGGTTGTGGCTAGCAATGATTTTGAGCTCAACACTCCACCCTTCCTTGGCTTGCACCTAGTGTTCAATGTGGAACTCCTTTGACCATATTTTCCACCATTACTGGACACCTCAAAGATCGTAGAACAATTGAATCTAATAGAGCTCAACCTTGACTGCGTGGAATAGGCATCCACTAATGAGATAGTGGGCACACATGTCAAGGGCACTCTCCAGTAGAGGATCCAACTTTATCGGGTTTTCAAGGTAGGGAAACTCCTACACCAAGGCAAGTGTCTCACTCAAGGCCAAATTCAACAAAATGTTTCTCACTTGATGGGGGAACTCAAAGAAATGGTAACCACTACTTCCTAAGAGGGGAGGACTGATCCAGGTGGATATTGGTGGCCACCCACTGATTCCAAATAGATCCTCTTGATAGTTCTTAGTTCAACACATTCTTTTGTAATTATTTTTAATTTTGGGTTCTACACTTGTGTGGTGGTCTAAATCCTTCCACATCTTCCAGGTGGATATTGGTCACCACCCACCTAATCCAACTGGATTATTTTGGAAGTTTTCGTGTGAGTACATCTTTGTGTACTTCGAGGGATGTTTTGGGGCCCTAAAAAATATTTTTTTCGCTTTCCACAATCAAACTGTAGATGCAGTTAGAGTTTGATGACATAATGTGTAGTTCTGAAAAATACCTTTCCAGCAGGCTATCACGTGTCTAAAACAAAGGTCATCTGCAAATGTTACCACCCCAGGAAGTTGAGGTACCAACTTACCCATTGGATCCCACATAACTTTTGGCATCTCTGATGGAAGATTGGTTGTTGTCATTGATGTCAACCCTAGTCATGGGTTTTGGACCACAAGATTGATGAAGGTATTTGGACATGAAGGAAAATGCACATGTAGATACAACACCCATGGATGGATAGTATACATCATGTTGTTTCCGGTGGTATGCGACACATCACGTGGATCCTCATCGTTGAGGAGAAATGAATTTTTGAAGATGACAAAGTGAATTGAAGAAGGACGTACATGTAGACCCTGAAGATAATTAAAGAAAAGAATTACAAAATAAGAAAGTGTCAGGTTGTCCCTAATGTTAAAAGGAAGTGACATAAATGGTATAAATAAACATCATTATACATTCATTTGATATAAGTCGAATTTCAGAGGTAATAAGAAGAAAAGAAGGCCGGATTTCAAGGGAGGATGAAGTCTTTTGGTGATGTGTTCTAAGGTATGTTA
>ML788840.1:13138-24087 GCA_009831015.1 Picea engelmannii
GAGAGAGAGAGAGAGAGTGACGGAGAGTGACAACATGGTCCATTTTGTGTACAGGTCATCATAACTTCCAACCAGGTAGTATTCTTCCTTAATAACATCCCTAAAGGACTCCCATGTGACTGTGACTATAAATAATGAGCGTTCCTATGTTTCTTTATGCTCACAGAATTTTTCCCACCAATATCTGACATGGGGAACAACTTTGAGGAGGAAACAAGTAATATTTTCTCTATTCGAGAAGTTATGGACAAAGAAATACCCTTCTAGAATATTCAACCATTTTTATACGACATCGAAGTCTATCTTACCTTCAAATATAGGAATATAAAAGTTGATTTGTACCTTTAAGGGGGCAGTGCCTCCATTTGAGGAAGATGCATCGCCTGTTGATAGTCATCGAAGGATTTACGAAAAACTATCCATCATCTCGTTCCTTTGTTGTGTGAGGGCTTCCTCAAGAAACATTTTGAAGGGATCTCCTCTCCCATTGTCTTTCTATTATCCTACCATGAGAGGTCACGTGAGCGGGCTAGAGCTATTTTCCTCTTTAGAAATAAGCTCGAGACCCAATTCTTTATACCATGACCTCGTTGGGGACATGCATTAAGAACAGAAAGGAGAAGACCACTATGATACCATTGATCCAGATTTTATGAGTAGAACAAAATGAATACAGATTATTATCAAAATATTATTAACACAGAATAAAAAATATACAATAAAACTTATTTCTATTCAATAAGGAAATAAGTTGGAACTGTAAAATGCAGCATAAAACAAGCTTGCTAGAATGGTGGTAGCTTATCTCTGAGACGAGATGTGATGACTGCGCTCATTCACAAGAAGATGACTACGATGAGGCTTTGAAGGTAGTGTTTTACAATAAATAGGAATTTCAAAACACTAGACATCCAAAAACTTGACCCTAGGGGATGAAGCACCAAAAGTCATGTGGGCCATGTTTGGGTAAGTTAGTACATCAACTTCTCAGGGTCGTAACTTTTGCATGCGATCTTTGTTTTAGGCGCACGATAGCCCATTGGAAAGGTATATCCGAGGACTACACATGTTTCGACAAACCTCTAACTGTGTCTATATTTTGAATGTGGTGATCCCTGAAAATGTTGTTTAGGACCTAAAAATGACCTCGGAAGTTAGGGACCCGAAAACTAGGAAAATACTGCCAGACTAAAAAACATCCAAAATGAGCTAGTTGGAATAGGTGGGAGGCCATCAACATCCATCTGGATCAGATCAAGATATAAAGAGAGGGGAAAATCTAGGGGAGAGAGACAGAGACAGAGAGAGAGAGAGAGAGAGAGAGAGAGAGAGAAGTGGCAGGAGGATATATATATATATATATATATAGAGAGAGAGAGAGAGAGAGAGAGAGAGAGAGAGTAATATCCCTCCATTTAAAACATTTGAATAATTTAAATTGGAGTTATTATGTTGAGAAAAGACCTAAGCTAAAATTATATCATCATAAACATTGAATGATGAGAAACATTTGTGTAAATATTATTTTAAACTTATTTTATTTTACTTAAGAAAAATTGTTGAGATAATTCAATTATAAAAGAGTAATTATTTATTCCATGGGAGAGTGAAAAGGGATGAAAACCACTATGTTAAATGTTGTCCATGAAGACATGTGTAAACCTACTCCCAAATATGTGGGATGTGAGGGAACAAGATGACACAAAGTTAGACCAAGATTACCTAGGGTTAAGGATGACGCTAACTTGAAAAGAAAGACCTAGGAAAGCTATTAACATTTTTTGTAACACAAGAGGAGAGACAAATATAGAGGTCGTAGGATAAAGACCTAGGAAAGATATTAATATTTTTGGTAACACAAGAGGAGAGACAAATATAGAGGTTGTAGGATGGCATTGATTACTTGCAGGAATTGAACTTGATGGTGCTAAGAAAGAATCAAGTTTGGAAATTAACCTAGGCAATTTTATTGAAATTTTCAGTCCCTATGGAATAAATAATTAGGATTGGGGGTGATAGGAGAAAGTAACTTGTCTATTCTAGCCTAAGGTTCAGATGAATGTGATTCTCTCCTCATTTTCTCCCTAGTTTTGAGCAGACTTAGATATGTTATACTATCTATATTTTTGTTGAATAAAACTCAGAATTCCATGGAAAACACACAATCTCTAATTTTTACAATAGTAGTGTAGAAATTATGATCAATAGCAGAGTCATAATTATAAATTATGAACTTGATTAAGTGTATCCATCGTAGTAGTGTTATCTTGACATAGCCTGAGCATGTGTCATTATGATGGTTTGACAATTCAACACTTACCCTTGGTTTTTCATCCTTGTCTTCTACACATAACATTCCAGGCTGCCATGGATGGAATGACTACCACATGATGCACGGGAACATTTTGACTCAATGGAACTTGTGCTACCACATGATGGAATCGAACAATCAGATGAATATTCCATGTGGTTTGCATTAATGGTTTGATTTTCATGACTACTTTTACCTTGTGGTATTTTTTTTGGCTATGCATGCAGGTACTATGATTGAGAGCCTTTTCTCTGTCATATTTTTTACCGGTTCAACACCTTGCTTTCTAGTATAATTTCTGAAACTTGCATATAACATCTTCATTCCCCTTCCAGCAAGGAATCTGGCAAGCAAGCCAACTTTCCCTTCTGAGCATAATGTAACCTTGTAATTTTGTATTATATTTTATTGAATAGTTATAGAATTTTACTCCTAATAATTATTGCACTGAATCTAGCCAGCAAGAAAGTCAACTTTTGCTTCTTTACATAATGTAACCTCCTAATTTTATATTGTATGTTGTTGAATAAGTATATAATTTTACTCCTAATAATTACTGCACTGAATCTTCTGATCTGGAAGGTCCCCTCCTCCACTAGTACTCCACCCTTCAAACTTTAACGTGTTTCTTCAACCTCCTAGTGCGTTCCCATAGCATTCACAAGGTTTCATACAAAAATAAGGACCTTGAAAAAAGCATATCAATACACCGGCCATACTAGCATGCACTTTCAATATTTGTAAGGTTGGTGTTCCCTTTTCACAGTCAACAAATAAACATAATGCAACTGCAAAGTGCCTCGAGCATATTCTGAGCATTCTAATAGTTCAAATCTGGTAAGTAAATGAAAATTCATGTGGCCTCAAATAGTTCAAATAGTTCAAACTCTAGTGAAATTGCAAACCCATTTCAGTAGTAATTGCACTCTATAAGTCGGGACAAAAGATGATTGCTGCATGTTTTTTTAAATGATTCTCCTACACTAACATTTTTATGCTAATACTATTGTTCTGCACCACTGAAACTCAATTAGGCAAGATTAGAAATTTTTGGAATGAATCCGAGGTAAAGGAAAAGTTCTTACTTTAATGTTGAAATTTATTTCAGTACAGATATTTTTCATTTAAAATTTATTCAGTACCGACATGTTTCATTTAGCAGAGAGTCATATGGTAAATTGAATTGCTCTATTGCTACAATTGCTTTGGGAGTTATGTGTTGCAATTTAGGTGAATAGACTTTGGGGTGGAAGAGATAGACTTTCGGAAACATAGGGGAGAAGGTGCAACATACAGGGAAAAGAAAACAACACACCCGAGGGAAATCAACTGTCATATTGGGAAAATGATTTTCATTTGAGGAATTAGGATCTAGTGACATAGTAAGTGATGCGACCACACCCCCGTCGCTCTCTCCTACTCACAAGATCGTTCTTGTTGAAACAGATCTTGATTTTTTGACCTTAAGGATAATTTTTTTTTTGTATCTTTGAGTCTTTGCATTATATAAATTTAAAAAAAAACAAAACATTTCAGCTCCGACGAATTCGAAATGCCTTTACGGTTCATTTTTGGATAAAGATTGATTAAAATCGAAACGAACATATGTTCCAAACACTTTTTCAAATGATCTTTTAAACGGACGGTAATGTTAAAACTTAAAAAATGTTAAATTCACATCGGGATATCGGGATTTGGAGTTTTGAAATAACAATGATCAACACAAATCAAATAGCGAAATCCCGATCCCCGATTTCTTGATACATTAATTCTTAATTAAAAAACATTATTTACTTAAATCAGATTTAAAAAGGGTTTAAAACTTTAAGTTAATTTCATCGCAAAATCGGGATTCGCGATTTTGTAAGAACAAAGAAACTTGTCATCAAATGTTCCGATTTCCCAATCCCCAATTTACCGATTTCTGATTAAGAGAGGTTAGGGAATAATTTAATTACTGTTAAGCATGAATAAGAATAAATAATCATATCGAGAAATCGGAGTTCGCGTTTTTGTGAACATCAGTTTTCATGACCTCGGATTCCCCGATTTCCCGACCCCTGATTTCCCGATATTCGATTTCCTGATTAATGAAATCCTGAAAAGGTTAATCTCGATTAATTAAGATAACAAAATTGTCTTAACTTAAATAATGCATCGTGATTTCGGCGATCGGGGTTCTGCGATGACTTATTTTCTTGACATCAAAAGTTCCTAAACCCCGATGAAAGTGTTTTCAAATTTAAATTAAGATTAACGCTAATTAATCATATAATAGAAACAAGGTTTAAAGGTTAAACTTTAATAAATGATCTTTAATTCAGCAATTATCCAATTTGTTAAAGTTTCTATTATATTCAAAAATATTGGAAAAGTTCAGGTACAAATATTAAATGCATATATTCGCAGATATCTTTTGCATTTATTTCATAACAGAGTACAAATCTCGAGGATTTTATGATATATTCGAAATAAATTTTGAAACGTTTACATTATTTCAAAGCTAAATTATGCCCTGTTACAGGTGAGCTAGTGAACACAGAGCTATGGCACCCAAAAAAGATTCAAAGAAAACCGAAGAGCAACTGGAAGGCGATATCATTTCAGACACTACTGTAGCTGGACTAGTACACTCTGTTAAATCATGGGCTGCAATTGCAGAAAAAATGGAGGATGAACTTACATATGCGGATAATGGTACGGACAATCATCTCCGAGACATCGCCTGAGACTGGTTTCATCTCCGAGACATCGTCTGAGACTGGTTTCATATACCGACATGGTTTCCTGGGCACTAGATAAAGTGGATGTTCCGACCAGAAGTATCCTAAACGAGCAAAGAGTTGTTATCGTCTCATTCAGGCCTGAACATATCCAAGTAATGTATAAGCTATCACCCAACTATAGGAACACTTTTAATTCTGAGTTTTTAGCTGCATTTCAACAAAAAGAGTACGTTGAAGGTGGCCAAACATACCCTGACATGATAAGAGGATGGGCCAAAGATGAAAACAAATTTAGGGCTGATTTACATGGGATATATGCTACATCTTCATTAAATGAATATATGGTGTATTTAGCAATGATGTTATGTAGAATATATGGGAAAAAGGATCCTTATCACTTTAGTGCAGAATGGACACCCTTCTTAGAAGAAGTTGTAGAGGGGCGCAATTTCAATTGGCATAAGATTTTATCATACAACATCTCTTCAGAGGTTATAAATTACAAAAAAGCTAGGTCAAATGGACAAACAGTCTCTTTCTATATGTCAACTTATATAATGGATGTCATTTGCTTCATGACTCCTTTCCCATTAATGAATTGGAGTTGGAATGCCTCTTATGCAGAGCCTGATCATAAGTATCATTCAGCTCTATGGGAAGAAAATGCCAAAAATACTTTTTATGAGATTTTCCATTATGTAATTATTCCTCTACACAGAATTTTCTTCGGATGCGATCCCCCTCGCATTTCCAATACCATAATAGAAAAACTCAAATTAGTTGCTGACCGGTTCATCGCAGAAAATTTTTCCTATGTGAGAGTTTATGGTTGTTCTATTCCACCACATGCACTACCCAAAATTTTACCAGATAGGTTAATATGCAGAGAAGTGGCTTATCAGTTGATAAATGGTGGTATTGGACTTGAATTGAAAGCTCAACAGAAGAAGGCATGGCCATCTTTTCCGATTTATCTAGGGAAATTTGTTTTATTAAACATAGGCCATACTAAAGCAGAAGCCGAATCAATGAGTGAAGTGAAATTAGTGGATATAGAACACAGGAAACATGACCCATATCAAATAATCAATCGGCATGTCACACAGTGTGGGTTGAAAGCATATGAACATGAAGTTTCATTTTATGATGATATTTTTAAAAATGCTAAGTCTTATGAAGAAGTTCAGAGTAGAGTGCAAACCTTGTCACTTGATGCACAGGTGGCGTTTACATCTTTTCAAAGAAATAGAAGATAGTGTTTGCCAAAGATTTTGCAAGCCGAAATGCCAACATCAACGCAAGTGCCAGAAACAATTCCCCTAGGTTTTGAAACCATTATTCAATATGATACAAGTGATAAAGGTAAATTGAAAGATTTTGAGATTCCTCCTCAAAATACAGAAAGTTCAGAGATCAAGGAAACACAGACAGAAAAGGGAAAAGGAGCAGAGACAAATCCAATAAACCTTGATGATATTCCAGAAAATGTTGGGGGAACAGCTTCACGGGAACTTGGGAGTCCCATTATCGTATTAACCCCACTGCAGGCTACTTTTGGAGCTCCTCACGAAGGATTTTTATACGTAAGTGACTTAGAACCAATCAGCAGAGACGAAATACCTTCATCGGATTATTTCTTCAGCAAAAAATGGAGAGCTGTGTTGAAACAGGAATTACATCTTGTAGGAGAAAGAACAGTAAAAAAACATAAGATTATCATAGATGGAAAGAAGTTGAATGAAGGTGAATTTGCTACAGAGTTAGCAGGAACTTTGGGGGCCATAGCATCAGCCAATATGTACTCTGTAGGAAATTTAATCACTATGATAGCGCAAAAGGATCGAGAAATTACACAGCTGCAGGACAGGTTAAAGGAAAGTGAAAAAATGATTGGATGGGGAATACAAAAAGGTCTAGAACAGGCTAGACTTAAAGATATACAAGATATCCAAAAGTTAAATGAAAACTTGACTGAAGCAAAACAGATGATTCAAATTACCCAAGAACAAGTGCAGAAGTTGGGTAATGAAAATAAATTTCTGCAAGATAAAATCATTTCAATTACTAATCAAGTGATTGAAATAGATCAGTTCAAGACTAAAGCATCAGAAATATATACAAATATTGAGGAAGAACAACAGAAGGTATTTTGTAATTTGGAAATCATCCAGAATTATTTTCAAGAATCTAAGAGATCTATGGACGAGGCAGTGCAAAAAGAAAAAGAAGCAAAAGTAGCAAGAAATTCTTTCCAAAAGATAATAACTTCTTTGCAAAAAGAAGAAGATGGAAAATCACAGAAGTTATCTATTTCAGAGAAGTTGAAAGGAGACGTAACGATAAAGGTTTGGGAAACTAAATTGGAAGAATATAAAAGAATTACAAAAAGGGTCAATGAAGATTGTCAAAAGATCTTTGATTTCATTGAAAAAGATTCAATACACAGTGGGACAGGTGACTTTTCAGAGTTATTAGGAGAAATAGACATTAACAAATATCAACTGAAAACAAAAGAGGAACTTGAAGAAAAGAAAGCGGAAATGTCAAATATCAAAATGGTCAATATGCAGAAATCGAGAAGTTGATGATAGCTTCCAGTTCAAAGTTGGAGAAAATTAAGTCCACAGAGAAAACAATCGCAACCCAGTTGCCAGGTCTACAAAGAAGTTTCTTCTCTTTTGAAGCAAACTAAGTACCATAGGCTCCTAAAGTCTTAGTAAACTTTTTAGAGAAGTATGTTCAAGATATTGAAGCAGATAAAAGAAGTTCTTCGACTCAAAGTTAAAACTTTGTAAATATTTCTATTTTTAGAATTTTGAAATAAATTGTAAACGATTGACATTAGTTTATGCAACCGAAAGATTAGAAAGTTGTTTAGATACCAACGGAAAATTTTGACAGAAATGTATAAATATAATTTCAAGAGGATGAAACAAGGCTTCAGAAATTTTGGAGAAAGCCGATTTTTGTACTATCAGCTTTAAAGTTTATCAGAATAGAATTCGCAACAAGATTCTGGATCCTGCAATTTTGTGACTATGTTTCTTCCCTTGTCTGTTTTCATTTGTTAAATCTTTTTCTTAATGTGAATTTCTAGCAATTAAATCAATTTGAAGTTATATGCAATTGTTGTTTGTTGTTTCAGATTGGTTTGGATGTTGAATGTGTTACAGTTTTTCCTCTGAAATTACTTTAGTGATTTTAAGACCTGTAACCTTCTGTTCCTTAATATTTTCTTTTGTTAGAAATCCTGTGTCTCTTTAATTATTGTTAATAGAAATATAATATTCTTTCCAGATAAAAGCCTTATATTTCTCTCTGTTGTGTTTCATTGTCTACAATTTCAAAATTGTCACAAACCGGGAAACGACCTTGATTGTGTCTTTACTTTTCTGTTTTAGGTTTTAAAGTTGTTTTATTAATATCTTCTCTGAAAGTCTGAAGTAACCAATCTCTAAAAAACCCCTTTTATAAACATATAAAATCCTATTACCCATGACAGTCCCCAAGGGTAGACAACCAAACGTAGAACCTGGTCTACAAGATCAAACTAGCATTGCATTAAACCTATTTAACACCATCTTACAAACTGCAACAAATAGGAATGAGTTAGAAATATCGTGGGCTGCAATCGAACATGACATAAGCATCCAGGAACAACGGGAAGCAAGACACAGACAGTTGAGAAACTGAATCTGATCTAGCCTTTCTTTGTTTCTTTGTTTTAAAAGTATTATCTTAAAAATCTTTAGTCGGATGCCTTGACGGTGTGTTTTATAGCCTTAAAACACAAACTCAGGAACAACATCTTTTTGGTGTCGTTGTCGGGGAACGAAGTAACGAATTATTTCCCTGGGAAAAAACGACATTGACAATTTCTGTTTTTGATAGTGAACAAGAACAAAAAACTTTATAAGGCTAAAATTATCTTTCACTTGGCGACTCCACATTTGCTAAACTGGCTAGTAGCCGTAAAAACACTAGAAAAAACCCGGATATCAAACAGACATCGCCAGTCTCGGATCTGGAGAAAATCTTAAAATCAAGAAAATCCTTTAAACAAACCCTTTTATTAAATTATACTTCAGATCAGCCTGATTTTACAAAATCAAATTCTTCTGAATCTCTTGAACGATCACTTTCATTACCACCTTCTTTTGACACTTTTTCTTTTCCCAAAGTTTCGTCTCCTATCTTCCAAGAATATCCCCCACACACTGTCCCAACTTCAGTTCCAATTCCAACCATGGCAGGACTAAATGTTGGAGGAGGTGGAGGAGGTGGTGGAGGTGGAGGGAATCAAATACCAGTTCCTGTGATTTTTGCCAAAGTGGCTGCTAGGTATGCTCCCTTAGTTCTTCCTGCCCCTCTTCATGATATTCCTGAAAACTATATGAAGAGCCTCCCTAAATTCACAGGGGAGGGTGATATAACTGCACAATAGCATATCAATTTTTTCGATCAATTTGCAGACATTCTTGGAATAGAACATGAAGATGTTTATTCCAGATTACTTGTTCAAACGTTTGAAGGACATGTAAGAACTTGGTTTAGATCCTTACCAGCTGGGTCATTAACATCTTATGAAGAGATGGAGAGTGCATTTATCAAACAATGGGGTGAGAGGAAAGATCACCTCTACTACCTAACAGAATTTGGAGCACTAAAAAAGAAAAATTCTGAATCAGTATTGGAATTTACACAAAGATTTAATAAACTATATAACAAAATTCCAATTGAAGTTAAGCCATCACAACCTTCAGCCAAAGTAACTTATGCTGGTTCTTTCGATCCTGACTTTGCTTTATTATTGAGGGAAAGATGATCATTATATCTCCCTAAGATGCAAGATGATGATGTAGAAATTGAATCTAATATGATGGCATCTGGAAAGTTTAAAGCAAAGACAGAAAATGTTAATAAAGAAAATAAAAAATTTAAAGAACAAGGTGGACCTTTTGGGTCAGGGAAATCTGTTGGAGATAAAATAGATGAGATGGCTAGGGTCATCCAACAACTCTCCAACAAAATTTCTAAAATGGAGTTAAAAAAACCTAGAAGGGATAATTTTCCCAGAAAGGATTTCCGAAAAAATCCTGAGACACAAGGACCACATAAAACGATAAAAAATGAAGATCAAAAAGTCCAAGCACCTTTTAAAACTAAAGATTATATTGGAGAAGAAGATTTTGGTGAATTTGAACAGTTGGATGGAGATATTGATTGTCTTGGTGATGATAACAGGTATCCTTATGTGTCTAGACAAGATTATGAGGCATCGTTGATGAAGGAAAGTAAAACAGAAGATACAGTTAGTAACAATGCAACTGATGATCATGCATATCAAAGTGTTGTAGATGACATCATCGCTGATTTGCAGGAAAGATATAATCTAAGGTCGAGAAATAAAAATCTTCCTAATGTTCAAGCTCATGTTGATTCTCCTGATCATTATATGTTTCCGAAAATTCATCTAAAGATTCAAGAAATTTTCTGAGTTGCTCGTCATCTTCGAAAACTTGTCAATGTTGCACATTATCAGGTATGGAAGGGCGATGCCTCATTTGAATATGGTATTTTAAATTAGAAGACGTTGGGGGGCTAAATGTTGAAACAACTTTAGCTAAGGCATCGACTTGTTGGTTTTCGGATCTAGGAACAAAACGGAAATTCAAAGAAGTGAAGAAATTCTCAACTAGATCCCATACACAGTTTCTATAAGTCCTTAATCTAGGATGTTTTGCTTGGTATTGTCTGTTTACTTGTTTGATGATTAATTCAGCATCCCCGAACACTTCAATATTTTTAATTTTCATTTTTCTTGCAGCTTCTAAACCAAGTACTAAAGCCTCATATTCACATACATTATTTGTACAGTCTATATACCACTGGAGCCTATAAGAAAAAGGTAT
>ML788840.1:24561-39394 GCA_009831015.1 Picea engelmannii
CCAGAAGGTCCACCTTGTTCTTTAAATTTTTTATTTTCTTTATTAACATTTTCTGTCTTTGCTTTAAGCTTTCCAGATGCCATCATATTAGATTCAATTTCTACAGCATCATCTTGCATCTTAGGGAGATCTAATGATCGTCTTTCCCTAAAAAATAAAGAAAAGTCAAGATCGAAAGCACCAGCATAAGTTACTTTGGCTGAAGGTTGTGATGGCTTAACTTCAGCTGGAATTTTGTTATATAGTTTATTAAATCTTTGTGTAAATTCCAATACTGATTCAGAATTTTTCTTTTTTAGTGCTCCGAATTCTGTTAGGTAGTAGAGGTGATCTTTCCTCTCACCCCATTGTCTGATAAATGCACTCTCCAGCTCTTCATAAGATGTTAATGACCCAGCTGGTAAGGATCTAAACCAAGTTCTTACCTGTCCTTCAAACTTTTGAACAAGTAATCTGGAATAAACATCTTCATGTTCTATTCCAAGAATGTCTGCAAATTGATCGAAAAAATTGATATGCTCTTGTGTAGTTAGATCACCCTCCCCTGTGAATTTAGGGAGGCTCTTCATATAGTTTTCAGGAAGATCGTGAAGAGGGGTAGGAAGAACTAAGGGAGCATACCTAGTAGCCACTTTGGCAAAAATCACAAGAACTGGTATTTGATTCCCTCCACCTCCACCACCTCCTCCACCTCCTCCAACATTTAGTCCTGCCATGGCTGGATTTGGAACTGAAGTTGGGACACTGTGTGGGGGAGATTCTTGGAAGATAGGAGACGAAACTTCGGGAAAATAAAAAGTGTCAAAAGAAGGTGGTAACGAAAGTGATCGTTCAAGAGATTCAGAAGAATTTGATTTTGTAAAATCAGGCTGATCTGAAGTATAATTTAATAAAAGGGTTTGTTTAAAGGATTTTCTTGATTTTAAGATTTTCTCCGGATCCGAGACTGGCGATGTTTGTTTGATATCCGGGTTTTTTCTAGTGTTTTTACGGCTACTAGCCATTTTAGCAAATGTGGAGTCGCCAAGTGAAAGATAATTTTAGCCTTATAAAGTTTTCTGTTCTTGTTCACTATCAAAAACAGAAATTGTCAATGTCATTTTTTCCCAGGGAAATAATTCGTTATTTCGTTCCCCGGTAACGGTGCCAAAAAGATGTTGTTCCTGAGTTTGTGTTTTAAGGCTATAAAACACACCATCAAGGCATCTGACTAAAGATTTTTATGATAATACTTATAAAACAAAGAAACAAAGAAAGGCTAGATCAAATTCAATTTCTCAACTGTCTGTGTCTTGCTTCCCGTTGTTCCTGGATGCTTATGTCACGTTCGATTGCAGCCCACGATCTTTCTAACTCAGTCCTATTTGTTGCAGTTTGTAAGATGGTGTTAAATAGGTTTAATGCAATGCTAGTTTGATCTTGTAGACCAGGTTCTATGTTTGGTTGTCTATCGTTAGGGACTGCCATGGGTAATAGGATTTTATATGTTTATAAAAGGTTTTTTTTAGAGATTGGTTACTTCAGAGTTTCGGAGAAGATGTTAATAAAACAACTTTAAAACCTAAAACAGAAAAGTAAAGACACAATCAAGGCAGTTTCCTGGTTTGTGACAATTTTGAAATTGTAGACAATGAAACACAACAGAGAGAAATATAAGGCTTTTATCTGGAAAGAATCTTATATTTCTATTAACAATAATTAAAGAGACACAGGATTTCTAACAAAAGAAAATATTAAGGAACAAAAGGTTACAGGTCTTAAAATCACTAAAGTAATTTCAGAGGAAAAACTGTAACACATTCAACATCCAAACCAATCTGAAACAACAAACAACAATTGCATATAACTTCAAATTGATTTAATTGCTAGAAATGCACATTAAGAAGAAGATTTAACAAATGAAAACAAACAAGGGAAGAAACATAGTCACGAAATTGCAGGATCCATAATCTTGTTGCGAATTCTATTCTAATAAACTTTAAAGATGATAGTACAAAAATCGGCTTTCTCCAAAAATTTTGAAGCCTTGTTTCAGCCTGTTGAAATTATATTTATACATTTCTGTCAAAATTTTCCGTTGGTATCTAACCAACTTCCTAATATTTCGGTTGTATAAACTAATGTCAACCGTTTACAATTTATTTCAAAATTCTAAAAATAGAAATATTTACAAAGTTTTAACTTTGAGTCGAAGAACTTCCTTTATCTTCTTCAATATCTTGAACATACTTCTCTAAAAAGTTTACTAAGACTTTAGGAGCCTCTGGTACTTCGTTTGCTTCAAAAGAAAAGAAACTTCTTTGTAGACCTGGCAACTGGGTTGCGATTGTTTTCTCTGTGGACTTAATTTTCTCCAACTTTGAACTGGAAGCTATCATCAACTTCTCGATTTCTTCCATATTGACCATTTTGATATTTGAGATTTCTACTTTCTTTTCTTCAAGTTCCTCTTTTGTTTTCAGTTGATATCTGTTAATGTCGATTTCTCCTAATAACTATGAAAAGTTACCTGTCCCACTGTGTATTGAATCTTTTTCAATGAAATCAAAGATCTTTTGATAATCTTCATTGACCCTTTTTGTAATTCTTTTATATTCTTCCAATTTAGTTTCCCAAACCTTTATCGTTACGTCTCCTTTCAACTGCTCTGAAATAGATAACTTCTGTGATTTTCTAGCTTCTTCTTTTTGCAAAGAAGTTATTATCTTTTGGAAAGAATTTCTTGCTGCTTTTGCTTCTTTTTCTTTTTGCACTGCCTTGTCCATAGATCTCTTAGATTCTTGAAAATAATTCTGGATGATTTCTAGATTAAAAAATACCTTCTGTTGTTCTTCCTCAATATTTGTATATATTTCTGATGCTTTAGTCTTGAACTGATCTATTTCAATCACTTGATTAGTAATTGAAATAATTTTATCTTGCAGAAATTTATTTTCATTACCCAACTTCTGCACTTGTTCTTGGGTAATTTGAATCATCTGTTTTGCTTCAGTCAAGTTTTCATTTAACTTTTGGATATCTTGTATATCTTTAAGTCTAGCCTGTTCTAGACCTTTTTGTATTCCCCATCCAATCATTTTTTCACTTTCCTTTAACCTGTCCTGCATCTGTGTAATTTCTCGATCCTTCTGCTCTATTATAGTGATTAAATTTCCTACAGAGTACATATTGGCTGATGCTATGGCCCCCATAGTTCCTGCTAACTCTGTAGCAAATTCACCTTCATTCAGCTTCTTTCCATCTATGATAATCTTATGTTTTTTTACTGTTCTTTCTCCTACAGGATGTAATTCTTGTTTCAACACAGCTCTTCGTTTTTTGCTGAAGAAATAATCCGATGAAGGTTTTTCATCTCTGTTGATTGGTTCTAAGTCACTTACGTATAAAACTCCTTCATGAGGAGTTCCAAAAGTAGCCTGCAGTGGGGTTAATGCGGTAATGGGACTCCCAAGTTCCTGTGAAGTTGTTCCCTCAACATTTTCTGGAATATCATCAAGGTTTATTGGATTTGTCTCTGCTCCTTTTCCCTTTTCTGTCTATGTTTCCTTGATCTGTGAACTTTCTGTATTCTGAGGAGGAATCTCAAAATCTTTCAATTTACCTTTATCACTTGTATCATACTGAATAATGGTTTCAAAACCCGGGGGAATTGTTTCTGGCACTTGCGTTGATGTTGGCATTTCGCCTTGCAAAATCTTTGGCAAACACTGTCTTCTATTTCTTTGAAAAGATGTAAACCCCACCTGTGCATCAGGTGACAATGTTTGTACTCTACTCTGAACTTCTTCATAAGACTTAGCATTTTTTAAAATATCATCATAAAATGAAACTTCATGTTCATATGCTTTCAACCCACACTGTGTGACATGCCGATTTATTATTTGATATGGGTCATGTTTCCTGTGTTCTATATCCACTAATTTCACTTCACTCATTGATTCGGCTTCTCCTTTAGTATGGCCTATGTTTAATAAAACAAATTTCCCTAGATAAACCGGAAAAGATGGCCATTCCTTCTTCTGTTGAGCTTTCAATTCAAGTCCAATACCAAAATTTATCAACTGATAAGCCACTTCTCTGCATATTAACCTGTCTGGTAAAATTTTGGGTAGTGCATGTGGCGGAATAGAACAACCATAAACTCTAACATAGGAAAATTTTTCTTCAATGAACCAGTCAACAACTGATTTGAGGTTTTCTATTATGGTATTGGAAATGCGAGGGGGATCGCATCCGAAGAAAATTCTGTGTAGAGGAATAATTACATAATGGCAAATCTCATAAAAAGTATTTTGGCATTTTCTTCCCATAGAGTTGAATGATACTTATGAACAGGCTCTGCATAAGAGGCATTCCAACTCCAATTCATTAATGGGAAAGGAGTCATGAAGCAAATTGCATCCATTATATAAGCTGACATATAGAAAGAGACTGTATGTCCATTTGACCTAGCTGTTTTGTAATTTATAACCTCTGAAGAGATGTTGTCTGATAAAATCTTATGCCAATTGAAACTGCGCCCCTCTGAAACTTCTTCTAAGAAGGGTGTCCATTCTGCATTAAAGTGATAAGGATCCTTTTTCCCATATAGTCTACATAACATCATTGTTAAATACACCATATATTCATTTAATGAAGCTGTAGCATATATCCCATGTAAATCGGCCCTAAATTTGTTTTCATCTCTGGCCCATCGTCTTATCATGTCAGGGTATGTTTGGTCACCTTCAACGCACTCTTTTTGTTGAAATGCAGCTAAAAACTCAGAATTAAAAGTGTGCCTATAGTTGGGCGATAGCTTATACATTACTTGGATATGTTCGGGCCTGAATGAGCCGATAACAACTCCTTGCTCGTTCAGGATACTTCTGGTCGGAACATCCACTTTATCTAGTGCCCAGGCAACCATGTCGGTATATGAAACCAGTCTCGGACGTGCTGCAACCTTATGCAGCCCAGTTTCGGCGATGTCTCGGAGATGATTGCCCGTACCATTATCCGCATATGTAAGTTCATCCTCCATTTTTTCTGCAATTGCAGCCCATGATTTAATAGAGTGTACTACTCCAGCTACAATAGTGTCTGAAATGATATCGCCTTCAGGTTGCTCTTCGGTTTTCTTTGAAGCTTTTTTGGGCGCCATAGCTCTGTGTTCACTAGCTCACCTGTAACAGGGCAGAATTTAGCTTTGAAATAATGTAAATGTTTCAAAAGTTATTTCAAAAATATCATAAAATCCTCGAGATTTGTACTCTGTTATGAAATAAATGCAAAAGATATCTGCGAATATATGCATTTAATATTTGTACCTGAACTTTTCCAATATTTTTTAATATAATAGAAACTTTAACAAATTGGATAATTGTTGAATTAAAGATCATTTATTAAAGTTTAACCTTTAAACCTTGTTTCTATTATATGATTAATTAGCGTTAATCTTAATTTAAATTTGAAAACACTTTCATCGGGGTTTCAGAACTTTTGATGTCAAGAAAATAAGTCATTGCAGAACCCCGATCGCCGAAATCGCGATGCATTATTTAAGTTAAGACAATTTTATTATCTTAATTAATCGAGATTAACCTTTTTGGGATTTCATTAATCAGGAAATCGGATATCGGGAAATCAGGGGTCGGGAAATCGGGGAATCCGAGGTCATGAAAACTGATGTTCACAAAACCGCGAACTCTGATTTCCCGATATGATTTTTATTCTTAATCATGCTTAATAGTAATTAAATTATTCCCTAACCTCACTTAATCAAAAATCGGTAAATCGGGGATCGGGAAATCGGAACATTTGATGACAAGTTTCTTTGTTCTTACAAAATCGTGAATCCCGATTTTGCGATGAAATTAACTTAAAGTTTTAAACCCTTTTTAAATATGATTTAAGTAAATAATGTTTTTTAATTAAGGATTAATGTATCGGGAAATCGGGGATCGAGATTTCGCTATTTGATTTGTGTTGATCATTGTTATTTCAAAACTCCGAATCCCGATATCCCGATGTGAATTTAACATTTTTTAAGTTTTAACATTACCGTCTGTTTAAAAGATCATTTGAAAAAGTGTTTGGAACATATGTTCATTTCGATTTTAATCAATCTTTATCCAAAAATGAACCGTAAAGGCATTTCGAATTCGTCGGAGTTGAAATGTTTTGTTTTTTAAAAAAATTATATAATGGAAAGACTCAAAGATACAAAAAAAAAAATTATCCTTAAGGTCAAAAAATCAAGATCTGTTTCAACAGTTCTCATTCATTCATGAGTTGAAGCGACTCTTTCGATTCCTCCATGGAATCTATGCTAAAACCCAATCCACAGGTCCTTATTTCACCCGCACGGCCTTCTGCACATGAGCGCACTCTTTCCCGACTCAGCTTCGAGTTTCAGGGTTTCCTCTTTTCTGATGTTGAGAGTTCCTATTCCCGCGATCTCTCGAACTCTGATGAGCTCTCTTCTGGCCTTAGCCCGTCCTGGCTATGCCCTCTGGTCCATATGACCTCTCTCATAAGACCGCAACCTTATATCCTCCTATCGAGGTTTTGGGCTTCAAATTCCTGATGCGCTCCAACTTCCGTTAGCCCTCCAGGCTAAGCTCATGGTCCACGTGACCTCCCCCTATATGACCACATTCATACTCCTCTCATCGGGGTTTCGAAATTTCCGATGCCAAAATGAATATGTCCTCAGGACTCGCGATTCCTCAAATCCCAACGTGCTCTTTCCACGTTAGCCCTCCTAGCTAGGCTCCTAGCCCATATGACCGTTATCCCCGTGACTGCAGTCTTGGCTCTCGTCGAGGTTTCGAGCTTTTCAATGCCAAAATGCATTGGCTCACGGGATTCTCGATCCTCCAAATCCTGATTGGCTGACAGCTGGCCCCCACACAACAAAGCTTTCTTCCTTCTCTGATATGCTGACAGCTGGCCCCCACAATGGCTCCTTCCTTATCGGGGTTTCGAGCTTCGCGATTCCAAAATGGCCAAACCTCTTGTCACCAGGATCCTTGATATCCTGATGACCACAACGTCGATAGATGTCTCCCTGTCGGGACTTTTCCCGATGGCTCCGATTGCTTCCAGGCGTCCCTTCCAGATGGATGGTCCTGATTAACTCTTGCGGTTTCGAGACTTTTGATGTCCCAACTCTTTCGACCTCAGGAACTCCGATTTCCTGAGCGTCGATATCCCTATGACAGCTCTCGTCGGGACTTTACTTCTACCTCTGAGAGTTTAACTCCCACGCAACTCCTGACAGATCTAATGGTTGTCGAGTATTTGGACCAAGATCCGACGGTCCAGATCTCTCTTCTTCTGTGTACACTACAGAGACTAAACTCCGAACATTTTCACCTGATCCGACGACTGACGGAATTCTGTGTGAACATCCGACGGTCCACAATCTCCTCTTCTGTGCGCTTCTCCTGATGCCTCGATCTCTGCCATGTGTCTCCACTAACGGACGGTCGAGATCTTCTCGAGAATTTTCCTATGGAAATCCCCGATCTTCTGTCCTCGAGACTCCCGATATGTTGATGGCTTAATTCCTGATGGTAAACCTCGTGCAGATCCTGTCCGATCCGATGGATGACGAGTATCTGTTCAAGATCTGACGGTTCAGATCTGTCCTTCTTCTCCGCTTACTCCAGAGGCTAAACTCTACGCACCTTCACCCGATCCAATGGCTGACAGGTAATTGAGTGAGATCCGACGATTGACGATCTCCTCCTCTGTGCGCTTCTCCTGACGCCTTCCTGGACGTGAAAACCCACGGTCCATATCTCTTTCTCTGCCGATCCGAAGGATGTTGTGCTCTCTTGAGCTTCTACACGCTTTCTTCCCAGACTTGGAAGAATTTCCAAGTTTCCAATGGCCTCGACCTTTGTCTTCTCTTCTCTCTGCGAACCCCTTTACCTTAAGCTTCACTGCGCGTATAAAAACGCTGACTCCTCCTGAGATTTTACTCTTGAATCCTCAAAGGATTCCTTGACTTCTGCACTCCTTCCAGAGTCCTCTCACGCAAAGTGCTATATGTCCTGAGCTTCTCTTGTAGCTTTTACCTCCCAAGGAATCTCGGTTCTTCTTTCCTTTTCTCCTTCAGATAGAGAATGGTTGGATGCCCTCCTGGCTATTCTGCACTCTAGCAACCTCTTGCCGAGTCTATCAGGGTGTTCAACAACCCTGTGAAGATCCTTCAGTGGATTCTTCCTCTAAATACATAATTCAAAAGAGTTCTCTTCTCTTTCATTTGTGCATGTCTGCACACTTACTCAATGCCCACCTGGTAGAGTATATTTTCCCCAGAACCTCCAACAGTTCTGTCCTTTTTTGTGCACCCTTTTCACTTGCTCAATGCCCACTTGGCAGAGCTTAACAGAACTCCTCAGAGATTCTATTTGCAACTGTGTCTTTCCTACACAGCCTTGCCTCCAAGGTATTCAACAACCTTGAGGTCTTCAGAAGTGCATCCTCTGTGCACGGCTATTAGAACCTGCAACGTTATGTCACACCCTCCTGGTGTGAAGCCTCAAAGACCTTCAATCCTAAAATAAAACGCTCTCCTACAAATGCCTAACATACATCTGCAACATACATTCATATCACATGAAGAACACTCACAGACATCCACATAACACAAAATAATGCAGGAAAAACTGCTTCTGTTTATATTAAATGGAAAATGCCTGTATTTACAATGTGTTCCTGAGCACGGCCTGTAACAAGGTCTCGGATCTTCTCTTCTGCTCTCTACTCACAAATTCACTACTCTACTATCTCCACTTTCTCAACTTCTTACCCAAAATGAGATACAAAATCTCTTTTACCTGAGGGGGCTCTTCGAGTGCTTCCCTCCAACCTACCTACCCTATTCAATTACATTGAATGGGTTGTCTAGTCCAGAATCAGATCTAGATCTCAGCCATACAAAATATTAAAGGTCGATCTTATCTACAGTCTGCGCAAAGGCACGACTTCACATCTCACCAGCATAGACATTTAATTACATTGAATTTAGATTTCAAATGAGGTTGCGCCTCTCTTCAACTTTGAATGCACGCGCTCGACATGGCTGGCTGGCTGGTTGGCTGACATGGAGAGATGCTCCCGCATCATCTAGGGAAGGTGTTTTTGACAGACAAGGCTGGGGATTATAGTTAGAGACCAAAGGACTGTGACCTGCCTCCTTAGGTGCCTTTACCCTTGTTTATGTGGGCCTTTCTCCTGTCATTCCCACCCTGGTTTCTCTTGCTTCAACATGCTTCCAACTTTTATCTTGGATTATTAATTCCCACCCAAATCAGTTTGAATCTCCCTCAATGAGATCAAAGGTTCTGCTACATAGTTCACTAAGATCACTTACTTGCAAGAATGGAACTTTTTGATGTCTTGATCATTGTCATGTGACAATGAACCTGCTTTATTTACTTCAAATGTATGCAATATTTTTCTAATGCAAATAGCATATAGTCCATTAGAAAACACAATGTTCACAAGATTTAGTGCTTTATTTACTTCTAATGGATGCAATATTTTTCTAATGCAAATAGCAGATAGTCCATTGGAAAACACAATGTGCACAATATTTAGTTCACAAATAACAAATCTTATTTGATAGCTTTATATTTAGTGGAAACAAAATTAATAATATAACTAAAACAAAAACGAACTAGTTATAAGTGGAGAGATAGTTCGAAGTGGTCTAGTAGGAGAACCAATTGCAGAGAAATCATGTGATGTTATTGTTATGCAGAACTAGTTGTAGAGAAATCATGTACTGTTATTGTTATACATGAGGAGACCTCCAAAAGCACTGACGACGTAGACAAATCGGCCTACTAGGGACTAAGAAGCACCAAAGATAGTGTCTAGTGGATCTCACATGATCCAAGTGTGGTAGGCTCACCAAGGACTAAGAAGCACCAAAGAGAGTGTTAATGGATGTTAAATGATCAAAGTGTGGTCGCATGATCATAGAGCTCCATTGCCTAGAAAGACTATGAGATGAAGGGAAAAAGTCTATGTAGCTCAAAGTATATATGTAGGAACCATAGATGTTTTATAAAAAGCTTTGTTTTGTAGAAAATTGAACAGTAGGAACTAAAGAAATGAAGGAAACTCCTACTATAATTAAAGAGTGCCGAAAAATTGAATCTATGCGGTGTTATTTTCATTCTGGATAGTGGGAAGATGATGTGTTGATGGTGGAGCTCTTGGATGGTAAAGGAAAGGAAAATTGATATAGAGACCCTGATGTTGATCAGGGTACACAGATCTCTTAGCAGGTGGAAGCATCAGGGTTAGGGTACACATATCTCTTACCAGGTGGAAAATGCATGCAGGAAACCTGGAGGGGGAGGATGGCAGCAAGTAATACATCGAATGCATCAAGTAGAGCACTACAGTCAATATATCTACTGCAACAACAACCATCTACACCACTTTTTTATAAATTTATAATTTTAAATTCTTTAATATTTCCGAAAAATAGTAGAAAATAACATAACATACCAAGGCTAAAAAAATCCCATCAAACCCTTAGCCCAATCACAAAATCAATATTATAAAATAGAAAAATATAAAAAAATATTTATGTTTTCAAAATAATTAAAATTATAAATAATTTTTTCAAACATTGAGATTTTTTTTTAAAATTACCAAGTATTGTACTAAAATGTACCAAATAATAGGCGGTCAACTAATAGTTGACCACCAAGTGAAAGTTATAGTCCCTAGCCTAGGCATAGGCTAATAAAGAGCCATTGTATATTAAATACAAGCTCCATTTTTTATCAAATAGTAACCACGACGAGCATTACCCTTAAACTCTTTGAAATTTCGTTAACCTGACCCAAGAGGAGACGATGAATCTTCTAAAGAAATGGTGATATATAAAATATTAACAATGAAACCAAAACCCCTATTGAACATGAGCGAAATGAATATGAACTATATTAGCCATGGATGAGTTTTGAAGCAACTAATATACAACCTGAGCATAAGGGTATTCACGCAACCCAAGCAATGATTAAAATCTTGTACAATATTGTTAGTATGGTATGTAAACATTAAAGGCGCCAAATCCGAATGTGAATCCAAACTCGAGATAGAAGAAGCAATTGTGACTTTTATTACTATGTAGTGGAAAAATCACTATGGATTAATTCCTCGAAGTGAAAGAGACCCAAAGAATTGGAATCATGTGAGATTCTATCCCATAGTTTTTATGAATATGGGATGATTATGATATTAGAAGTATAATGGTTTTATAACTAAACTTTAGATTAACTTTATGATTAATACACCTAAATAATATTAGAAGCTATATAAATATTAGAAAAGTATAATCATATGATGAATTATGAAGATGAGGATAGTGTAAGGTGAAGTGGAGGAAAAGATTTGGTTTCTTGGAGGTTTTTGAATAATTTAAGTATAATATATTTAGTTGCATATATAATAGAAGTATTCAAGGGTTTCCATAATGGGATAGTTATGGAATAATAATGGTGATAATTATGTTAATTATTAATGTGTCAAAACATTGTTAGTTCAATGAAGTGAATGGTAAAGTATACATGTATAGTGAGAAATTGTCAACAGGAAATGATGAACATCGATACAACAAGAGTTGTTAGGAGATCAACTATTTATAATCTACAACTTGTTATGATGAACATTAATGATAATATATATATATATATATATATATATATATATATATAATTTTAATTTAATAAAAAATCATGGTGTTAATAGACATTATAAATTATATCAGAGTGGAGTTTCAAACACTATGGACATATGGGCTCAAAGCGAATAGAAACATGATTGTAAACTTACTAGTATAAGAAATTGTTAAAACTTTATTGAAGAGAAAATATTGACATCAATTATGTTTTTCACATATTAGAAACAAAAAAAATCAAACATTTTGGCTGAAGAAACTAGTAAATCAACATCAAGGGGACCTCAAATGTATGTGGAATTGAATAACGAACAACCTTAAGATAACTCACTAGAACCGTTGGAAACTATGCAGAGCGTAAAGGAAAAATTAGAGAGCATTAAGGAAGATAACAAAAAGTTATTAAAAGATAATAAGGAATAGGAATAGTTAAAGGAGATCCTACTCAATAAAATGATAGAAAGAAAATAGAATAAGAATGTAAGACAAACCTCCAACAAAGCTAAGAAAGAATTCTCGAATGAAGAATCCCACATATGTAAAGAACAACCAGTGTTTAGTGACAAAACATAAATTTTTAATGCAGAAAGTAGTGAGGATAGTTCTAAAAACAACATTTTGCAAAAGAAGACACTCAAAACTAAGAATAGAAAGTGGCATAATAAATAATTATCTAGTGACCACACAATTTTGACAAGGAGTCTCAAGAGGGAGTAGAATCTTGGCTTCTGAACATGGGAAAATATTTTCAAATCTATAATTATCCAGGAAACTTGAGAACTAGGATGGATATGTACCAATTGAATGCTAAGTCTTCCATCTGGTGAAAAGAGACTAAAATAGTGATCCAAATCATGGGTAATGAAATTAAATGGAAAGTATTTAAAAAGTACTTGAAACGAAATATTTAACAGAAATATATTTTCACGAAAAAACCAAGGAATTTTATGACCTCAACCTACGACAAATGACTATTGAAGATGTGTTACCAAGTTTGTTAATTTGATGAGGTATGTGCCTTACCTTAGGGAGGAAAAATGAAATATTCAATGGTTTATTAGTTGTCTGCTTCAAGCATACAAGGACAAAATTTGAATTCCTTAATCCTAAGAGAATGGATGAAATAATAAGGCATGTTAAGTTATGTTACACTCAATTTAAACAGAGGTATGAAAGTACAAAAACATGGAAGAATAGAAATAGGGACAACAAGTTTTATCTTAGGAATAAACAATTCAAACATTCATGTCATCCATCACATAGTGCATCACTTAGGAGAAACAGATTCAATGGTCAACAATAAAGTGTATCAGTCTAGAATAGTAGAAAACCAACAGATTCGGTAAACAAAACAACTAAACCACCACTACAATGTTGGGGTTGCAAAGAACCACATTTGTACATAAATTGTCCTTTAAATAAGAACATAAACTCAAAAATAAAAAAACATTCAATAAGAAATGACAGGTAATGACATGGAAAGATGTATACACAAAATTAATGCATCCTTGGAGAATCAACACGATGATCAATGATCAAATAATCATTCTGCCATAGTGGAAATTAAAAGTATGATTAATAAAAATATATATATATATATCTATTTAATAGATCCTAGTGCAAACTTAAGTTATATTTTCCCTACTATAATATAATATTGTAAACTAAATAAAATTAATCATAATAAATCTTGGTTATTACAATTAAATACAAGTTTTAATAGTGAATAAAACTTAGGAATATGCACCCCCGATACCAGAAATCCTTAAAGATATCATCAGATATCTTCGTCGGATCTAATTCAGAAAAACATAAATTACATCTAACATTTAAACGATAATAATCGATAATAATAGAAAAAAAATTACATTGCCATGCATAACAACCATGAAATCTCATGCATTACACCCAAATTGTTTCAGTGCCTTCTCTATGTATCTCGTATAATAAATATATACATCTCTTGGCAAGATTTTTGATAAGAAGAGAGTTTCGTAAAGGAAAAAGCTATCTTATTTTTAATATAAATAATTTTTTTTAGAAAGGGTATTAATCTGGTTTAAAATCATTTGTACTCATGTATTTTCACACAAATTAGTTTCGTACTTTTTCCCATACATTAATAAACTTCATCATAAATTTTAAATTTTATATTCTTACAACTTTTATATCTTTACTGTGTGTTTTATACTAATACATAGCCATGTTTTCAACATTTTTTTTTCTTATTTATTTTTTAAAATGTTTACCTTTCAATCTATCTATTTATTATTTATTTATGTATGTTTTGAGAACGGATATTAATCTGGTCTAGATTCATTTGTATTCGTGTATTTCCACACAAATTAGTTTCGTACTTTTCCCCATACATTAATAAACTTCATCATAAATTTTAAATTTTATATTCTTACAACTTTTATATTTTTACTGTGTGTTTTATACTTAATATCTAGCCATGTTTCAACATTTTTACCTTTTCTTTTTCTTATTTATTTTTAAAAATGTTTACCTTTCAATTTATTTATTTATTTATTATTTCTTTCAATTTATTTATTTATTTATTATTTATTTATGTATGTTTTATCTGAGTGTACTTTATGTGAATTTTTTTTTGTTTTTAAATTATATAATATGAAATTAATATAGGCTTTTCATAATAAGTTGATGGATAAAAAAATTGCAATGGGGTGTAAAGGAATATGTGCACACACAAACCCACACGTAGAGCTTTGGTGCACATTGAACCACTCTGCACATCTTTCGAATTTGGATTTTTTAGGAATGTTTGTGCGTTCTTGAGCAAGAGCATGCACGTCCTCAAGAATGCATGCACGTTCATGAGAATTTCACATGCTTAGGAATGAACACTCATTCCTGAGTAGAAGCACACATGTGTGTTCCATAGTAGGACCACCTGCATGTTAGGGGAAGAGGAGGTGGAGAGAGAGAGGGAGGGTGGGATGGATAGAGAGAGAGAGAGATTGATAGAGAGAGAGAAAGAGAAAGAGAGAGTGAGAGTGAGATTGGGGGATATGGAGGGGTAGGGGAGAGAAATAGAGAGAGAGATTGGTAGATATAATACAAGAAGAAGGGTAGAGAGAAAGAATGAGAAGGAGAGAGAAGGAGAGAAAGGTAAATAAA
>ML788840.1:57528-90845 GCA_009831015.1 Picea engelmannii
AGGGAGGGAGAGAGATACAGAGAGGGAGGAAGCTAGAGATATAGGGGAGAGAGGCGTAGGGGGGAGAGATAGATAATCATGGAGGGAGGTAGAGGGGAAGAGAGAGAGAGGTGAGGGGAGGAGTGAAGGGGGGATATATATGGAGGTAGGGATTGGGGGAGGAGGAAAGGATAGAAATAGGAGGGTGAAAGGTGGGAAGAGAGAGAGAGAGAGAGAGAGAGAGAGAGAGAGAGAGAAAGAGAGAGAGTTGTGGCTGGGGAGTGAGGGATGGATTGAGGGAGATAGGGAGATAGAGATAAATAAAGGGATGAAGTTAGATAGATGGAGAGAGAGAGAGAGAGTTGTGCAGGGGAGTGAGGGAGGGAGGGAGAGAGAGATAAAGTGAGGGAGGAAGACATATAGATAATAGGAGGTATGGAGGTGATACAGATATAAATAAAGGAGTACCACCTCTTTAAAAATCTAGGAGGATTTATCCTCACAAGGTTAAATTAAAGACCATATGACAATATTTTAGACCAACAGTAATATAATTGGTTTGTTTTCTCTCCCCAATGTCTCATAAAGGTTTATTCAAGGATTTTCCATGTAGCAAGTATGGTAGTAGTAACTTGGTGAGCCACTTCCTTACATCTCTTTTCCAATTCCAAGCAAATAATCTCATGGAAACATCATCATGTTCAACAAAAATGTTATCTGTGAAATATTGAAATGAACCCATATGCTCTTCAACAGTGATGGAATTTTCCCCGTCATATTTTGGTAAGAGCTTGAGATAATTGTCTCAGAGATCATGGACATTTTGAGGAAAATTTAGATGGCCATATCTGGTTGCTACCCTAGGGTTTTTTGGTGGTGAAGGTGGTTGAGTTTCCCCACATATACCTTCTAATCCATCCATTATGTTTTGAAGAATTAGATTATTGGCTTTAAAATATAGAGGGGGTGTAGGAACTTTCAAAAAGGGTCTTATAGATGAACCCCTAGATTGAGGAAACTCTATGGGATAATGTTTTAGATCTATCAGAGGTTTATGGGGATATTTTAACACAAAATATGAATCTAAAGGTATTTATATAAGATCTATAGATTCACTTATTTTATTACCAAAAGAAGGAGATAGATCTAAATGAGGATTACCCATGGGAGAAGACAATTGTCTCTCCTTGATGTTTCTCTAAGTCCCAAGCTTTTTTGGATCTGGATAAATTGGAATCTGGGCAGAGTCATGGTTTCTTATGGTATGTATTCTTGTAGTTGTAAGATTTACCACTATGGAGTCATCAAGTTATATATTGATCCAAGTGGATATTGGTGGCCACCCACCTATTCCTACTGGCTCCTCTTGTCATTTTTTAGTTCAACATGTTCTTTTGTACTTATTTGTAATTGTGGGTTCTTCAATTTTGGGGTTGATCAAAATCTGGACCAGGGGTCAAAATTTAGCTCAAAAATCAAAGTTCTCGGAATTGCCTCAAAACAAATGGGTGCGTAGCCCTCATCATCACGAACCCAACGCAACTCATTTGGGTTCAAACGGATGTCGAATGAGAGAGATATCGCGATCTGTTCGAATCACCAAACAAGTAAAAAAAATGAGTTGACTATACAGTCCGTACAGTTCATACAGATGCTAACGTGGCAGAGGTCGTACAATGATGTGGCATGTTTGTACAATGATGTGGCAGTTGATTATGTGGTTGACAGTTGGACGAGTGATATTGCAACACGTGGCAATTTTTGGTTAGTTGTATGGTGCCACATGGCCCAGTCGTGGGCTACCATGTGGCACCTTGTTATTGGTAATGGTTGTTGGTTTTAAAAGTTTATGGGTCCGTGGGGATCGAACCCTGGACCTCCTCTCACATCCAAAGATTTAACAAAGTCCGACCAACCGACGTGCCACAATATATGTCTTGTTATATGAATGGTTTTAAATATATTTAAATTAGAGTTATGGTTAAGTTGGCGCGGGGGTCGGGCTGGGGCTTAGCCCCAGCCCATGGTTGTATTGTATACCATATGACCCATTATATATACGAAGAACATGCGTGCATATTTCACATGGAGTCCAGCCCCCAGTTTCATGTGTTTTAACATATGACCACACACAGAGCACGCGAATTTTGGAATTGGTTTTTAAAAATGGTTGCACAACCATATGCCGACACTTGTCGGCTATCCATTCACCTTTAAACGGAGCCCCTTTTGCGATAGCGCAAGGTCACATGGACCCTTGTGACCACAACCTTGGTGGTTAGGGGCTAGGCGCGCCCATAACCGTTCGACAGTTTGACTGTTTTTGCAGTTACACACGGGTGCTAGGTTTTAGCATGATTTGGAGCGCGTGTGCTAGGTGGGCCACACAGAGGTGTGTTTTGGCGAACCAGAGGCAACAAGCTTGAAGGAAGAAAATGGCAGGAGGCCCAACTTCTTCATTTTTTGGCCAAATGAGGTGCCGAAAGAGCCCAGCTAGGTGTTTTTGGACGTTTTGAATCCATTGGCACTATTTTCACAGGCATTTGAAGACTTCTTTTGTAGGTTTTTCACCATTGAAGTTTTAGAGAGCTCCAGGGAGCTTGAAGCCCTCATTGATTGAGGTCATGCTTAGATGATCCCATGTTTTTTTTCTGTGATTGAATAATCATTTTTGGTTAATTGTTATGCTCTGATCACTTTGGGATAGGTTTCAGATCCATTTGAGGACTTTTACAGGTGTTTTTTCCACAAAGAAGCTCAAGGAAGCTTAAGGCCACATGTAGAAGAGGTCATGCTCAGATGAGCCATGATCCATTTTCAGAGTTTTATTAGTCATTTATGGGGATTTTATGTATTATGATCCCAATGGTACAGTCAAAATTTCCATTGGAGTTGAGTAGCATCTTGTAAAAGAATCTTTGACAAATTAATCCCAGAGAGCCAAGTCCATTGATGGAGGCTCAAGGAGATGTAGCCCAGAGAGGGGTGAAATCCTTTATCATGTTGTTCTTGTTGTGAGTGTTTGCTGGTTATTGTTTGTTGCAAGTTATTTTTGCTGTTGTATTTATGAAAAAAACATATTTAATCTTGCAAAGACCTCACACATAAACATTTAAAATAAGAAGCATAAACTTGGCACATAATCTATCTTGCATATTTTAACACATTGAGCAAGGTCCTGTAAAGTTTTATTTTAATGAAATAGAGGGTGCTTGCATAGCATAACAATTCAGCCCCCTATTTTCAGATCAGGTGGTATCAGAGCTTAGTTTGTTTTGTTCATGTGATTGCCATTGATAGCTAGAGTTTTAGCTGTTGGTATTTGTGCAAGTTTGTGTTGAAGTTTGATATCTTGCAAGGATGGAGGAAGCTTCAAACATTGGTAGTTCTGATACATCTTCATTATCTAAGTTATTTGACAAAGAGATGTTGAAGGAATGATTAACCATGAGAGATGTGGTGAAAGAGATGTGGGAAGATAGAAAGGAGAGCATTGCCCTTGAAGACCAGTTGATGGCCATGAAGGAGGAGAAAGACCAGCTTCTTGAAAAGTTGCATGAGATGGAGACTCAACTCCATGAGGCAAGGGAAACCCTTACCAAGTACATGCATGAACATGGGGTATGTAATGTTAGTTTATCTTCAAATTCCTCTCAAGATGAATGTTTTGATGTTTTTGAAAATCACACAAGAGGAATAGGGTCCAAATTATTGTTAAAAATGGGCTATGAAGGTAAAGGGTTAGGCAAGCATGCACAAGGCATTGTTGAGCCTATTTTTGTTGAGGAGAGACCCAAGTATTGTGGTCTTGGATATGAACGAAGAGATGGAGCGAATTCCAAAGTTGAGGATACAAGGGAAAAAGTTCCAAGAACAAATTTTGTTTCAAGTTCACCTCCTCAAGAAGGCTATAAAGGTGAAAGTTCAATCCCTCCAGCATGCAAATCTTGTGTTCAATATGAATGCAAATGTGTGAAACAAAAGAGTTGTGACAGCCATGAGGAAAAGAATAGATTTGTTGGTCTTCAAAGGAGAGCTTGTAACTCTTCAAATTCACCTTCTCAAAGAGGCGATAAAGGTGAATGTTCAAGGTATAATTATGCTTATCATTTAGTTGCTTTTGATTATGTTAAGCATGATAAATTTGCATGTAAAAATGGAAGAAAAAGTCCATGTACATATTGTGGTTTATATAACCATCATATTTCAAAATGTTGGAAACGATTGGCCACTTTCAAGAAACTTTACAAGCAAAGACAACTTGAAAAGAGGATGCAAAAGATTTTCACTCATTGTCAGAAGAGGGGTCATCTCATTAACCAATGTTGGACATTGCATCCAACCACTCATCCACATCACAAGAAGCATATGGATAAAGAGATTGGCAAGAATGGAAGAGGAGATTCCATCATCGATGTGAGTCAAGATGATTCACAAGAGGACGATTTTCAGTAGAAAAAGTCACCATTGAGTTTTCTTGGTAAGAAATGGTTGGATTTCTTGAGCAAGTAAGGCTTGCATTTTCTGTTGTAGATGCATATTTCAGCCTTATGTATGCATTTATGTTGAAAGCATGATAAGTTGCAGTAGTTTATCATAACTTGTATGATGCAAGTTTGCATGTGAATGCAATTCATTTGAAGGCATTCTTGTTTGTTTCACAACTTCACCAGGAGGAAGTAAAAGATGGGTATGATGTTCACTTGTTACTGCCATATATCTTTTTCATATTCAGCTCTTATGTACTCACATGTTTCGGGTTTATGTACTTATGTTTGTACTTGAAGGAGAGTTGAAGAGCTATGCACGTGCATGTGTTTTGTGTGTATGTATAAGCAGTGAACCTGGTGATAGTTTATCATGAATGGCCCATGATTATAACATGATTGTGTATCATGAATGTCGACTTGTCAGTTTGGGAAGGTCAATATGTTTCAAATGAGTTTCGACTTGTGTCGATGTTGTCTTGATGACTATGTTGTGTCGATCATGTTTTTCAGCTTATGTTTAGTCAATGGTGTTTGTTGGCTTGTAAGTTGATTTTGAGTACACCAAGATGCAGGAAAACACCATGTGATTTGATGAAGCACAAGATGTGACCATTTTATTGAAGAGAAAAAAGACTTTGTTGGCATCATTTTCAGTCTTGTATAAATTTGTTTTCAAGATTGATGGTTTTCTTGGCTTGTGGCAAGATGTCGCAGGAAAGTTTTTGTAGCCATTGGAGAGTGGATTGTGTTGACGCTAAAGAATTTGCAAGAGGGACTTGATTCTTAGTGGGAAGGTTGGCAGTCTTCCAAGCACAAAGAGAACAGTGGGTCATCAACAACCAGAGAACAGTGGTTGAGGGACATAGCCAGTTGTAGTGCAAGGCATGTCGAGGTATCCGGGTGATTGTCAAAAGACTTTTCAAGTAGAATCAATTGATAGAATTTGAAAGAAGAAGAGTATTGAAGCTCAGATAGATAATCATAAGATTTTGTGGGTACAAAAGCCTTTCAGTGGGAAGCTGTGATCAAAATCTGGCCCAGGGGTCAAAATTTAGCTCAAAAATAAAAGTTCTCAGAATTGCCTCAAAATGAATGGAAGTGTGGCCCTCATCGTCATGAACCCAACTCAACTCGTTTGGGTTCAAACGGACGTCGAATGAGAGAGATATCGCGATATGTTCGAATCGCCAAATAGGTAAAAAAAAATGGGTTGACTGTACAATCCGTACAGTCTGTACAGATGATGATGTGGTAGAGGTCGTACAATGACGTGGCATGTCTGTACAATGATGTGGAAGTTGATGACATGGCTGAAAGTTGGACGAGTGATATTGCTACACGTGGCAGTTTTTGGTTAGTTGTATGGTGCCATGTGGCTCAGTCATGGGCTGCCACGTGGCACCCTATTATTGGTAATGGTTGTTATTTTTAAAATTTTATGGGTCTGTGGGGATCGAACCTCGGACCTCCTCTCCCATCCAAAGCTTTAACAAAGTCTGACCAACCAACGCGCCACAATATATGTTTTGTTATATGAATGGTTTTAAATAAATTGAAATTAAAGTTATGGTTAAGTTGGTGCGGGGGGTCAGGTTGGGGCTTAGCCCTAGCCCACGGTTGTATTGTATACCATATGACCCATTATATATACGGATAATGTGCACTCATATTTCAAATGGAGTCCAGCCCCCGATTTCATGTGTTTTAACATATGACCACACACGGAGCACGCGAATTTTGGAATTGGTTTTTAAAAACGCTTGTAGAACCATACACTGACACTTGTCGATTATCCATTCACCTTTGAATGGAGCCCCTTTTGTGATAGTGCGAGGTCGCATGGACCCTTGTGACCATGGCCTTGGTGGTTAGGGGCTAAGCACGTCCATAACCATTTGACAATTTGACCATTTTTGCGGTTACGCACAGGTGCTAGGTTTTAGCACGATTTGGAGCACGTGTGCTAGGTGGGCCACAGAGAGGTGCGTTTTGGTGAACCGGAGATAGCAAGCTTGAAGGAAGAAAATGGTAGGAGGCCTAACTTCTTCATTTTTTGGCCAAATGAGGTGCCGAAAAATCCCAGCTAGGGGTTTTTGGACGTTCTGAATCCATTGGCACTATTTTCACGGCCATTTGAAGACTTATTTTATAGGTTTTTCACCATTGAAGTTTCAGAGAGATCCAGGGAGCTTGAAGCCCTCATTGATTGAGGTCATGCTTAGATGAGCCCATGTTTGTTTTCTGTGATTGAATAATCATTTTTGGCTAATTGTTATGCTCTGAACACTTTGGGATAGGTTTCATATCCATTTGAGGACTTTTACAGGTGTTGTTTCCACAAAGAAGCTCAGGGAAGCTTAAGGCCACATGTAGAAGAGGTCATGCCCGGATGAGCCATGATCCGTTTTCAGAGTTTTATTAGTCATTTCTGGGGCTTTTATGTATTCTGATCCCAATGGTACAGTCATAATTTCCATTGGAGTTGAGCAGCAACTTGTAAAAGAATCTTTGACAAATTAATCCCAGAGAGCCAAGTCCATTGATGGAGGCTCAAGGAGATGTAGCCCAGAGAGGGGTGAACTTCTTTATCATGTTGTTCTTGTTGTGAGTGTTTGCTAGTTATTGTTTGCTGCACGTTATTGTTTGCTATTGTATTTATGAAAACAACATATTTAGTCTTACAAAGACCTCACACATAAACATTTAAAAGAAGAAGCATAAACTTGGCACATAATCTATCTTGCATATTTTAACACATTGAGCAAGGTCCTGTAAAGTTTTATTTTAATGAAATAGAGGGTGCTTGCATAGCATAAAAAGTCAGCCCCCTATTTTTAGATCAGTGGTTGTCTAAGTCTCTAGGCATATTTCAGGTGGAGACTGGTAGCCTCCCACCTAATCCAACTGACTTATTTTGGATTTTTTCTTGTCAACACATCTTTCTGTACTTCTAGGGCCATTTTGGGGCCCTAAACAGTGTTTTTTTGGCATGCCATAATCAAACTGTAGACGGAGTCAGATTTTGATGGCATAATGTGTATTTCTCAAAAATATCTTTCCAATGGGCTATAACGCACCTAAAACGGAGATCGTATGCAAAATTTAAAACCCTAGGAAGTTAATGTACTAACTTACTATTGTGGTGGGAAATCCCCCTATAGAATAGCATTTAGGGTTATATTATGCATGCAGATAAGAATGAAAGAATCCTACTTTCTACCGTCGTCCCAGACCTAATCCCCATTTCTTTTAAGCAAATACATGGTTAAACGGACATACCTTGTTCTGGATGTTCGATGTTGATCCTTCTTCACGCTTGATCGCTTGTTAGCAGCTATCCTCTCAAGACTGACCTGTGTACAAAATAAGCAACAAAATCTACATGCATTTGTTCTACAAATTAATTTGTTAGATATTCAAACATATATTCACTAAACTATGAATAACTCATATAGTGGGACGGGAAAAGCATTTATTTATTATTAACTTTAATGAATCAACTTACAATGTCGATATCAGCCACCGCTTCACGAACCTGATCCTGGGCTCCTCTTCAAATGTCCTCCAATTTCTTTGCTTTCTATCTCTCTTTGCATAAGGATGGCTAAAGGGTTGGGACAATGGGAATGTACAATTGGGTAGAGTTTATTTACTATTATTCTCCTTCTCCAAATGGGACACCTAACCCTTCTTTTATAGGCCAGAAGAAGCTAGGTATTTGGACGAACCCTCGGCCATGCATGGTCGGGAGTTTCAGTTAACTCACCCAAAGTTGTGTGTTCTGTCGAAAACTTTCCTTTTTTCATGCTTTTGTAGGTACACGTGGGTTATTTTAGGTCAGCTAGCATGTACATGCATGCAGTAATGGAGTAGGGCACATGGGCCCTTATAAAAGAGGATTTTTAAAGAGTTGGTCAACAGTGTTTTGGAAAAGAAGGGATCTGAGATAGCCTGATGCCAGGTAAGAATGTATGGTGCAAATTAGGGTTATAACAGATTCCCCCTAATGTGTGAGGTCAGAAGAGCATATGATGGCCCAAATACATTACCAATATTTACTGATGTGTCGAACAAGTGAGCCTGGGGACCAAGAACCAGGAGGCATTGTATGCAAAATAACAAATGTCTCACCGAGGCAGGCATACCCAACAGTAACCCATGCTCAGGATAAAATAGAATCATGGATACCAATAAAATACATTGTATATCCATGTCAAATAACTGTATAAAGTGTATCCACGAACAATACACAGCGAAGCTACATCTCAAAATAAAAAAGATATACATATAGAGTATACATCTTCTAGAAGTTGATACATCCTGATGGCTAGAGATGAGATCTTCAGAGCTTGAGCAACAACTTAAAATCTTCAAAACTCAAGGTAGGAGTGTAATATGAGTGTATGACTGCACTCCCCAGAGGTCTTCGACGGCTCATCGGTCATGGACTATAGAATCTTGATGATTAGACTGAAGGCTTCATTGATTTCGAGAAAAGACTTGATTGGACGTTTAGGATGGTCGGGTATGAGGGAAAGAGACAAAATGCAGAGGGGCCGACTCAGGCTTGGTAAAAACTTCCCTTGGACAACAACACAACAAATGATGAGACTCAGGCAACATGGAATTAATCATAAGTTTACAAAGCAGGAGGCAACACAAACTCTCCATATGTTTTGAAGAATAACCAAACAGAGGAGGACACAACTCTATGTAGCGATAACAACTTCCTAAGGTCGTATTACATCCCATAGTTTGACAAACAAACAGACAGATGTGCTTTATCCAAGGGCGACTTATTGTGCTGCCAATAAAGAAAATACTTTTCCCTTCCTCTTTTTGGGGTATATTTGATTTTTTTGTCTTTTTCAATGATTTTTGGAAAAAAGAATAAAGGAATGTTATGTTACAATGGAGGAATGAGTGTTACAAACATACAAGTTCAAGGTGCAAGGACAAGACTGATGTTCAGAATAATGATACTCGAGAAAAATCCTCCAGGGGCCAAAGGTGTCAAGACGCACAGGCAAAGTGCTACAAGGCTTGCATTTAAGGTATGCTTTAGATGGTTCAATTGAGAGCAACATGGAGCCAACATTTATACCAAAGATGCATGTATGAAAACGCGGTTAAAAAAACACACAATGGTAACATCCTTCGATGTAAGTTTAACGAGCCCAGAGAAGGTAAGCTCAATGGTTTTTCATATTTAGAGAGTCTGAAAAAATGTAAAAGGAGACTCCATTGGGGTACCTTTCTCGAAGGTAGTCTAGTCGGTTCGAAAAAAGGGTAAAATAGCACTAACAAGACGTCTATTCAAAACCATTTTAATGAGTGTGATAAAGACAAGATTACTCATCCATTTTTTCATTTTTAAGGAGTCTGAAAAAAGCTTAACTATGGACTCCATTAGGAATGTTCTTCTGGACCATTTTAACGAGTGTGAAAGAATAAGGTGACTCAATAATCTTTTCAATTTTAAGGAGTCTGAAAAGAGCTGGACTATGGACTCCGTGGGGGTTCCTTTTTCATAAATTTAGTCCCTCGGGCCTGAAAAAGGGTTAAAATGATACCTAAGAGTACTCTTCTAGAGAACTGACGTTCCATAGAGTATACCTTTGTTCGTACAGTTGACCGTCCAGACCGAAAAAGGGGTAAACTACCGTCGGACAGACGCGACTTCAAATTTCAGTTTAACGAGCATGAAAGGCCACAAGATCACTCGACAATATTTTCATGTTTAGAGGGTCTGAAAATGGATTAAAATAAGAATCATAGAGGTTACTTTTCTCAGTTAATCCAGACGAGATCAAAAGGCATAAATGCAGTCTCACCGGATGTTGCTTTCGGATCTCAAAGCGAGTTTAAAAAATAACAAAGTTAGCTCATGATCGACACTTTGTGGGTCGATGCCAAGTATCTCCTTGGGGGAGCAGTATGCTCCAATGAAAACATTGTCTACGACGCCAGGGGTTTTGGAGATATTTATAGATATCGTTTCAGCGATAGTTTCCATATTACCCTTGGCATAAACAACACGAGTAGCCAAAGGATTGATAGGACAAGACCTATATCTAGTCATAGTCAAAGTGAATTCCCCTACTTCGATTCTTCTTAACTCTAGGAGGAAGTATGATCTGTGATGAAGATCATCCTAGGGTTTGTCTGGACTAGTCATTGCTTCAATTACTACTTCATCAGAGGGAAAGACTAAGTCTAACGAATCGGTGTCAGCGAGAGTCAGATCTAACTCTTTTGCAAGAGTTGGATCTGTGTCGGATGAAGCTTGCTGGACTATAGAGTATGCTACTTCAGTTGCGGACAAGGGCATCAACATGCCCAGGTGCCCTGTCCCATCCATTGTGTCCAATGGGGAAGGAAGTATCCATAGATCCTTGAAGTAAGTCGTGCGAAATGACGAAACTTGGAAAATATCAACCTTATGGTGGTCGGATATGAACTTGACATCACCTTGAGGGGGCAGGTAATCGAAGGTACCCATCAAAGATGGGCACAAACTAATCCCTACATTGACTACGCCTGGTTGAGTATTATCAATCATTGGGATTGCGGACACCCCCAATGAAGGGTCAGATATGGAGAAAGACAATTGATCAATGGTCACAATCCGGTCCTCGTGTGGAAACAAAAAGACCTAGAAAACTGTAGAAACCACTGCTTTCATGGCATAAGTCCAAAAACAACAAGACCCGGAAAACTGTAGAAACCACTACTTTCATAGCATAAGTCCAACTCCTTCCTAACAAAATATTGTAGTTGAGAGATGTGTCAACTACCTCTACCTCAATGCACACAGTCTTCCCTCCCAATTGCATGGGAAAAGAGGGAATGATACCATGTGGTCAGAACGAACGACCATCGAAAGTAGTGAAAAGAGTGGGCGACGGAGAAAAAATGGGTTGGCCAATGGCCTTCCAACATGCCAACGACATAACGCATGTCGAGGCACCCTCATCAACCACTGTGTGGAAAATATTTCAAGTAAAAGTTTTCGTGGGGTGAGCCACTACTATCTGAAATGCTACGTGGTAAGATAGACGAGGTTTTAGGTCGGTTTAATCTAGCATGATGGTACCTGGATTACAAGTCTTGGTAGATCCTAGAGAAGTTAACAAAGCTTTCCTCTAGGAAGGAAAGATTTGGAGGACCCCCAAAGTGGACATCGCACAAGGGGTTTGAGACAAATCTTCCACCACAAAATTTTTCTAGGCAGCCCTTGCATTTGGGTTGTGAGAATCTTTTTTGAACGCACCTTTTGGGATGCGTGTCATTGTTTCACCCAAAGTCTTCTCAATTTGTAGAGGAAGATATGGGAGTTCGACTTCTTTACCCTTCTTAGAAGTACTTGGTTTACTATAGTCATGCTCTCTAGTCGATATAAAAGAATCACCCTTCACCATATATACATTCGCAGACCCGGGGTTGGTTGAATATGGAGAGGGTCCTTGGCTACCCCCTTTCGTGCTTGTAGAGCCTTATTTTAGATTTTTCCCATGTTGAAAAGGATTGGTTAACACGGCAAGTTGTTGCTGTGTCACAAACTTTTGGGCCTCTGCATGCCAGAGACATAGGTGGGTCAGGTGGTATTCCGCGCATAGGTTGAATGGATACCTCGCCTTTCGTTTCTCAGTGTTTCCCCCACCAGCATTATCGGTAGGTTTTTTATCCCCCTTACCCTTCTTTCATTGTTTTTTCTTTGCTTCAGGCTGCTAGGTGGCCTTTGGATTAGTCGATTGCACTATGTGTACATCCAAATTTTTGGTAGGGGGAGCAGCCAAGGCAGTAGTTTGGCTAGTCGTTGTGTGTTGTATAAACAACTGCTGCAACTGCGTCGTCAGTTGATCAGTGAGCTTTGTTTGTGTTGAACCAACAATACCATCGACATGTGGTCCAACTCTCTGTCTAGTTTTATTAAGTATTGAGCATCGCACATCTGGTAAGATCTCGTATAATAAACCAAACTGAGAATAGATGAGCTCAAGCTGTTGGGCTCTCATGATGACATCTTCTTCAGAAAACACTCCTAAAGTCACGATGTCCTTGGATAACTATGGGACCAAATATTTAAGGAACCACTCAAGAAGGAATGTTGGTGGGACTGGTACCTTAATTAAACTCTTATGGCGTCTCCATTCTCGGATGTGATCCGAGATATGGTCGTCTTTTGTCTATGATAAATTGGCCAACGATTTTGTGCCAGCATCGTATCTCATAGGTAATTGGAAATGGTTTAGGAAGGCCATTGCCAATTCGTCGAAGGAAGAGTATCTTGAGCGGTCGAGCTCAATGTACCATTTCGCGACACTCCCAATGAGAGTACGTTGAAACAATCGCAACTGTACGGAGTCATATTTCAACGAGTTAGATGAGCACCAAAGGTGGAAGGTAGTCACATGATCACCTGGATCTTCATTAGGCTTAGCTTCAAACTTTGGTATGTCCGAAGGTAACTTCGTCGTCATAGGAGGCCAAAACAAATCGAGACAGATAGGGTCATTCAACAATCTTGTCAAATCTAGAAAATGCAAGGTTTCTAGGAAAGGTAGTTTGGTTTGTTGGTGATAACCTGGGAAAAAGAGGCCTGGAGTTTGACTGGCACCAGGTTGCCAGGAAAAAGTTTGGTTATTGGCATGGGTTCTGGTAAAAACCATGGCCATAGCCAACGTATGGATTTTGCATGTGAGGAGACATCATCGGCTGATTTCCAAAATAGGACATAGATGGTTGGGCATGCATTACATTTGAAGGAATTTTGGAAGGGTTTCCCCATGTTGGTCCCATGAGGATAGGCATAGTATATTATCTGGGGTTCCATTGATTGTGAAAAGAATTACCCCAGATCGACATTCCTGACAAGGGAACGGATCCCTGCCAAGAATTCCAAGGCCCTGATGTGGAAGAATTTCCTGGGTGTGCCCCCTGTGCAGGAATAGTACCCTGCATAGGAATAGGTTGTCTGAAACCGGGGATTTCCCCAATTGTAAAAGTAGCTGACAAAAAGGAATTGTTACCAAACGCATCAAACAAATAAAATGGTGTTGAACCTATGAGGTGGTCCTTGACTCCTCGCTCCAAGTAAACTATGGTGTACAGGTGGCCTGGCCGATTGTTGATATGTGTCACTGAGCGAAGGGGACAAAGGAGGTATATGACCTCCCCCATAAGGGAAAGAGTTAAAAGGAGCAGGAGTGCCCCCCATGTGTCCTTGCAGAGGAGTGTTAGAGCTCCCTGCCCCCATACCTAAATTATGTGAAGTGGAGTAGGAAAGTACAGGACTTGTACCTGAACTCGACATCCCATATGAGAACGGAGGGCCTATCGCACTTGGTTGGAAAGGGGTTGTGGCCGCCACCAGAGACAGGATTGGACCAATGTGCGATGTAAAGGCGATCGAGACCATGGTGGCTCGAACCAGTGACGATGGGTTAGGAGGTGGAAATTCTCCTATGGTAACGACCGTAGTGGGAATTAAAGAATTCCCAGAAGGAGTAACAACATTTGTTTCCATTGTTGCATGCGACACTATCTGGCACTCGTAAGGATTAACCAATATGATGGTGGGTGCTGAAAGATTAGTGGTGGAGGTTTCAGGTGGACCAAGATCTTGTGCTCCAAAGTCTAAAACAGTTGATTCCTCCGAATGTTGTTCGGGCACAATTTCGTGTGACTCGGTCGCTTCAAAAGACCCTTGTTGGTCTAGCTTTCGCCTTAGTGGTGGTGGGGGTGGCTCCAGTGCAACCGGTGATAGGGCCCTGAAGCCTTCATGACTGGTGGAGCTCGTGATCCTCCACTATGTGAGAATATCAAAGACACTCTAGGGCAGTCTAACCGTTCAAAAAAAACATGCACTAAAAAGTCCCTACAAGATAAGACAAGCAAACACTAAACTAATTGGAAGAACAGTTACAACAACCAACACTAGAGAAACTTACCAGTGCAAGTGCAACTTGAACACGGAAGCACCCTCTAGGTCTACTCTGCAAAGCATGGCCCAATGTCTTTCCTAGGTACCGCGGTATACCCACGTAGTCACCTGTGTATGTCCCTAAAACGATAAGCAACTAGGTTGCCAACGTGTGAACAGTCACCAGGTGGGTATAGTCGAAAGTCGGGTAGACCACAATGAGAAGGGTATCAAGACCGAAACCTGTCAAGGGTATCAAAATAAAATGGTCTGGAATACAACTGAGGACCTTGAACAGATTCGAGACCCACGAAGCCCTGTGGAAAATTGAATCGACGAAATCCCAAAACAAGCCCTCTATATGTGTTCTCCACTACGATTGGTCCAGCTTTGGAGGGGTTATCTCCACTACCTTTCCGCATGCGACCTCATGTTTATCCCCTGTGTTAGAGGGGGGTCCCAGATAAATTTCATGATACTGGACTTTGACACTCCCTAACTCAGACTCCAATGTTTGATTTTAATGGCCTTGAAGAGTTTCCTCTCCAACCTAATCCAAGGCCCTAATCCTGAACTAGTTGGTTAACCCTACAAACATAAAAGGCTAATGAATTTTATATTTAATGTTAATTTTATGTCTTGTCTTATGTCAAAGGTTATGAAAGTGAAACTAGTGATGTTTGAAAGATGAATGTAAAAAATGAACAGAAAGTTGGAAACAAAAAACCTTCACTTAACGCAAATTTTCAACAACTTTTCAAATTTTAAAAATGTTTCTAAGATCTTTTGAACAACAAACTCAAAGAATGATTTCACTTGACTACGATTTACTTACGATCTAAGTAAACTAGAAAGAACTTATGAAAGAAAAGACTTTTCCCTGGTTACTAATGCAAAACAACACTTTTCAACCAAACAAAGAAATGAAAGATTTTTTTTTATTTGAATGCTCACAAAGCAAAAAGGAAAAATATCAACAAGTCAAAAACCAAGAAAAACTTATGTCCTAATCGCAGATCACAAAGAATCACTTCAAGAAATCACACACTAGCAACTTAAAAAAGGACTCTCACACTTGTCTAAAAACCCTATAGAAAATTTTGATGAAAACTTTAAAATGAAAAAATAAAGCTATGGCAGAGATCACACCTAAGCTACTGACTGTTAGGACAAAGATTCAAAAACTTGAGAGGTATAACTCTTTTCAAGGGAAAGGATGACTGCCTCACCCTCAACAAAAACTATCCTTCACAAGCACACTGTTGACAATTCAACAGCAAGCGTGTGCACACGAGCTATGTAAAGCCATAGGGCGTGTACACGTGTGTTGGCCTTATACAGGCCATGTGTATTTATAAAATTATGAAACAAATAAAAACCGATAATCCAAACCAAGAAGAGACCACTGGAACTGAGAACCAGGATCTCTTAAAGGCTTAGACACTTTCTTTAACAGGAAAAAGAAAACAATGTAAGGAAAAAATCGTAGAACAAACCAATCTGAGGTGAACCCTAAGATATAGACTGCAAACAACCAAGACTAGAAAGAGTTCCAGAAAACCCCTGAGAATGATTGATTCTGACAGGGAAGAGGATGACTGCCTCAAAACTTTTATGGAATCATACACACTACTGTTACTTCTTCAGCTAGAATTTACACGCGGGCTGTAAGAAAGTAGGGCGCGGGTACATGCATGCAAACCTTATGTAGGCCGTCGGTACCCTTGTGGGTCTCGAAAAAAATACAGTCAAGAAAAGAAACAGAGATAGCTGGTATGGAAGACCAGAATCTCTGTTAGCTCAGACTTTGTAGAAACTTCAAAAAACAGGAAATAAAACCAGTCTTTTAAAAATACCCAAAAATATTCCCAGGTGTTAGCTCCCAAAATGAATCCGTCACTATGGCTGCATTTTGTGGTTGATAGCATGGCTATTGGTAGTGTTCTCAAATTTGGTTTTGAGTTTTTCTAGTAGTAAGACTTAGTTTTTTATTTTTGTCTTAGAAATAAGATGACCCATAAAGGTCTTCTCTTTAAAATTTTCATAAAACACTTTCAACAGCTAACGTGTGTTTTAAAGGTGATGGTTAGATGGTGAAAGTGATGAGTTTCAATAGCTAAGGGGCATTTCTCACGGGTTGTGTGCTGGTGAAAGCAGTGATTTTCAACAGCCAAGGAGCGCTTCCCATGGGCCATTAGCTGGTGAAAGCGGGAATCACGTGCGTTTTATCCACGTTTTAAAAATCTAATGATTATACGATCATCCCACATCATGCAATCAAGAATGATGCGCTGGTGAAAGTGAATAATGATGGAGACTCGGGTTTGCACGTCTAAATAGGATTACAAAACATATCTTGTTCAGTGACGCATGCTTCACAATCATGGTGTCGAAAATGGTGAATTTGAATCCATTATCGTAGGTACAGGAGCTGTACTACTTGGCTGACAACATCAAATCGGTTCATCGCTTCCCCAACACGCATCACTCACAAATGCATGCTAAGTTTCTAATGTTGAAAGACAGAGCCAAGTGCTTTCACCAGCGTAATACCTCGACCCGAACAACAGTTTATAGTGATTGGTGTGCAGAGTCGTTTTGGGTTTTGAGTTGCAGATGGTGAGGAGATGCAGTGGGTCTTTACTGAGAAAAGAGTTGAACAGTCTATCCTTCCTACAAACGCATCCAGAAGTGCAGAAACATTTCTCAAACAAAGGTTGTATTGAATTCGTTGAAAGGTTACAGAATGGTTGTCATCAATCCACAGCAGAAGTGTTTGCTAAAATGTTTGACGGGAATAAGGCTTGTGTTGGGTCATTGGAGATCATTGTGGATGAAGTTGCCATCGCTGCAGTGACCAGATTACCAAGGTCGGGCCAGAGTTGGTTCAAAACGACTGCCACCAAAAACTTAAATTTCAGAACATATTTGAAGGAGGAATTCAGACATAGTGCATGGAATACGAGCATGCCAATTTCCCATTTAGAGGATGAGTGGTAGAATTTGTTTAAGGGCATCCAAATATACATAACTTCAGAAGGCAAGTATGACAAACTGATGTTGTATCACTTCAAGATCTTAGACCATTTCACAGGTAAAAATCTCCTAAACCTGCCTTTCTTCTTGCACAAGAGCTTAACTAAGGTCTGTAAAAAGATTAGAGCTGAACCCCTAAGCATGAAGAACACTCCGTGCCACTTTGGCCTTATTAAATTGATCATTCTGGAGGAGCTAAGACAGAAGGGAAGGACTTGGCAACATTTTCTGTTTTGGGAGGGCTTTGAAACTCAAACTCATCCCGTGAATGAACAGGGGAAAGCTGGAAAGAAGCAATCGACTCCTCAAAGAAGTTCGAGGAAGAGGAGAACCCTTCCACAACCTCTAGAAGATAGAATCTCTGGTGTGAAATCTCACAGGTCAAAGAAAAAGTTGAATTTTGAAACTACTACAGAGCAGCCTACAGAAAGGAGAACAAACATCTTAAACCTGCCCTACACAGATTTAGAACTAGAGCAAGAAGATGAGAGCCATGTCGTCAAGAGTCTTGAACATTCAATTGAGTTTGCACAGAATTATGAGACCTTTACTCACACCGAGGAAGGAGAAACATCAAAGAGCACTAAGTCGAAGAAAACACAGAAAATCAAGCATCTCAAAGAAGTGATCGCTCAGTAGGAGGTCTTAGAAAGGGTAATAAAAGAAAGATACAAGAAGTTGTCTGATAATTTTGTAGAAACCAATGTTGGATTTGAAAAGATGGCTCGTTAAAGTGTCAAGGAAAAGAAGAGAAAACAAAAGATCACCAAAGACTATAACAGTCTATGGTGGCTAGAAAAACGCCTTAAAAGGAAAATCATAAAATTGAAGCAAAAGAAAAAATCACACCCAGATTTGCAAGTGCTTGCTCAAGTTGCTATGAACATGCAAGGGGATAAAGCAGAGACAAATTGAGTTTTTGATGAAATCGTAGTTTTGGAGGTGAAAGTTCATTTTGGGCTAAGGCAAAGCTTTCACCAGCGCACAGTGAAATTTTACGACCAGTTAGCTGGTGAAAGGCAGCGGTTTCACCAGCTAACCATTGAATCATAAGGCGAGTTAGCTGGTGAAAGCAAAAAAAGAATTTTTGGAAGCTAGGGATGGATCAGGTCATTTTTCACAGGTTATAAAGAAGTTCCAGAGTATCAAGGGGATAACAACTTGCTTGCAAAGGACTCTGCATCAAAGATTCGTGGGAGTTTTTGAGAACCACATGCTAAACTAATTTCCTCAACTATCGACAATGAACATTGAAGAAATCCAACTGTCAATACAGGTGCCACAACATCATGGATTCCAGGAGCTGAAGAATACAGATGTCAAATTTTGAGATTGAAGACAATTTGAATGTTAGTCTAGTGATTAAGTCTTTGTATTCAAGTTGCTTATTTAGATTTGAATTACTATTTTTAGATACAGATCCAAGTTTTTAGGATCTTAAAAACTGATTGTAAAAGGTTATAAATGCCTATCTTTTCTAAGAAACAAGGGTTCAAACTGGGAGATATTTTGTGCTACTGTATAGACTCTTATTTGCAGAAATAAAGTTCAGTTTCCTTTCATTTTCAATATCAAAAATATCCATCTTTCCCTTTCTGTACTTTGTTTCAGTTTATTTTAGTTCATGAAGACTGTTATCTCTTTATTGAGCTCATAGAATTGAAGTAAAGGATTTCTCTCTATCTTGCATTAAGCCCTACATTCACTTGTATTTGGCAATCAAGAATAGTGTTCTTCATCCTCTCCTTTCAATTACTTGATCTGATTATTGTTTCCTAAAAAAACTATACCTTTAGATGTGTGATGAGTTGTTTCTTACATAGATCATTAAATACCCCATTGTCCCAAACACATATACACATTATTTCTAAGTTACCAAGCATCCTTAGTCTACAACCCTAAGGAGTTTCTTGGAGTGATAACAAATTGGCTCTGTTGCCGGGGAGACGAAATTCAAGCTCTGCTTTCCTAGGATACGACACACAGCTGATATTTGATGATAGACAAAGATTAGACATTTTTTAGTTGGTTGTAATTATCTATCTGGTGACTCCACAAGTTCATCCTGGCTCCTAAGAGGATCAGTACTAGGGAGAATCCTCAAGAATCACCGATCACACCAGTGTCCAATCCAGAACTAATTCTCAGAAAAGGAAAGACAATTCAAGGTCAAACTTCAAGATAAGATACAGAAGGTAATCCTCTTTTCAGTTTTGGAAAATCTACTACAAAAAAATTTGAGTTCTTTTCAGAGAGAATTGATGAAAAAATAGCTGTAAATTCTGTAGAAGAACAAATTCTTTTTGATCAACAGAAAAATCCTAATGATGATAAATTGATAGATTTAAATTTGATTGAAAAAACACCCAAGACTTTAGAAAGAAGCCATAGTTCTTCTTCCCTTGAGTCTTTTCATTCTTAGCAACAAGAAGATCATTTGAATATTTACACTAGCCTCCTTGCTATTGAACATCTCCTCCAACAGATATCTGCTAAGGGTGAAGAAAATTTAGCTGGACAGCTTGCAAATTTTTACAGAGCCTCTTATCAGACCTCTTTCCCATTAGAAGATTCACCTCTATCACATTCCTCCAGTGTTGAAGACTTGAAAAAGAAACCATCACCTTCCTCACCCTTGATAGTTATGGCTGCACCACCTCCTTTGACTAAGATGCAACAAATCCTAGCTATTAGGTATGCACCACTCATATTGTCAAACCCAGTATCATCCATGCCAATGAGAGACTATCAGAAGTATATGCCCAAATTCATAGGCGAAGGCGATGTGTTTGTTGAAGAACATATTGAGGCTTTTTACAGTTATGCTAAAAACCTTAATATTGAAGAAGAAGATTTTTGGACACGAGTCTTTGTCCAAATCCTAGATGGCCATGCTAGGAAATGGTTCAAAGAACTCCTTGCTAGTTCCATAGCTAGAATCGAGCAACTAGATGAAACATTCTTGAAAAATTGGGGTGACAGAAGAGATTTTGTCTACTATATTACAGAATTCAGAAACCTAAGGAAACAAAGTAGTGAGTCAGTCTCTGATTTCACTAAAAGATTTAACCGAATCTATAGCAAAATACCAGCAGAGATAAAACCTTTAGATGCTTCTGCCAAGATCACATATTCTAATGCTTTTGACTCAGATTTTTGTTTACTGTTGAAAGAAAGGAGGTCACCAACATTATCTCTTATGCAAGATGATTCCCTTGAGGTGGAATCAAATATTCTAGCCTCCCAGAAGCGGAAAGGAGATTCTGATAGGAGAAGACCAAAGAATGAGGCTTCATCTTCATCAAGTGCTGATCCGAAACTTGATAAACTGGCTAAGATGATAGAGTCTCTAACCTCTGAGATATCCAAGATTAATATTGAAAATAAGTAGCTTGTGAAGGGAAGAGGCACTTATGATTCTGCAGGCAGGAACCCAAATCAAAATCCCAACAATTTCAGAAGAAATAATCAGCCAACTCAGATCTTGCAAAGAGAAAAGAATCCTAGTGAAGATCAAAGAATAAAGGTCCCTCTTCAAAATGTTGTGATGGATGAAGACGAGGGTGAATATCAAGAAGGTGGAGAAGACATCATTCATTGTGTTGGAGAAGAGACGGGGAAATCTTATCTAACACAACATGACTATGAGGAATCATTAATGACTGAACAGATAGAAGAAAATCTTATTGATGATGGCATTTTCACAACAGAAGATAAGAATAGATATAACCTCCGATCAAAATCTGATACTGCTCAACAAGATGCACCAGCCTCTCCCGAAAAAATCACAGCTCCTGTTAAGCAAAAAGATCAGACATCAGAGAATCAACAAGCAAATCCTTCAAAGGTGAAAACATCAGCTCCTCCCAAAATGACTAATGCCCCTGTCAAGCATCAAACTCTAGAAAGTCAGCCCCCTGTTGAAGAGAAAAGCAATCAGGAAGCTCCTTCGAATCAGGTAAAGGTCTCTAATAAATCTTTTGATAAAGTCCCGTATTCATTGAATTTTGAGGCTGAAATACAAAAGATTAAAATTCCTATCCCTCTAGTCGAGCTAATGAAAAATGAAATGTTCAAAAAGGATATCCTCAAAACTCTAGATCCCCAATCTATATCCCTTTCTGCTGATATCCTCAACATATATGATGAAAATCCAACCATTACTCTGGGCCAAATGATTGAAGATAGAGATGAAAGTTGTCCTCCCGTTTACATCTCTCTAAATATTCATGAGAAAACACTTCACAATTGTTTGTTGGATTCCGGTGCTTCGCACAATTTGATGCCAAAGGCGGTCATGGACGAGCTTGGGCTGGAGATCACCAAGTATTACCATGATCTGTTCTCTTTTGACTCTTGAAAATTCAAATGTATTGGGATGATCAAGGATTTGGCTGTAACCTTCACCCAAGCATCCATGAAGACTATGGTGATGGATATAGTAGTGGCTGACATACCTCCTAAATTTGGATGTCTACTATCAAGATTGTGGATGAAGAGGCTAGGTGGAACTCTTCAAATGGATCTCTCCTATGCTACTATCCCTATTTCTGGAGGGGTGAATAGAAGACTATACAGGGAATCTCAGTTGGCATATGTAATCAGTGAAGAGAAAAATCCATCCAATCACCCTATCTATTCTGTCGACACGGGTATGGGATCTTGTATTTTGCAAATTGATGACTCATTACCTGATGCATTGTTGCTCAGAAAGCCCATAGATCAGCCCACAGTTTAGCCCACATAAATAGCAGAAGACGATCTTTGGACCATGTTCTTTGACGGTGCTTGCACTAAAGAATCAACAGGAGCGGGAGTGGTATTGATTTCCCCTTCTAAGAAAACTTCTCATTTGTCCTTTAAAATTGATTTTAAAGTGACTAATAATATTGTTGAGTATGAGGCACTACTTATGGGGCTGAATGCAGCCAAAGAGAGGAAGATTAAAAAATTGCAGGTGTTTGGAGATGCAGATTTGATTATTCAGCAGGTGAATAAGTCCTTTCAAGCAAAGCATGCCAGGTTGAAGGCATACAGAGATGAAGTGTTGAAGGCAATTCACGATTTTGCAGCTTTTAAAATTTCATATGTGCCTAGAGCAATGAATGAATTGGATGATTCATTAGATGTTTCTTATTGTGCATTCATACCCCCTCTGCCTCATAAATTAACTTACGAAATTCAAGTTAAATATAGGCCCTCTCTCCCTGATAATGTACAATTTTGGAAGGTTTTTGAAGACGATGCTGAACTCACTAGATTCCTTGTAGTGATAGATGAGTTTGCAGATCTGCAGATCGATCAGGAGAATGAACATGACAATGAAATTTAGGAGCCAAAGTTCAGAAGCAAAATCGCAGCACATGAAATAGTTCAGTTGTCTACCAACAAAATTCCTAAAGTTTTGGTCCCGTTGGAAAGGTTGTTCGATAACAATGATGTGGTTGTCAAATTGGAAAGTGGGGAAAAAGATTCAGAAGTTTTACAGTATAATGTGGCTAGTGAGAAAGATCCTAAACATGTCAACTTAGCCTCACATTTGACTGAAAAACAAAGGGTTGATTATGGAGAATTGCTAAAGGAGTTTGCAGACATCTTCGCCTGGAAGTATGATGACTTGAAGAATTTTGACACAGAGGTAATTCAACATAAGATTCCCTTGAATAAAGACACCAAACCATTAAAGAAGAATCGTATATCCTTAAATCCTTTGTTTTTGCCTACAATGGAAAGGGAAATTAAAAAACTATTGGACGTCCGCATCATCATTCCTCTCAGATATTCAGAATGGATTGTGAATCTCGTACCGGTCAGGAAGAAGAATGGGGAGATCAGAATCTGCATCGACTTCAGGAATTTGAATAAGTGCTCTAGGAAGGACAACTACCCTCTGCCTAAAATGGATCATATTTTGCAGAAGGTGTCAGGATCAAAGGTGATGTCTTTTATTGATGGGTTTTCCGGATACAACCAGATTGTTGTCCATCCAGACGACAAAGAAAAGACATATTTTACCACTCCATGGGGTACGCTTATGTATGAGAATATTCCCTTTGGATTGATGAATGAAGGAGAAACATTCCAAAGGGCAATGGACATTGCTTTCGTTGGAGAGAAAGATAAATTTGTCCTGATATATCTCGATGATATCACCATTTTCTCAAGAAGCCATGAACTTCATTTGCAACACTTAAAAAGGACATTTCTGAAATGTCGAAGGTATGACATTTCTCTTAATTCAAAAAAATCAAATTTTTCACTTAGTGAAGGGAAATTACTTGGGCATATTGTTTCGGCTGACGGGGTGAAAATTGACCCAAAAAGGGTAGAAGCAATTAAAAATCTATCTCTTCCTAGATCAAAGAAGGACATTTAGTCTTTCCTTGGGACTATAAACTTTGTCAGAAGGTTTATAGTAAACTTTGCATAACTCATAAAGCATATCACTACTATGTTAAGAAAGGACTCCGAGTTAAAATGGACTGAAGCAGCCAGACACTCATTCAATGCCATCAAGGAAGCCATCACAACAGCCCATGTTTTGATCAACCCCAATTTCTCCAAGATATTTTACATTTTTTCATTTGCTTCGAGTGATACAATCGTAGCAGTACTCTTGCAGAAAAATGCCAATGATCAGGAGCAGCCGGTTGCCTTCTTCAGTAAGGTCTTGAGGGACGCAGAGGTAAAGTATGAATTGTTGGAGAAACAATCATATGCGCTTATCAAGTCATTGAAAGATTTCAAAGTTTACATCCTTCAGGCAAAGGTAATAGCTTTCGTTCCCTCCAGTTCAGTTAAAGATGTGCTTGTCCAACCCGACATAGATGGAAAAATGAGTAAGTGGATAGCAAGGTTGATTGAATTCGATGTTGAAATCAAACCAACAAAACTTGTGAAGGGTCAGGGCCTTGCCAAACTTCTGGCAGAGGAAAATTGCAGGTTGCTCGAAATAAATTTGGTAAGTATTAATGCAGATAACGTTCATTCTTCAGAGGATAAAGAAAGTGAAGAAATGCAGTTCTCATATCATCTGGCTGATTGAAAATGGTATAGTCACATTATTTATTTTCTGCAAACTTTATCAGTCCCATCAGATTTGAAAAAAACACAAGGAAGGGATTTGAAGCTCAAAGCCATAAATTTCTGCAACAATGGCAACTTATTGTTCTGGAAAAATCCAATAGGTTTATTGTTGAGGTGCATAAACCAAGAAGAAGTAGCTAAGGTCATGATTGAATTCCATAATAGTGAATGCAAGGGCCATCACTATTGGAAAACCACTGTACATAAAATCTTAAGATCTGGTTACTACTGGCCATCCTTATTTTCAGATGTGTGTGATTTTGTGAGAACATGTGACAAGTGTCAAAGATTTGAAGGCAAAGAACAAATGAAGTCCCTTACCCTCAAACCTATAGTGGTCACAAGGCCTTTCCAACAGTGGGGCCTGGACTTCATAGGTGAAATTCATATTCCTTCTAGTGGTCAGCAACGGTGGATCCTTGTTTCCATCGATTACTTTACAAAGTGGATTGAGGCTATTCCCACCCGAAACACCAACCATACCGTCATCATGAATTTTCTGCAAGAAAACATATTTGCCAGATTTGGCTGCCCTAAGAGAATAGTCAATGATAACGTTGTTGCATTCAAAGATAAACACTTGCTGAAATTATGTGAAGAGTTGGGAATTCAACTGGTACATTCCACTGCTTACTATCCACAAGGGAATGGCTTAGCTGAGTCATCCAACAAGAGTTTAGTCAGAATTATAAAGAAGTTGCTTGAAAAAAATGCTAGAGGTTGGCATTCCAAGCTGAAGTTTGCCTTGTGGGCTGACAGGGTTATATGTAAGAAATCAATTGGTACATCTCCTTTCAAGCTGGTATATGGTACTAAAGCCATATTTCCTATTCAACTTGCACTGTCGGTTGCAAAGTTTTTACAAGAAACCGATTCTGAACCAAGTGATTTGACCCGGAGAATTCATAATTTGGTAGAGCTACAACAAGATAGAGAGCATCTTTTGGAAACAACAGAATTACATCAAGAAAAAATCAAGGAGATCTTCGACAAGAAAGTCAAATCAAATGTCTTCAAAACAGGGGATTTAGTCTTAAAGAGGGATGTAGCAAGGCAAGAGAAAGGGAAACACGACAAATTTGAGGCTCTCTGGACAGGTCCTTTTGTCATAACAACAGTACAACAGAACAATACCTTCGTTCTCCAAAATCTTTCAGGCGAGGAAGTAGCAGGTGGCCCTTTCAACCGGCGCTTTCTGAAGACCTATTTTTCATAAGGCTTTTCTTAAAAAGCCTTGTTCTATTTGTACATATTCTTTTTCAGTTATGTTTTCTTTGTTTCTTTCACTTGAATAACTCCATGCCCAATGGTACGAGAAAAACTATTTTTAAGATTTCTTTTCAATTTTGTAATAAAGGATACTGAGTCTAGCTAGGTTCTTGGTCACCTCACAGGGAGATGCCCATTCCAGTTGGAGCCAAATGTTAGCTCCCAAAATGAATCTGTCACTATGGTTTAATTTTGTGGTTGATAGCATGGCTATTGGTAGTGTTCTCAAATTTGGTTTTGAGTTTTTCTAGTAGTAAGACTTAGGTTTTGATTTTTGTCTTAGAAATAAGACGACCCATAAAGGTTTTCTCTTTAAAATTTTCATAAAATGCTTTCAACAGCTAACGTGTGTTTTAAAGGTGATGGTTAGCTGGTGAAAGTGATGAGTTTCAACAGCTAAGGGGCATTTCTCATGGGTTGTGCGCTGGTGAAAGAGATTATTGTCAACAGCCAAGGAGCACTTCCCACAGGTCATTAGCTGGTGAAAGCAGGAATCACGTGCGTTTTATTCATGTTTTAAAAATCTAATGATGATACGATCATCCCACGTCATGCAATCAAGAATGATGCGCTAGTGAAAGTGGATAATGATGGAGACTCGGGTTTGCACGTCTAAATAGGATTACAAAGAGGATCTTGTTCAGTGACGCATGCTTCACAATCATGGCATCAAAAATGGTGAATTTGAATCCATTATCGAAGGTACAGGAGCTGCACTACCTAGCTTACAACATCAAATTGGTTCATCACTTCCCCAACACGCATCACTCACAAATGCATGCTAAGTTTCTAATGTTGAAAGACAGAGTTGAGTGCTTTCACCAACGCAAGACCTCGACCTAAACAACAGTTTGTAGTGATTGGTGTGCAGAGTTGTTTCAGGTTTTGAGTTGCAGATGGCGAGGAGACGCAGTGGGTCTTTACTGAGAAAAGAGTTCAAAAGTCTATCCTTCCTACAGATGCATCCAGAAGTGCAGAAACATTTCTCAAATGCAGGTTGTATTGAATTCGTTGAAAGGTTACAGAATGGCTATCATCAATCCATAGCAGAAGCATTTGCTAAAACGTTTGACAGGAATAAGGCTTGTGTTGGGTCATTGGAGATCATTGTTGATGAATCTTCCATCGCTGCAGCGACCAGCTTACCAAGGTCTGTCCAGAGTTGGTTCAAAACGAATGCCACCAAAAACTTAAATTTCATAACATATTTGAAGGAGGAATTCAGACATAATGCATGGAAGAAGAGCATGCAAGTTTCCCATTTAGAGGATGAGTGGAAGGATTTGTTTAAGGGAATCCAACTCTACATAACCTCAGAAGGAAAGTATGAAAAACTGATGTTGTATCACTTCAAGATCTTAGACCATTTCACAGGTAAAACTCTCCTAAACCTGCCTTTCTTCCTGCACAAGAGCTTAACTAAGGTCTGTAAAAAGATTAGAGCTGAACCCCTAAGAATGAAGAACACTCTACGCCACTTTGGCCTTATTAAATTGATCATTCTAGAGGAGATAAGATAGAAGGGAAGGACCTGGCAACATTTTCTCTTTTGGGAGGGCTTTGAAACTCAAACTCATCCCATGAATGAACAGGGGAAAGATGGAAAGAAGAAATCAACTCCTCAAAGTAGTTCGAGGAAGAGGAGAACCCTTCCAGGACCTATAGAAGATAGAATCTCTGGTGTGAAATCTCACAGGTCAAAGAAAAAGTTGAATTTTGAAACTACTACAGAGCAGCCTACAGAAAGGAGAACAAACATCTTAAACCTTCCCTACACAGACTTAGAACCAGAGAAAGAAGATGAGAGCCCTGTCATCAAGAGTCCTGAACATTCAATTGAGTTTTCACATAATTATGAGACCTTTATTCACACCGAGGAAGGAGAAACATCAAAGAGCACTAATTCGAAGAAAACACAAAAAATCAAGCATCTCAAAGAAGTGATCGCTCAGCAGGAGGTCTTAGAAAGGGTAATAAAAGAAAGATACAAGAATCTGTCTGATAATTTTGTAGAAACCAATGCTTCATTTGAAAAAAAAGCTCATGAAAGTGTCAAGGAAAAGAAGAGAAAACAAAATATCACCAAAGACTATAACAGTCTATGGTGGCTAGAAAAGTGCCTTAAACGGAAAATCAGAAAATTGAAGCAAAAGCAAAAATCACACCTAGATTTGCAAGTGCTTGCTCAAGTTGATATGAACATGCAAGGGGATAAAGAAAAGACACATTGCGTTTTTGTTGAAATCGCAGTTTTGGAGGTGAAAGTTCATTTTGGGCTAAGATAAAGCTTTCACCAGCACACAGCGAAATTTTACGACCAGTTAGTTGGTGAAAGGCAGCACTTTCACCAGCTAACCAACGAATCACAAGGTGAGTTAGCTGGTGAAAGCAGAAAAAGCACTTTTGGAAGCTAGGGACGGAGCAGGTCATTTTTCACAGGTTATAAAGAAGTTCCAGAGTATCAAGGGGATAACAACTTGCTTGCAAAGGACTCTGCATCAGAGATTCATGGGAGTTTTTGAGAACCACATGCTAAACTAATTTCCTCAACTATCGACTATGAACATTGAAGAAATCCAACTGTCAAGACAGGTGCCACAACATCACGGATTCCAGGAGCTGAAGAATACAGATGTCAAATTTTGAGATTGAAGACAATTCGAATGCTAGTCTAGTGATTAAGTATTTGTATTCAAGTTGCTTAGTTAGATTTGAATTACTATTTTTAGATACAGATCCAATTTTTTAGGATCTTAAAAACTAATTGTAAAAGGCTATAAATGCCTATCTTTTCTAAGAGACAAGGGTTCAAACTGGGAGATATTTTGTGCTACTGTATAGACTCTTATTTGCAGAAATAAAGTTCAGTTTCCTTTCGTTTTCAATATCAGAAATATCCATCTTTCCCTTTCTGTACTTTGTTTCAGTTTATTTTAGTTCATGAAGATTGTTATCTCTTTATTGAGCTCATAGACTTGAAGTAAAGGATTTCTCTCTATCTTGCATTAAGCCCTACATTCACTTGTATTTGGAAATCAAGAATAGTGTTCTTCATCCTCTCCTTTCAATTACTTGATCTGATTATTGTTTCCTGAAAGCACTGTACCTTTAGATGTGTGATGAGTTGTTTCTTACATAGATCATTAAAGACCCCATTGTCCCAAACACATATACACATTATTTCTAAGTTACCAAGCATCCTTAGTCTACAAACCTAAGGAGTTTCTTGGAGTGATAACACCAGGAACCCTAGAGACCTCCCCAGTATGGTCTCCAATTCTGTTGTTGTGGGAAATCCCCCTATGGACTAGCATTTAGGGTTACATTATGCATGCAAATAAGACTGAAAGAATCCTACTTTCTATCGTCGTCCCAGACCTAATCCCAATTTCTTTTAAGAAAATACATGGTTAAACGAACATACCTTGTTCTAGACGTTCGATGTCGATCCTTCTTCACACTTGATCACTTGTTAGTAGCTATCCTCTCAAGACTGACCTGCGTACAAAATAAGCAACAAACTCTACATGCATTTGTTCTACAGATTAATGGGTTAGAGATTCAAACATATATTCACTAAACTATGAAGAATTCATATAGTGGGACGGGAAAAGAATTTCTTTATTATTAACATTAATGAATCAACTTACAATGTTGAGACCGGCCACTGCTCCGCGAACCTGATCATGGGCTCCTCTTCAAATTTCCTCCAACTTCTTTGCTCTGTATCTCTCTTTTCACAAGGATGGATAAAGGGTTGGGGCAATGGGAATGTACAATTGGGTAGAGTGTCTTTACTATTATTCTCCTTCTCCAAATGGGACCCCTAACCCTTCTTTTATAGGCCAGAAGAAGCTAGGTATTTGGACGAACCCTCAACCATGCATGGCTGGGAGTTTCAGTTAACTCACCCAAAGTTGTGTGTTACGTCGACAACTTTCCTTTTTTCATGCTTTTGTAGGTACACGTGGGTTGTTTTAGGTTAGCTAGCGCATGGGCCCTTATAAAAGAGGTTTTTTAAAGAGTTGTTCAACAGTGTTTTGGCAAAGAAGGGATTTGAGATGGCCTGATGCTAGGTAAGCATGTATGGTGCAAATTAGGGTTATAACACTTACCAAAATGGGGCCCACATGAATTTTGGTGTTTCCTCTCCTAGGGTTAGGTTTTTGGATGTCTAGGGTTTTGGCATTCATGTTTATCATAAAAAGGATTTATGAGCCTCATTGTAATCATCTTATTGCAAATGAGTGTAGTCATCACATCTCTTCTCAGAGATAACGCTGCCACCATTCTAGTGAGTCTTGTACTCTATATTTTTATCATCTCTTTACAATTATTTCATTAATATAAATCAAGTATTGATGTATTTATCTATTTCTGGCAATTTTCATGAGTATTTCATTGTAATTTTTCTTCTTTCATTTTGTTTCGAAAATAATCCGGATCAAATATTAACAACCTGTTTCCCGAGTCTTTTTTAACAACAATAATCGGTGCTTTAAATGTTGTACCCTGGGGAAAAATAACTTTAAGCTTTGGTCCTCAACAATGAGACCATTTCAAGTGTTGTTATTTGAGATGTTCTAAGTTTTTAATAGAAATATGCTAATGCACCTCAATGGATAAGACTCAGTTATAGCCTTAAATCCATATTGGTATGGGAAATACTTTTGGAATCTCTCTCTCTCTCTCTCTCTCTCTCTCTCGACCCTCAAAAAAATTCAGATCAGATGACTAAAAACCCTCAAATCCAAGAGACATGTTACCATGTGCATTCAGACATTTAAAAATTTCAAAAGGATGCATGGATGAATTTAAAGGAGGATAAATAAACTAGAAATACGTTTCTGAGAATAAATCTTGCAACCTTTTAAAGGAAGGATAACATGTTGAGAAATTAAAAATTAAAAATTTATCATAGTATGAATCTAGATATGTGTTAGGATATTCTTTGGACAACTTTAAATGCTTCAATAATGTAAACATAACATAAAACTTATACATATATCTAAATATATCATACGTAATGATAAGAACTGGTAATGCAAGATGAAAGCAATTCAATTATCATGAAAAAAACACATGGTAACATTGAATGTGGTGCGAATATGTTTATATGATATTTTATTGATCTATACTTGATACAATGTCAAGAATGGAAGATATGAACTCATCGGAAAAACAATTACAATGGAAGAATATGAGTATGTAGTCTACACAATGAATGTATCATGGTGTTTGAATCTCTTCGACCATGTTACCTTTATCATCTACCTGTGCTTGAGATATGTGATCTTGCAAATTTATGTATAAGAACCTCTTTAATTCCCCAAAGTTCTGACCCTCGACCACACACTTTATTCCCCCTTTATATATGAATTTTTAGGGGAAAACCATTTCTTGAAACCACTTACTCCTTTTTTATTCTTCTATACTACTTCTTGTTTCTTGAATGGTTTCCCCTTACTAAAAATTATTTACCTTCACATGTATAATTACTTTTACATGGAAAATTTGATAACAAAATTGTTCTCATGGGGCTCGACAAGTTCCACTTGTCTCTCCTTTTCTAGGCATTGATATTTTGGCAACTTGACACACACAATTCCAAAATTTCCCCATCAGATATTATTATTTATTTATGTCTCCATTTCCATCGCATCCTTCATATGATTTATAAAGATGGTCTTTAAGTTGTGGAGTAGCTCAAAAGAAATAAATAACATTTCCATCACATCCTTCCCATTAAGAGTCCCTTCAATATTGTTAATCGTGCTATCATCATTTCTTCTATCATCTAACATCTTGTGGCATTTCTTCTATGAGTATAGGTCTCCATTTCCATCGCAAAAATAGGGTAACCCATGCTTGAAATCCAAACTAAAAATATTATTAAAGGAGGAAATTTCCCTTGTAAGATCATGGGATCTATTCTCAATGTTCTGCATCATCCTTTTATTTTCCAAAACCTTTTTTGCATCCATCATAATAGTATTTCATTCAGTTATATTAATATTCTTGAGCTCTTCCTTGGATATGGCATTTAATAACCTTATAATATCATTTGCCAATTCTGGATTGTTCTCCAACTCATTGGATTTTTTTTTTTTGGTACATAAAGACAATATTTTTAAGCTCAAGTTCATCTTGATTAGTGAGAACAATTACCAATTCTTGAATATTTTATCAGTGATATTGTTCCAGATATTATGTTTAGCTCCCTTTAAAGTTGGATTGCCAATCACCTTCACTTTGGCCTGGTCCAATTCCTGTTGAGCTTATTCTTTTGAAACATTAATATTATTTAAGAGTATTTCCCCACTCTTTATTTTCTCCTCCAACTTTGCCACCTTTCTTTCAATGTATTTGAGCCTATTAGTGGCAGTGCCCTTCTAAATTTTCTTCATACTCAAATTTGACGTGATTTTGGCCAAGCCTTGTTCTGGGTCCAGGGTAGTAGTTTGTACTTTAGCTAACTTGGATGATTGCAATAGATGGTCTTGTTGGTCTTTCAATATTTGGTTTTATTCTTGCAAGTTTTCTAACATTTCTATGGTTTCGACCAATTTTTTATACAATTTCTCCTTCTCTTGATGGGTATCTTGTATCGTTGGGGTATATATGTGTTGAATGTCATGGATATTAAAAGTTTTCTTGAGGAATTTAATTTTAATGTCCTTTTGGTTGATCAAATCTCCCACAACTATGGGATTTTTACGATCTACTCCCAAGGAAATTATTTTCCTCTCCAACTCTACAAACTAATTTTTCTTGGCCTTTCTTTCTACTCTCTGCTACTTTGATTTCCTATCAATTTTAACTACCATCTCCCTCATCTTCCTTTCATTGACATACTATTGCAACACTCCTTGTATAGAATGTCATTGGTTTTCTTATGCAACTTAATCATGTCTCCAGGCTAAATACTCCCAATATTAATCTTTATTTGAGTTGATTTGTTATGAGAAGGGGTAAGAGGCCTTGATACTTTTGATTCCAACACAGTAGATTGAAAGTGTATTGAATTTAATCAATGGAAGAAATAATTTTTTTCGAAGATGTGACTCGAGGATATATCTCCTTTCTCAATTCTTTGTTCTTAATTCTTATCTCATAGTAGAAGTGACAGTTCCTCCTCCTAATAACATCGATAAAGTGATATATTCAATGGTGACAATAGGTGCCTTTGGGGATGACCCATATTCACTAGATCTGTCAGTGATTTGTAATATTCCTTTTCCCTTATCTAAGATCTATATAATGACTCCGTATGAATATTATTCCTCATCAATTCTAGGTATTTTATGTTGCTTCCCATAAATATACACACTATGATGGAACTCTGAAAATGTCCTCTTTCTAGGTTGTTAAGTACCAAAATAGATCTATCAAATATAATCACCACAAATACTGAATACACAATAGATCCACAAGCAAGATAGAAGAAACCACACAATATTATTACCAAACCCTTGAGGTAGGGCAACACCATACAATGGATCCTATTATGGAAGGGATCCTCTCATGTTCAC
>ML788840.1:94634-115936 GCA_009831015.1 Picea engelmannii
CCTGTTGTCCATCTCTTTGTTTCTTTGGAGCTCTGCAGTCTTTCTTCATATGTCCTTTCTTCCCACAATTCCAACACTCTATCTTTCCAAGTCTAGATTTGGATCTTCCCTTCCTAGAATTCCCACGGTTCCCTGAGCTCTTTCCTCTATCCTTTTGTCTTCCCCTGTTCTCCATGTTCAACGCATTACCTGTTGTCTCACCCGTGCTTTTTCGTCGCATTTCCTCACTAAGGATAACACCAACAACATCATCAAATTTTAAAGTATTTGAACCAGAGACAGAGTTACTTACAGCCATGACCAAGCCATTCCATCTTTCTGGCAATGAGCACAAGATTAGAAGAGCCCTAACCTCATCATCAAAGTCCACTTTTACAGAACTTAGTTGATTAGTAAACGTATTAAATTCATTTAAATGATCTACAATAGACCCACCTCCCGACATCTTCATATTAAATAATCTCTTCATTAGAAATACCTCATTGGACGCCGAGGGTTTTTCATGCAATTTGGCCAACGCGTCCATCAAACCCTTCGTTGTCTTTTCTTTCAAGATATTGAAAGCCACCGACACTGCCAGGCTCAGTCGTATCATTCCTAGATCCTTTCTGTCAAGAATCTCTCATTCTTCATTCTTCATGGTCGTCGGATTCTTTTCTACTCCGCTCAATGGTAGGAATAGATCCTTCTGATATAAATAATCTTCCATCTGCATCTTCCATAACTAGTAGTTTTGGCCGTTAAATTTCTCGACCCTAAACTTCGACATTTCTCCCACTCGAACCAGGAAACCTCTTTTCCTGTAAGTTACCTTATGCTGTGATACCAGTTGTTAGAAAAACAGGACCGCAGAGAAATAAAATAAAACAAATGTGGAAACAAAACACAGAAGATACACAATACAAGAGAGACACAGATTTACGTGGTTCACCCAGTGTGGGCTACGTCCACCAGAGAAATTTCCAGGTCCTTTATTTATTATTATCCAACAAAATGAAGGGATACAACCTACAACAAAACCCGCTATAACTTCCTCTTCTTTCTCTCACAGTCTCCTCTCTCAGAATACAATACTCGCCAACATACATAGCCGCAATAAATTTCCCTCATAAAAGAGGGTTGCCTTCTAGGGAAAAAAAACCCGAACATAATCTCTATCGTTATATCTGCGACCTTATAATGAACGGTCCAGATTTACAATGAAATTACAATATACTTTTACAAGGAAATTTTTACTTCGGGGGCTTCGCCCCCGAACCCCCGCTGGGGGCCCGCTTGCCCCTAGACCCCGCAGAGGGGGTACCCCCCCTCTACACTCCCCCACGTGGAAGAGTGTATATACTTCTGGGGTGTAAATAATTCATGGGGTATAAACATGACTGAAAGTAAAAGACCTCTAAATCAGGAAGATAATCAGGCTCCACAACCAACATATGGGTCATACACCCACTTGCTTCCCTTGAAAAAATCACATTATTGTAGAATTTCCTCAATGATCGTTATGGAAGTTCTTAGTTTAATAAGGAAAGGAACTAACTCCCTAGGAAACTTGAATTTTATATCCTAAGTATGTTGGGAAAAAGGAAAATGGTATGATATCAATCTATGTTTAAGTACTCAGGGAAAAATCCTAGGGTTTATAAACATTTGCAGCTTATAGGGTTCCTTCTCAAAACCATATACCCTAATAAGAGTATGGAACTAAGCAAGTTTCCAACCTTTTGTACTCATATAATGACTTAATTGAAATATTTTCTTTATTTGAGGAAACATCCTAGGAGGTGGAACTGCATGGATCAGAGTGAATCATGTAATCATGAATTTATTCACATAGTAGCTAAAACCTTTATTCTTCTCTTGTCTCATTAATTCTACAATCAATTCAATTACATGCATGGTATTTGCTACATCATCTCTTATATTGATTCCCTTTCTCTCAAAATATTAATAATTATCAAACATGATGAGGTAAACAAGGTATGTTTGGTGCCTAAAGGACTTGTTTATGTGAAAATTGGACAACTAGAAATTGATAACCTCACTCAATAAATCAACACAGTGAAACTTTGTATAGGTGATGGAATCTGCAGGGAATAACACTGTAAACATACCTAAAATATATTCATCTACAATCCTATCTTTCTAAAAACCTAAGATCTAACATATCATGGAAATATCCTTCCTGGTTATTTAAGGAAAAATGGTAGAATTGAATGGAGGTGAATTGGTTGGAAGAGGAGCATCTTAAGCCAATATGTTTCCCAACAATTTCTCTCTTTCTAGCTGAGATAAAGCTTGGTATTTTGAGGCTACAACGTTATCATCTAGGGTTTCTTGAGAAACATTCTCTAGTACTATGAGCATTTGGGAGATGGATTTTTCTATAAGGGAGCAGATGACCTTGGAGTCATCTATGGACATGATCAACTACTCATTTCTTTTTTAATTTACAACACAACACTCTACTAAGTCAAGAAAATGATACGTTTAGGGAAATGTGGGTCATGCCAACTTTTATTCCCACAAGTGCAAGTAATCCCTACCATTGTTAGCATTGGTACAGACTCTATGAATAAGTCAAGGTGGAGGTTAGGAAAGGATAAAAATATGTCAAAAATGTCCTCACCCCTGTCTCCAAGGTGCTCTTGGGTCATTTGCAGTTTTGGGTTGCACAGGACTGACTAGGGATTTCTTTTGTTACCATTTTATTGATCTAGGGGTGAAAGTGACCGAAAGAATATAATAATCAAGCTCTTGGGATTCAAATTACCTTGTTTAACAATGGACAGGTTGGTGTACAAGTCGCTTTTGATAGTTGTTGTTCAAAATTTAGTAATCAACCTCGTAATGCAAACAATAATGTTAATTTAATCCAGTGACCATTTTTTACTTTTCTATTATAATTTTAGTGCTACGCATCACATTTTTGTTGGTTGCGTCCTTCAAATTTGATGAGTGTGAAAAATTTGAGTGATGTCATGGATGACTTCAACAGGGTCCCATATACACATAGCAAGATATCGTTGGTCCAAGTGTATTCTATGTGGAACCTATGTCATGCCAGTTGTCCTGGGGCTCAAATGAACACTTAGGATCTCTGATATGATGGGGGTGGGGCCCATGTATAGGTGTTAGAAGCTAGTTGGACCATATGGGATTCTAGCTAGTGGGGCCATCTGTCTCGCCCCCTATCTGGAGTATTCCTTATTTTTCATGTCAGCACTCCTCGAGTACGATTTCATTTCCATGCATGCGAGATGCTCGGGTGTGGAATGACAGTTTTTTCTAATACCAAAAATATTATCTCCCACAATGATAGGCGATTTTCTAGACCCTTTGCACAATCTGAAGCTAATGTTAAATCACAACATGGAAAAGGAAAAACCAACTATTGCATCACCAAGAATAATTAACGGGTGTGCATGTCCATGATGTGAAATGCATCATGAACCATTGATCTATGGGGTCATGACGTGACACGACATGGACTGTTGATATCCATATAAATGGTGTGCAACCTTTGTTTGAGTGCTTTATCTTGCAGTCTTAGCCCTTGGTGTTGCATGTAAGGGCCATGCCTATGATTTAACCAACTTTTTGTGGTCATGATAGGCCACTTATCCTTCTTCATGGGTGTTTAAACTCATTTTAGGTGCCCGTGGTCATAATTTTTTCTCTTTTCTTCATAATTCAATCCCCCTAAGCTTATTTATCTCTCTACAAACACAACATTTTTCCTTGTTTGTCCTAGAAATCTCCAAATTAGGTTCCCTAGCAATAAAATTTACCCCATTATTGGAAAAATTTGGATCATATACTAACACTAGCCACATGGGAGATGAAGTAAATGATTGAGTTGATACCTAAAGGGATGAGAAGGATATGGTGAGTAGTTGGCATCCTATATTTTTTCTAAATGTATCTTATATTGTCCTAACTAACACTTATTTTACTCAATATCATTTCCAAAATTGTTCAACCTTGGAAAAAATGATTTATTAAAGGTTTTTTCATGCCACATATTCTTATGGCAACCTAGGGATGTCTTTAATAGGAAAGGGAGACTATCCACAATGTTCCTTTTCTAAAGGTGTACATCAAGTTCAAGGCAGATGATAGAACTGATAGGGGTTCCATTCTCAATATGTTCTCTTAGTTCCAGTATTTGGAAGTTTTCTATTAGAGTAGTCAAAACTTTCTTCTCAAACAACTTTACTAAAGTTAATGAACAACTATGAAAATAGACCAATCCTTACCAATTTATTAGCCAAGGTTTTTATTTGGCCCCCTTCATTGTATGTTATTACAGTGAATGAGATAAGGTATTTTCTTGAAATTATTGGAGTCCAAGGTCAAATTTGATGAAATATCCCTTCCTAATGGCCTGCAATGATTAAATGTTCATTTTTTTGATGACTTTGTAAAGGTATAATGCATAATATTTATTTAGTCTGAGTTATCTTGAGACTTTGAGGTATAATGTATAGCCTTGACACTTTTACTAAAATTGTTGGAACCATCATGGGTCAAGAAAAGACACATACTCTCACATTACGACAACAAGTCTTCCTTTCTTAGCTTAAGATCAAATGGAAGCCTATCAAACCAAGGCATATCAACCAATGTTTAAGAATCACATTTAAATTCAATGTTCTTGTAAATGTTATTTGAATTTGGATCTTGCACAAAATCAATACTATGATTTAACGTTGGGAAACTCGATATATTCCTCTTGTAAGTTGAGTCATTATCATATATGAATTCATGGGGATAGAAACATCAACGACAAGGAAATGATAGTTGTGAAGAATGATTGAACAAGGGTGACAATTATAGATGCAACACTTGTAATCTTGATTGTATCTAGAATATGATAAAGGGTGGTGAATCCAACAAATAGTAACAAGTAATAGCTCTCATTTTGAAAGAACTCACAGATCCACAAGTTTATTGGTTGTTATCATTCACACTGACATAGTATTGGGTTAAAATATAATTGCATATCCTTGTTTTTATTATTGTAGAGAATAATAGATCATGGTAAGCTCAAGAAGAAAGAAATTTGTAGATAAAGATTTTCATCTTATTCTTTTTCCAAATCTAATCATTTTTAGATTTTTTTTAATCCTAATTTTCTAAGTTAATGATTATAATTAATTCATACACAAGGTACCCTCTTTTGAGTTATGTGAATCTCTTGTTACATCCTTTTGAGTTTGAATATATGACAAATCAACAATTCTATATGTGGAAGCAACTTCATCACATAGGCAAGAGAACTCTAACAAAACATAATGTTCTAGCCATGTAGCCACACAAGTATGTCAATGACACTTAGTTCATTGCATTACTTTCTCGAGCCTTGGTTCCATATTTTGGGAATCAAACAATACATTTTCCCCTTTTGTTTAATAGTTGGGATGAATTATGGCACAATGGGTGGTTGTTGTTAGCCAATGTTCTTTTTCTATGCCTCTCTACATAGTTCTTGGGGAGATGAGTTATAGCTTAGATTGTTGTAAGTAACTATAGGTTCATTATGATAGGTTGAGTTAATTAGACTTCAATTAGTTAAGGATTAGGTTTTTAATTTCAAAACTATGGAATGTTCTCAATCACATTGCAGTTTTGGGATGCACGGGCATTACTTTGAATAGGTTATGCATCTTCCAGCACCACATCTACTAGTAAAAGGAACGCACACCAATCAATATTACATGCACATTCTCTGTTTCTTAAAGAAATAAAAACTGGTCGAATCCCTGTTTTTTCTCAACTTTCACTCTATTGACCCGCGAGCGCAGTTTCAACCCCACTATACATGTATGTGGGCCAGAGTAGTTGGGGGAACCTTGCAAATTGACCTCACCTATGCTATTATTCCAGTGTGTGGGGGGGAGCATAGAAGGCTATACAAAGAAGCTCAATTGGCCTATATTATCAGTGATGAAACTAACCCCACCAACCATCCTATCTTTTCCCTTGACATTGAGTTGGGGTCCAGTATATTGCAGCTCACTGATGCTCCCAAACACCCTCTAAAATTCAGAAAATAGTCCACTGCATTTCATAAAAATTCTTCCCCCACCACCTTTGTTTGGAAAATCTTATTTGATGGAACCTTTTCCAAGGAGGGTGCAAGTGTTGGAATGGTGTTTATCTCCCCAACTCAAGAAGCCATACATTTTTCCTACAAGTTAGAATTTGAAACTACCAATATGTGGCAGAGTATGAGGCTCTTGTGTTGGGTTTGAGGGCTGCGAAAGACATGGGAATCAAATAGGTAGCCATGTTTGGGGATTCCGAGTTAGTTGTAGAACAAATCAAGAATCGTTACCAAGCTAAGCATTCGAGGCTAAGATCATATAGGAATGAAGTATGGGATTTAATAGACAGTTTTTTCCTGGTTTTCAATATTTCATTCATTCCTAGAGAGGAAAATATAGTGGTCGATTATTTGGCTATTTCAACAATTAATTTCAAAGTTCCTCTTCCACCCAAACTCAGGTACGATGTAGAAGTAAAAAACAGACCCTCTATACTAGACAATGTCAAGCATTCGAAGGTATTTGAGGATGATCTTGAGATCAAACGATTCTTGGAGATAGTTGATGATTTTTTTGCATTACAAATAGACCAGGACCATGAGCCTAAAAGTAGCTCCCATATTGATTTTTTTTTAAGAAAAATTGCTAATCATCACATTGTGTAGTTACCAATCAATCACATTCCAAAAGGACTAGTTCCTTTGGAGAGGATCTTTGATGATAATGATGTGGCAGTGAAAGATAATAGGTCAAATGATGATGTTGACATATCTGATACAATATTGGTACATATCAAGATCCTAATTTTGTCAAGCTGTCAAGCAACCTGTCAAGGGAGTAGAGGGTTGAGTATGCTAAGATTTTGAAGAAGTTCGTTGATGTGTTCACCTAGACATACGAGGATCTCAGAACATATGACACAAGCGTCATCGAGCACAAAATCCCACTGAAAGAAGAGGCCAAAACATTTAGGCAGAAATTGAGACAGATTAATCCTATGTTGTTTCATGTCATGGAGAAAGAGGTAAAGAAGTTGTTGGATACCTAGATCATTGTACCTTTAAGGTACTCGGAGTGGGTAGCCAACTTGGTCCCAGTAAGAAAAAAGAGCATGGAAATCAGACTTTGTGTTGATTTCAAGAACTTGAAGAGAAGCTCAAAGAAGGAAAATTACCCCTTGCCAAAGATGGAACACATACTACAAAGGGTAACAGGAGCATCTAGGATTTCCATGATTGATGGCTTCTCTAGCTACAATTAGATTTATGTCCTTCTTGAGGACAGAGAAAAGACAACCTTCACCACTCCTTGGGGTACATTTATGTATGCCAAAATTCCCTTTGGACTAATGAACACAGGGGAAAACTTTCAGCGAGCCATGGATATAGCTTTCATTGGGGAAAGGGACAAGTTCATGGTCATCTATCTGGATGACATCACAGTCTTCTCCAAGTCTGACAGAGAGCACTGTGAACATTTAAAAAGGGTCTTCCTGAAATGCAGGAAGTTTGGTCTCTCCTTAAATCCCAAGAATTCTATGTTTTCCATGAAGGAGGTAAATTTGTTGGGCCACATAGTGTCGACTAGAGGAGTTGGGATCGATCCCAGTAGAGTTGAAGCAATCCAAACCTTGTCACTCCCAAGTTCCAGGAAAGAAGTCCAGTATTTCCTAGGAAAAAATAATTTTCTAAGAAGGTTTGTTTCCAACTTTCCAGAGATGGTAAAGCTTATAACAACCATGTTGAGGAATGGGAATGAAGTCAAATGGATTGCAGAGGCCCAAAATTCCTTTGAGTGGATAAAGAAATCCCTGACTGAATCTCTTATGCTTATCAGTCCTGATTACTCAAAATATTTCCATATTTTCTCATTTGCTTCATTTGATATTGTGGCAGTTGTTTTGTTGCAGAAAAATGTTGAAGGGTTGGAGAAGCCCACTTCTTTTTTCAATCGAGCATTAAGAGATGCAGAGATCAAATACAACATTATGGAGAAGTAGGCCTATGCATGGGTGAAGGACCTCAAGGATTTCAAAGTCTATGTCCTTCAGTAAAAAATCATTTCATATGTCCCTTCAATTGTCGTGAAGGAGATTCTCATTCAGCCAGACATAGATGGAAGGAGGAGACGATGGATTACCAAAATACTTGAATTTAACCTGGAGATAAAGCCCACTAAATTGATCAAAGGTCAAGGTTTAGCCAACTGTTGGATGAATCTAATTACAAAGATTTGGGGGTAAGCTATATCAAGGAATGCTCAGAAAATCAACAGGCTGAACTGTCTGATACAAATGCTCAGGCAGATCCCCCAATATAAGGATGTCCTTGGTATAAGGATGTCATATATTTTATACAGAAATTGCGCCCCCCCCCCGATGGCTTGCAAAGGAACAAGGTAAGATAGTTGAAGCTCATAGTAGTTATATATTTCCTTGTTAATCAAATTTATATTGGAAAGATCCCCTGGGGGTGATTTTGAGATGCCTGGACCCACAGGAGGCCCAAAGGGTTATGTTCGATTTTCACGATAGCCTATGTGGAGGGAATAATTTTTGGAAAACCACAGCCTACAAAATTCTCAGGGCTAGGTACTACTGGCCAACTCTATTTACTAATGTCTGTGCCAAAGTTAGAGCTTGCATCAAATGTCAGAAATTCTCTGGGAAGCAACAACTCAAATCCCTGCCATTAAATCTTGTGGTTGCTTCAGGACCCTCCCAACAGTGGGGCCTAGATATCATTGGAGAAATTCATCTTGCCTCCAGTGGTCAACATAGGTGGATCCTGACTGCCACAGATTATTTTACCAAGTGGATAGAAGATATCCCTACAAGGATCACCTCTCACAAAGTAATCATTGGATTCCTGGAGGACATCATCGCAAGATTCGACTATCCAAACAAGATTGTCACTGATAATGCGACATATTTCAAGGCCGAGCCATTGATCCAATTATGTGAGTAGTTTGGGATCAGACCAATTCACTCTACCCCATACTATCCCCAAGGAAATGGTTTAGCAGAGTCCTCCAATAGAATCCTAATAAAGATCATCAAAAGACTACTAGAGGACAATAAGAAAGCATGGGATTCAAAGCTCAAATTTTCTTTGTGGGCCGACAGGGTGACAAAAAAGAGATCCCTCGGTGTCTCTCCTTTTCAACTTGTTTATGGAGCTGAAGCAGTCTTTCCTCCTGAACTTTCCCTGCCTATGGAAAAATTCTTTCAGGACCACCAAGGAGAGCCTGATTACATGATTAGGAGGATACATCAGCTGGTAGAAGTCTAATAGGCTAGAGAGTAGGTGATGGACAGAGCGCATGATCGACAACAGAATATCAAGTAGGCCTTTGACACGAAGGTCATAAAAGAGGATTTCTAGCTAGGAGATCTGGTACTAAAACAGGATGCTCCCAAGCAGGACAAGGGAAAACATGGTAAATTTGAATCCCTCTGGATTGGACCCTTCAAAATTTCTAAGCTATTTCCAAATAATATATACAAGTTGCAGGATCTGGAGGGCGATCAAGTTTTTTGTGGCCCTATAAATGGGCATTTTCTCAAGAAGTTCATTTTTTGAGCCATGAATGACTCCCTTCTATTTGAAAATATTGTTCTTCTTTTTATTTCAGTTTTATAGGTGACTCCATAGCCCAATAATAAGGCACTAAAGCTGCAGAAAATTACTTCGCATCTCATAGGGAGAAATCCATCCCCCATGGAGCTTAATTTTATCACATAATATTGTAAAGGGGTGCTTTTTCCTAAGAAATTGGTCCATTGGTGAAAGAAATCAAAAAAAGGGGGCAAAAAACCAAAAAAATTGCATTATCCTATGTTTTGGACCTGGGCGCAATTAAGCTAAGTAGCTTGTAGATCTGGTTGATTGAGATCTATGCTCTCAGATATACGATGAAGGTTCCATACCAGACCCCCCCATCGTTCAACCTTTAATGGGGGGGGGGGGGCGATATGGCGGTTTTAGATTGCGGGCCCCTCACTATCATGGCACCTCCTTGTGATGTCAGACCCCCTCCCGCTCAGATCAAATTACCACCCCACCCCCCCTCCAGTATACCATTTACTACTTCTGCTTACCACCCTTGCCTCCCGCTGACACCTGTCATCCACTCCGTCTCTCACTTCTGCCCATCACATCGCCCGCTCTCCCTCCTTGCCTCATTATGCTACACCTATACTCCACTCACCATCGGGTCATATATCCTATCTCTCCCACCTATCACCTCCTGCGAGGTGTTCTACCGCTACGGCCTCTCGTCCACCCCCACATAAGCACCTCGTGCCACTTCATCACTAACCTGTACTAGTGCAGTGTGCACATCTTCTTCAACCTGCACCATTCCTATCACCTCCCATCTGTCTCATGTGTCCACATGGGCGCCTCTCATATCACTTCCACGATGTTAGCACCATCATCCCTGCTAGAGTCTCATGCACGTCCACCGATTGGGTACCCTCGTAGCAGTCCAGTGAAGTAGCAGATAGCCAAGGGGAGGCTGCCACGTTGTCTAGATATAGAGTTGACTTGGGCTTCTCTGCTCTCGATGCAACAATTAATGAAAATAAGGGATGTGGGTGAGACATTGTCTCTTCCCTTAAATAGAAAGTCAGAGAGGGACAAGCCACGGTAAAAGACTATCAGTCCAATCTGACAAAGATCACGTTTGATAGGAGACTGCATGAGCAGTCTAACCGATGTCTGCATGTGCATCCTAATAGAGAAAATCATCAACACAAAGCCTTGAATGTATGACATGATCATGTTTCAGGTAATTAGACCCAATTCCAAGTATATGTAGGCATTTTTGCCATTTTGTTAGTGTCGATGGATGAGTTGAGCTCATGCACATAAATTTTTGGCACAGGCCTCCGGTTCTCTGGTTATGTGATGTATCTAAGACTTCTTGCCTAATGAAAGTCAGTTTCTCCCTCATCTTTTTGTAACAGTTGTACTAGAATGCTCGAGCACAGAAGATCCGGTCGAGGATAGTTATGTCACTAATGTATTCTTGATCATAGTTACACCATTGTCAGTTTTAATCAGTTTTATGTATTATCTTTTCTCTCTAGTGTTGAATGAATCGGGCATGGAAGAGCTAGTCGAGTTGTTATCAGTGAATTGCGACGTATCTTTGATCTTAGTTCAGTGATAATTTCGTTCAGTTTTGTTGAAGATTTTGGGTCCAAGAAGATCTTGTCCTTAAATATTTTCTTCATTAGGTTGTTGGAAGATTGGGCATCCATATTAGGACTTCACCCCCTCTCATGATTCTTCAGCCCACTCACCATTATATTAGCTTACTGGCTTGAGTTAGATCGAGACCTCATTTATCAATACATAACCACCCAGTCTTCTGAGTTAGAATAATACCATCTTGAGTTTGCATCCATTTGACCACCCTTTAAATTTATTCATTATGACATATAAAATTGATGGGTATCAAGCTTACCTCTGTTGCAATCCAGAGGTGACTTCTGACACCAACAATTTGGTATCTATAAATTGTTGTAAATGAACAAATTTGGTCGGGAATAATTTAGTTGTAAGTTGTAGTGATTCAAAGGATAAATGCTATCATTTGTTTTTTGGCCATTATTAGATTATTTCATGTTCTTATATAATGCACAAGGATATATTTCACTGATTTCTTAGAATGCTTTCAGGTTTCTCAAAGTCATTTACAAAAATAAATCTTAGTTTCTCTTATTTTTTCTTTTTGATAGTTTTTGTGAGAGAAAAATAAACAAGGCTTCACATGTGGTCGTAGCCCTATCTTATTATATTCAAAGGTGTCTTTTGTGTTATAATCTTTTGTGTTGTGACAAAGCAAAACAACAAGCTTCTCCACATTCATTCTGGGGAAGGATTTGTTTCTCCACAACCTCCACATTCATTCCGGGGAAGGACTTGTTGCTCCACAACCTATCTTGTTTAATATAGTGTGTATGAGTATGAATAATATTGCATTTGTATTTTGTATGTTAAAAAAAAATCCATCTGACAGGTTTTTATTGATTTCATTAGACAAAGCCCTTTTAAAACTAAGAAATGTGTTTTCATACATTGGTGGTGGGTGTATATGAGATTGACATAATGTCAAATGTGACCCAAACATCACATCATGTTATTCTCGCCCTCTTTCCTCATTCTCAAAATTCTAGGCTAATGATTAGAATTAATACATGCATAAGGTACCCTCTTCTCTAGTTGGATGAAGCTTTTGTTATATCCTTTTGTGTTTTTTGGTATGAATTGACCATGTAAATTTGAACAAAATCACTATTTTATGTTGTTTAAATTGCATTTTTGAATGTATAAATGGAAAAAGCCTTCTAAAGAATCCATAGGGCACAAAGATTATACAAACTTAGTCACTCAGATCTGCAGATCCAACCATTCATCATCAAATTTAAGACAAAATCAAATGAAAAAAATTATAAAAAAACAAAAAGTAAAATGTTTACACCACTGCTTTTCATGATGACTCTGCCCGAAGTACCGTTACCCATTAAATGGGAAGTCGTTTTTTCCGAAAAATGTCCGGTTTTTACGAATAGCGGAAACTTTAAATATACGATTTGGTTGAGTTCGCAATATAAATTAGAAGCAATGAAGAAGAGATGAGAAGCAAAGATACGTCGAGGTCGAACTAGCATTTGAATTTGAAAATATGAATAATCTTATACCTTTCTGGATAAAGGAAAATAAAACTTTACTGACGGCCATGGTGGTCTGTGGAGGTGTCCTTTCCTTGACGTTGGCCGGTGATGTTGGCCGGTACCGATTTACAGTTGCTCTTCCACAAAATCTCTTGCAAAACATGGCGAAAAAAAGGAGGTTACCTATTGTTCCTGTCTTTGCTCTTCAGGTTTATATATATATATATATACTTCCTTCCCTTGTCTTTTCCTCTAAATGTGAATATGAATGTGTGTGCAGTAAAACTAATGGCATAATCTTTTGTAGGCAAAAAATCAAAGTTGAAGAAGAAAGTCTGTTTCGCCCCAGATGTGGTGTAGCCTCGATGCAACAACGAAGAATACAAGCGGATAGGAAAAAAGGTAGTTGCTAAGATGATGCCTTCTTCCAAAGAAAAAAAAGATATGAGGTAAGTAAATGATCGCATCGGGTACAAATCCTATGAAATTCCTGACATTGGCTACGCCGGCAAACTTCCATCTTCAGTACTTCAACCAGATTAGAGATAGGGGCAAAAATTGTTAGCCATATATTTTAGGGTTTCCTGTATCTTTTCCCAGAGTCTCTATATATTTTGAAAATTCAAGAATCTGTGCGCCCATATCTGCGGTCAGGATTGGTTTCCGAAACCCCCTTGCCATTCTACCTTTAAGCGGGGGGTCCGAAATTGGCCGCGCATCTCTCAACGACCTAGATCAGAGCGCTCAGATCTGTGGTCAAGTTTGGATTCTAGACCCCCCTTTCCATTCTACCTTTAACAAGGGGGGGGGTCTGAAATTGGCAAACCCCGCATTGTCCCATATCCAATATCCTCCACCTTCCATCGTACGTCTTCCACTCAGCACCATCCTGGCCCATTCCTTTCACCTTTTTTCTCGTTTCCACCTGTCACCTCTTGCCAGGGGTTCTCCCCCTCATCCTCCAACTCATCTTTCCTCCTTCCCTCAGGCCCGCCACCTTGCGGCTTCCCTGTCATTTTTCCATGGCACTTCACCTCATCATCAAGTGCCACAACCCTCTTCCCTCCATCCACTTGACCCCTCTCCATCTTATCACCCACTCACCTCCTACCATGTGTCTCTCTTTCTCTCCCAGTCAACTCCATATGTATGGTTGTCTCCACTCCTTATCCACTAGAGCCCCGCGTTCCATGTCACTTCCGCCCATCCACTACTTCCAATTATGTGCCCCAACCTTCACACTGGCCTCTATGTCTTATCTGTCAGGCCGTTCAGCTGATCCAGGTGGCAGCGCGAGAAGACCTCCACGTCCCAAAAAGTGCAAAGTTAGTCGAGCCGTTTTCAATCCCAATGAAGTAGTTATTGATGTAGTTGGTGGTGGTTAGACATCGTCTCTTCCATAAATGGAAAGTTTGGTGATGAATTAAAAGCATGTTGGTTCATCCACAAGACTGTCAGGAGTTCGATTGCGTCTGTCATAACTGCATGATCGTTCAGAGACTGCATGTGCAGATTGTCAGTAGACATGCAGATGCAATGTTTTTAATACAATGTCTTGGTTTCACTGTTGTTGTTTTTCTTCGAGTATATATAGGCAATTTTGTCATTTTGTAATCTATCTATGGTAGAGCACAACTCCCAATTGTAAAGCTTTAATCCAACCTCTGGTTCTTTGGTTATAGAAGAAAATTTGAGACTTCTTGTTTAATGGCATCCAACTTCTTCTTTTCCTTCTTTCCTCTGAATCTAAGATCTCGAGCATGAATGGTCCAGTGAGGTGTTGCATTGCTATATTATGTTGGTTTGATTTTATCAGTTCTGCAATCTTCTTAGGTTCATTTTGAAGTTTATTCGGTTCTATGAGGATCTCATAGTCGAGACTTTTCCTCTTTTTTGAAAGTTGCTGGAAGACCTGATGTCCAGAGTAGACTTTATTTCCCCTCTCTTTCCCCCACTTACTCACCACTATCATTATTACTAGCTTACGTTACATCAAGACCTCATGTATCACTGTTGTTCCAGCCCATTTTTCTGAGTTAGAACGATATCGTTCCGAGTTTACTTCCATTTGATCACCCCTTTATAAACAAAATGTGACATAAATTGATGGGCGTCGGGATCTGCTCCTGCTGCAATCCAGGAGTGACTTTCATCGCCAACATTTCTGGTGACGTTGCCGAGGACGAAGTTGAAAATCTTCCCTAGGATTGAACGACATTGAGCTTCTAATTCTGATGGTGCATCAAGCATCAGAGCCCTTGAAGATTCCTACTGTGCACCTGGCAACTCCATTGTGACGACTCCACTACGGTGAACCTGTTGTGTTAGTTGTGGCTTCCAGTGGTAGACACACGCGGTCCCATCCATAACTGCCTCTAGCCATGCCTGAAGTGGATCCAGAGGTGATTATCAGAAAAGGGAGGGCCTCTCAAGGAGAAAGCTCCACCGTTGAACCAGGTAATTTGCCACCTCTTTCCATAGAAACTCCATTTTCTTCTTCTCAACTTCCTAGCAAACCTGTTTCTGAGGTTTCCCATTTCCTAAATTTTGGGAGTGTTCCTGCTGATTTTTTCCCTCCTGGTCTAGGATTAGAAGGAGAAATCCTTGTCACTCCCCTCTCCCCCGAAGCTATACCTTGGCACAGACCTCAAACCACAGAAGATTTCAACACCCCTCCTCTTGTTTCTATTACTGCACAGAGAGAAGCATCTGCCCATTCAAGTCCCTTAGCTCTCTCTCTGTATTCCCCATTGTTTCCCTTTCCTCTAGGAAGCTCATTTCCAGTATCCCCTGCTCACACTCCTTCCCCTCTGAGTTCTCCTCCACCTAATATTCCCATGGTAGGAGTTAATCCCCCCATGACCAGAATGGAGGCCATAATAGCTGCTAGGTATGCTCCCCTTGTGTTACCACAACCTCTCAACGCCCTTCCAGTAGATGGATACCTTAAGAAACTACCCAATTTCACAGGCGAAGGGGACATAGCTGCAAAAGAACACCTTGAAGCCTTTTACAGCTTCATAGATGATCATGTTATCATGCATGTAGATGTATGGATGAGAATTTTTGTCCATAGCCTTGATGGTGAAGCTAGGAAATGGTTTAGAGCCCTACCTCCTGGATCTATAGATGGGATTAGGGCTTTGGATAATGCCTTTCTGAGACAATGGGGAGACAAAAAATACTTCATGTATTACATGATAGAGTTTGGGTCTTTGAAGAGAAAAGAAGGAGAGTTTGCCTCTAACTTCTCTAAGAGATTCAATAAAATGTATAATAAAATCCCCGCTGAGATAAATCCCTCAGAAGCCTCTACTAAGATCACTTATGCTAGCTCTTTTGATCCCAATTTTTGCCTTCTGTTGAGGGAGAGAAGAGCCACTACTCTAGCCCACATACAGGATGCAACCGTGGAAGTAGAATCTAACATACTAGTTGTTGACTGACTCAGCGATAAGGATGATAGATATATATCTAGGAAAAGACCTAAAGCCTCCCCATCCCATTCCTCTCCCCTACCCCTTAAGTCAGACGAGGTAACTAGAATGCTAAAATCGCTTTCAACTAGGATGGAAAGGTGGGAATTGGAGGGGAAGCCCATGTACAGAAATCCCTAGAATGTTGATATTAGAGGTTTCAGGAGACCTAATAACAATGTGCCTCAGGCTTTCCCAAGGTAACAAAGGGGGAAATACAGGGAATATCAAAGGATTCAATCCCCTCTCCAAAATGACCTAGTTGCTCATGAGGAAGGAGAGGAGATAAATGAGCTTGACCCTGAAATTCACTGTATTGAAGAAACTTCTCCTTTTCCCCATTTGACTCAGTTTGCATACGAAGAATCCCTTATGAACATTCAAATCAATGAGTTAGGTAAAGGAGAAAAGGCCAACAACACCCCTAGTAGATACCTTCTTAGGTCAAAGAATAAAGAAGGAAATTTTGACATCAAGATCAACCCCTCATAGCAAAAAGGCCTACTAAATCTGCAACAATCACTACTAAAGAAAAGAAAACTCAGAATGCTTCGCCAGAATTCAAAGAACCTGTCTCTGAGGTAAGGGAAGCTCCTAAGCCTATTTCCTCCTTTAATTTTGAGCATGAAATTCAAAATATCAGAATTCTCGTCCCCCTCTCAGAGCTAGTAAAAAACAAAGATTACAAAAGGTCCCTCTCCAAACTGCTACAATCTGAGTCCCCCCAGCCTTACTTTGACTCAGTGAACCTTCAAGATGAAAATCCAATATTCATCCTAGGTCCCATGGTGGAAGACAGAGATGATTCATCCCCTCCCTTCTACACCTCCCTGAACATACATGATAAAGTGTTGCATAATTGCCTCATGGATTCGGGAGCTTCCCACAACCTTATGCCCAAAATAGTCATGGAATAATTGGGACTCGAAGTGACAAAGGCTTATCATGATTTGTACTATTTTGATTCAAGGAGGGTGCAATGTCTTGGAGTCATCAAAGACTTGGTGGTCTCTTTATTTCAACTGCCAATGAAGAGTGTGGTCATGGACATTGTGGTAGTTGATGTTCCCCCCAAGTTTGGCATGTTGTTGTCTAGATCTTGGATTAAAAGACTTGGAGGAACATTACAGATGGATCTCACATATGCCACCATTCCAGTCTTTGGAGGGGAACACAGGAGGTTGTATAGAGAAGCCCAACTAGCCTATATTGTCAGTGATGAAGCAAACCCCACCAATCATCCCATCTTTGCGCTTGACACTAATTTGGGGTCTAGTTTGTTGCAGATCATTGAAACTCCTAATGCCCCTTTACAGATAAGAAAGCAACCCATTTTTAATCAGGAGATACCTCCTCCGACCACCTCTATTTGCAATATGTTCTTTGATGAAGATTCTTCCAGTATAGGCATTGGCGCTGGAGTGGTTTTCATGTCACCTTGTCAAGAGACCATATCCCTGTCATACAAGCTGGAATTTGAAACCACCAACAATGTGGCAGAGTATGAAGCTCTTTTTCTGGGTATGAGGGTTGCAAAAGAAATGGGAATAAGGGAGATGGAAGTGTTCGGAGATGCTGAATTGATAATCCAACAAGTCAGGAATGTTTATCGGGCCAAGCATCCTCGGCTCAGAAGTTACAGAAACGAAATATGGGACCTGATTGATAATTTCTTCTCAGCTTTCAACATTTCTTTTGTCCCAAGGGAGGATAATACTTCGTCTGATTCCTTAGTTGTCTCAGCTAGTCTATTTACGATCCCTTTTCCATCGAAGATCCCATGTGGGGTCGAGATAATATATAGGCCATCCATCCTGGATAATGTAAATCATTGGAAGGTATTCAAAGATGATCTTGAAATCAAAAAATTTCTTCAGTCCGTCGATGAGTTTTTTGCATTGCACATTGATCAGGACCCTGACCCCAAAAGAGACCCTCACTCTAATGTATTCTTAAATAAAATTGTTAATCACCATATTGTTCAGTTGCCCAACAATCACATTCCAAGGGGACTAGTCCCTTTGGAAAGACTGTTCGATGGGAATTATGTGGCAATAAAAGATAAGATTTCAGGAGGAGATACTGATACATCTGAGTGCAACATTGGCACATAAGAGGAGCTTAAGTTTGTCAAGTTGTCAAGTAGCCTAACCCAAGAACAGAGGGTCAAATACACTGAACTATCAAGAGAATTTGTCGATGTGTTTGCATGGACCTATGAAGACCTCAAGACATATGACACATCTGTCATTGAACACAAGATCCCACTGAAGGAAGAGGCTAAACCATTTAGGAAAAAGCTAAGACAGATAAACCCCATGTTTCTTCCTGTCATGGAAAGAGAAGTGAAGAAGTTTCTAGATGCCCAAATCATTGTCCCCTTGAGATATTCCGAATGGGTGGCCAATTTGGTCCCGGTGAGAAATAAAAGTGGAGAAATCAGGCTTTGTGTTGATTTCAAGAACCTAAACAGGAGCTCAAAGAAAGACAATTATCCCCTACCCAACATGGAACACATATTGCAGAGGGTAACCGGTGCATCTAGGATATCCATGATCGATAGTTTTTCTGGTTATAACCAGATATTAGTCATGCCCGAGGACAGAGAAAAAACGACCTTCACCACTCCTTGGGGCACATTCATGTATGCCAAAATTCCCTTTGGATTGATGAATGCAGTAGCAACATTTCAGGGAGCCATGGATATAGCCTTCATTGGGGAGAAATATTAGTTTGTGGTGATCTATCTGGATGACATCACAGTCTTCTCTAGGTCTGACAAAGAGCACTGTTGTCACCTAAGAAAAGTTTTCTTGAAGTGTCAGAGGTTTGGCCTATCCGTAAACCCCAAGAAATCTTTGTTTTCTATGAAGGAGGGGAAGTTGTTAGGTCATATAGTATCAACAGAAGGAGTAAGGATTGATCCCAGTAGGGTAGAGGAAATTCAGACCCTGTCACTTCCCCGATCTAGAAAGGAAGTTCAAGCTTTTTTAGGGAAGATTAACTTTCTGAGGAGGTTCGTCTCAAATTTTGTTGAGATGGTGAAACACATCATAGCCATGCCCATGAAAGGAAAAGAAGTAAAATGGACTATTGAACCCAGGGAATATTTTATCCAAATAAAGAAGGCATTGACTGAAGCACCTGTGTTGATCAGTCCTGATTATTTCAAAGATTTCCTGATTTTTTCTTTTGCTTCTTTTGATACAGTAGCAGCGGTCTTATTGCAGAAAAATGAGGAAGGGCGAGAACAACCCATTTCGTTCTTTAGCAAGGCATTGAGAGATATAGAAGTCCGGTATGAGATCATGGAGAAGCAGGCCTATGCCTTGGTGAAAGCTCTCAAAGCTTTCAGAGTCTATGTTTTGCACTCAAAAGTCACTACATACGTTCCTTCAACTTCTGTGAAGGAAATCCTTATATAGCTTGACATAGATGGGAGAGGAGGTAAATGGATTGCGAAGATCCTAGAGTTTGATCTAGAGATTAAGCCCACCAAGTTGATAAAGAGGCAGGGTTTAGCCAAGCTGCTGGCTGAATCCAATTGCAAAGCCTTGGGGATTAGCTTCATCAATGCTTGTTCAGAAAATCAGCAGGATGAGTCGTCCAACAAAAGTTCTCAGGGTGACTTATCACTAGCAGAATGCACCTGGTATAGAGATATTTTGTATTTTCTGCAAGAGTTGAGGCCTCCTGATGGAATGGGAAAGAGTAAGGCGAGATATTTAAAGTTCAAAGTGGTCAAATATTGCCTCATTGACCGAGCCTTGTATTGGAAAGACCCTCTAGGGGTATTTTTAAGGTGCCTGAATCCACAAGAAGCCCAGAAAGTCATGTTTGATTTCCATAGTGGCCTTTGTGGGGGGCATCGTTTCTGGAAGAACACAACTCACAAAATCCTTAGGGCTGGGTATTACTAGCCCACTTTATTTGTTGATGTCTGCAGAGAAATCGGAGCTTGCATCAAATGCCAAAAGTTCTCAGGAAAGCAGTAGCTCAGATATCTGCCACTAAAGCCTGTATTAGTTTCGACACCCTTTCAACAGTGGGGATTGGACTTCATTGGAGAAATTCATCCTCCCTCAAGTGGCCAACACAGATGGATCCTGACTGACACAAAATATTTCACCAAGTGGATAGAAGCTACCCCCATCAGAAGTACTTCACACAAAGTAATTATCAACTTCCTAGAGGACATCATAGCCAGATTTGGTTGCCCCAGTAGAATTGTCACCAATAATTCCGCCTCTTTTAGGTATGAGCCTTTGGTTAAGTTCTGTGAACAATTTGATATTTCACTAATTCACTCCACTCCCTATTATCCTTAATGAAATGGACTGGCGAAGTCTTCCAATAAAAGCCTGATCAAGCTCATTAAAAGATTATTGGAAGACAATAAAAGGGCCTGGGATTCAAAGCTCAAATTCACTCTACGAGTTGATCGAGTGACAACAAAGAGGTCCCTAGACACCTCACCTTTCCAACTTGTTTATGGGATAGAGGTTGTTTTTACTACCCAACTCGCTTTATCTGTGGAGAAATTCTTTTAGGATCTTGAAGGAGGACCTGACCATATGGTCAGAAGGATTCATCAAATGGTGGAGGTGTAGCAGATCAGGGAGTAGGTAATGAACAGGGCCTACAGTCATCAGCAGAAGATCAAGAAATATTTTGACAGGAAGATCAGGAAGAAGAATTTCAAGATGGATGATCTGGTGCGCAAGTGGGATGCACCCAGGTAGGCTAGAGGCAAACACAATAAGTTTGATGCCCTCTAGATTGGGCCCTTCAAAATATCTGAAGTATTCTCAAACAACACTTACAAGTTGCAGGATTTGGAAGGTGAAGAAGTTTTTAATGGCCCAGTAAATGGGCATTTCTTGAAAAAATCTTTTTTTTGAGCCAAAGACGGCTCCTCTATTTTTGTAAATATTGTTTTCTGTTTTCGGCTTAGTAAATGACTCCATAGCCCAACAACAAGGCACCGGAACTGCAAAAGAGTCCTTAGAGAATCACAGGGATGACTCTATCCCCCATGGAGCCTAATGTTAGCACCTAAACATGTAAGAAGGGTATTTTCATAAAGCCCCCCCCCCC
>ML788840.1:116125-249003 GCA_009831015.1 Picea engelmannii
CTTCCACTCAGGACCATCCTTGCCCATCCCTTTCACCTTTTTTCTCGTTTCCACCTATCACCTCCTGCCAAGTGTTCTCCCCCTCATCCTCCAACTCATCTTTCCTCCTTCCTTCCGGCCCACTGCCTTGCGGCTTCCCTGTCATTTTCCCATGGCACTTCACCTCATCATCAAGTGCCACAACCCTCTTCCCTTCGTCCACTTGACCCCTCTCCATCTCATCACCCACTCACCTCCTGCCATGTGTCTCTTTTTCTCTCCTAGTCGCCTCCATCTGTATGGTCGTCTCCACTCCTTATCCACTTGATCCCCATGTTCCATGTCACTTCCGCCCATCCACTACTTCCAATTATGTGCCCCAACCTTCGCACTGACCTCCACATCTTATCCATCAAGCCGTTCAGCCGATCAAGGTGGCAGCGTGAGAAGACCTCCACGTCCCAAAAAGTGCAGAGTTAGCCGGGTCATTCTCAATCCCAAGGAAGTAGTTATTAAGGTAGTTGGTGGTGGTTAGACATCGTCTCCGCCATAAATGGAAAGTCTAGTGATGAATTAAAATCATGTCGGTTCATCCACAAGACTGTTAGGAGTTCGATTGCATCTGCCATAAGTGCACGATCGTTCAGAGATTGCATGTGCAGATTGTCAGTAGACATGTAGACGCAATGTTTTTAATATAATGTCTTGGTTTCTCTGTTGTTGTTTTTCTTTGAGTATATGTAGGAAATTTTTCCATTTTGTAATCTATCGATGGTAGAGCACAACTCTGGATTGTAGAGCTTTAATCCAGCTTCTGGTTCTCTAGTTATAGAAGAACATTTGAGACTTCTTGTTTAATGGCAGCTAACTTCTTATTTTCCTTCTTTCCTTGTTTAATTTCCCTTTGGCTTGAAGGAAGTCTTTCTTCAAGACAAAGGGCATGACCAACCATTTCAAAATATCTTCTTTGGAGTTGAAGGAAGTATTTCATACATTGGTTTTCTCTATTGGGACCTGGTGGTAGCCGGACTTCATATCAATATTACTGAATTATTTGGCCCCCTTAATCTATTCAAGGAGATCATTAATTTGGGGAATTGGTTATCGATTATTGACTGTGATTTTATTTAGGGCTTGATAATTAATGCAGAGTCATCGGGTCCCATATTTCTTCTACACAAGCACAATTAGGCTTCCACAAGGTGATGAGCTTGGTCAGATGTGCCCCTTTTCGAGCAACTCTTGGATATGGCACTTAATTTCTTCATTTTCTAACAGAGAGTGGTGATAAACTATCCCATTGGGTTGCGGTGTGCTGGGGGATATATAGATTGAATTCTTGACCTGGCAGTCTAGAGGTACCTGAGTGGGTGAGGAGAAGATTTATTTGTATTCTTCCATGAACTTATCCACTTCCTTTTGCTACATGAAGAGACCTATTGAGGAGGCCATGGATGTAGTTTCAACCTTCTTCTCACTTTGAGAACAAATAACAAATAAGACAAACTTCCTGGACTGAGAAATGACCTTCTTGCATTGCTTGGTAGAGATCAAGGAAATGGTATTAGGTTGGACTACCTCGGGTATCTTGTACAATTTCCTATCCAAAGTAATAATAACACTATGATGCCTATAGTTATATACAACATGATGTTTTGATAAGTAAGGTTGGACCAAAAGAACATCACAAGCTTCAAGAGGGGTGACATCACAAAATAACTCATCTTTGAAAGGATTAATGTCATAGGGAAGGTCACACTATTGGATGACATGAAGATCGCTCCCTTGGCGGAGCCATCCGATGGTGTATATTTGTGGGTGTGTTGTTCTTGGCAGATCCAACCGCTTGATGAACTTCACTGAGATGAGGTTCTTCTGGTTACCACTGTCAATGATGAAGTGTAGCAGAGTACCCTTCACCCACATTTGTGAATGAAAGAGGTGCTCACCTTCCTCTAGTTCATCAAGTTCACCAGGATGGATATTGGTGGTAGAAACAATGGCACTGGGTTTTGCGTCAATGATCTGTATCCATTTTTATGGTTCTGACTTAGAGTTGGAACCCACATCTGATTCATAGGATTTGACCCTGACCACCAATGACATATTTGATCAACATTCAACGGTGTTATGCCATGGGATCTTATGGAAATCGCACCAGTTTCTAGTGTCTTTCTTTGTCTTCCCATTGTTCTTCTTTGTTTACAACTTAGACTGGTTTTACTAAGGTTTTTCATCCTTTATTTTTCCTTTTTTCTGAGGGTTGGGGTTGTTAGAATATGAATGATGTGTGTTCGTTTTACCATTGACAATACCCTTGTCACCAAACCATAGGCCGAAGCCACCCTCCAAGCACCTTGACCTTGACAGAGAATCATTTCGGAAGAAAACCCTACGCTAGATAGCCATACAAAGGGTATCACACCTTTCCCCAAGGACAGCACATCAACAAGAGCTGATCAGATAGTCCAAACCCTAGCCAAGAGATAGTCCAACCCAAAACGTAACTGCTAGCTGCAACAACTGCACCAGTAGCTCTCCTCCAAACCTGCGCACAAGACTACAACTACACTGTGCAGAACGACCTCTCTGCAACTACTGAGATGTGTCAAATGAGAGACCGGTGCCCTGTATTTATAGTGGTTCTGGAAGACTTGTTGGGGATGACTTGTGCTTCTAGGTACCTGTCTGTTAAGTATATATTAATTCTTTTGGCCGAGTTCTTCTCTTGAAGGCTAATAACCTAATACATATTATCTTCTTGAGCCAACAAGTCTTCTAGGGTTATTAGCCAACTCATTAGGGTTTCTCTTACTTCCCAGATTCTTCTATTATTGTCAGGTTTACATGTGGAGGTAAATACCTCCCACGGCTACCATAATATCAACACTCCCTCCTAGCTAGGGAGGTATTACAGGTAATGGTCTTGACCACAAAACATACCATTCACCCAGTAGCATCAACATAGTTATATGGACTATATCATGACTAAATCATGAGCACCATCATCATCATCAGCTGCATCATTTCTCGAAACCATACTCTATCTAAGTGATCAGACATGATGCTCACTCCATAGAGTGATGCAAGAGCCATTCTTCTAATCTAGAAGAGTAAATGATCTGAACCATTTTCTGTCTGGGAAATCTTTCTTCATCATTCATCTGGCTGATGATTATCTCCAATAAATTGTTGATAGTTTTCAAGGCAATCAGAAAAAAAATAGAACACAATTGTGTCTATCCATAGTAGTACATAACTACAATCTAGTGGTACACTACCACACCAAGTAGAAAACAAGTACTTGATCAGTAACATATATTCATGAACAATGGAACATATCCACCATAGTAGTATACATCCACTGTCATACAATCTTCATAACAAACATCTGATAGAAACCTACACAGAAACAATGTTATGATATAAACTGAATCATCTGGGCCAATATTTCACTCACATCTGTGAGATATGAAATAATATCTTCCCTCAGTGTAGAACATCAATAATGGGTTATCTGCCCTATTATTCTCAAACAAGGAAGAATGATTGTTTTTGATTTCTGAGCCTGGACCATTCCTCACCCTAGACCATTCCTCCTACACTAATCAAAGTGCACCCTGGAGAGAATGTATAAACCCTAAGGAATTCCTGTCCCTGATTGTTGAGCCTAGACCATTCCCCACCCTAGGCCATTCCTCCTACACTAATCAAAGTGCACCTTGGAGAGAATGTATAAACCCTAAGGAATGATTGTCCGGACCATTTCCTTTGTTAACCATAAGAGGAAAAGATTGTCCTACATCAACCTCCAAAATAGACCATTCCTCATGTTAACCACAATGAGAAATCATTGTCTGACGAGGTGGGTCAGTCTTCTTGAGTAACCCTCAAGAAGAGAGACTTCCCTAGACCACTCCCCATGTTAACCACAATGGGAAGTCGTTGTCTATGATACATCAACAATCTGGACCATTTCCCATGTTAACCACAATGGGAAATCGATGTTCGTTAGAAAAATCAATCCACTTTTTGAATAGGAAAGCATCTATCGAAGATGGACTATTTTTCAATCTTGAAAATGAATGTCCTCAATAATAATTCCAGTGCTCCCTCCCAACCTGGGAGTCATTTCTTCCTTTTTCAATAAGGAAGTCGTCTCCATGAGCTCCATCTTGAGTATGAAAACTCTTTCATCTTGGATAGAAGCTTTACCAAAATGTCTTCTTATCTGCTCATCTGTGGAGATATGTACTGGAGAACTACTTTCTCTTTTTTGGACTTCATCACGGATAATGTAATACTTGATTTCAAATGTACTTTAGTTTGGAACACTGATTTTTTGTGAAGGCTTCATGTAGCTCTGAACAATAGAGTATATCATTGTTGGAAAACTAGAACATATACATGTGGCACTTCTTCTGTCATCATGAGATCTGATCTACAGGGTAATCATCTTTATGTTATAGGAAATCTTCACCATGATTTTGTCGTGCACTGGAGGTTCTCCACCAAGTTATCTTCTTCTATCTACATACAAGGGTCTCTTTTTGGTATGCCTCAAAGTCTTGAGATTGATCTTCATACACTCTTTATTCAATTTCTCTAGAGAATAGTCTTTACATCCATCTTATGTAGAACTCCAACTCATGGATGTTGTGGATGATATAATGACTCATGTAGAGATATGTCTGGTATAATGGAATAGGTAATCATCATAGTATTCTCCCTCCATCTGGGAGAACCTCTAGTTCTAGATCTTCACAAGGCTTTCATTCATAAGTCTTCCATACACTGTTCTTCATCACGACTTTCAGTTCCTCTACTTGATTTCTTTTAGTGATTTCATATCAGGCTAGTAATATTGTGATTCTTGAAACAATGATTGGTTGTTCTAGCTTCTCTTTCTTTCTTAGAGTCTTCATGTTCTTCTTTAATGTTTTTTCTTTAGATTCTTGGGTTCATGGAGTTTCTTATAAATTCCATGCCCTAAAGATTCCATCATAGGATCACATATGTGGATGGACAACTAGGGATACTTTAAGGCTTCTCTTTGAAGAATACATACTGTCTTTCATGGCTGCTATCATGGATATATACTTCATCATCTTTAATGGATCATAGGATTGGCTCCCTTCTAATCCTTGATTCATGTATGAGTGCATATAATTGGCTCCCTCCGTCTAACAGAGTCCACACTTCCATTTCCATCCTTATTGTCTTCTGCAATATATAATTGGCTCTCTTGTCTAACAGAGTCCATGCTTTCGTCTTGTTGTCTTCTACAAAATGTCATAAGTCTTCTTCCAATTTCCTCTCGATTGCTGACTTATTTTTGTCTTTGCGTCTTCTAAGTTTCTTCATGATTGATTCAACTTATATTGCAATAGCTTCCACATGATTTGTATTTCATCCTTTCATGTGTATTATCTAATGATATCCATTCTTCTCTTATTGTTCTTCCATAGGTATAGTTCTTCTTGGAACACATTATATTACAAGAGATAGATATACAAGATATGTACAGAGATTATGCAAACAATATATGTACAAGAAGTAAGAAGAGTTTTGTTACCTTTAGAAGAAGAAGTCTCTTCCATCCTATTTAGTCTTCTTGGTAGGTTCCTTTTATTCAGCAATCGATGCTTCATGTTTCTTCTTCCTTTTCTTTAGCTCGGGACAATGAATCTTGTAGTGACCATACTTTTGACAGTTGATGCATTGTACTTCTGAAATGTCTTTCTCTTGATTTGGCTTCCTCCTTGAACCAAACTTCCTTTTGTTCCTGAAGTTATTGAATCTTTTTTTGAAGGCTTGATCTTCGTACTTCTTTTGGGATTTCTATTTTTCACTGATCCTTGATTCTTCTTGAGCACAACAAGTCCAAAGTTCTTCAAATGTAGGATACTCCTTTCTTGTGTTCATGCTTGTAGAAAATGCATCCCATGTCTTAGGAAGACCATTGAGTAATATGCTTACCAAATCCTTCTCTGAGATGATCTCTTCAATAGATTGTAGTTGATCTCTTAACTGAGAGATTCTCACAAAGTATGATATTATGCTATTATCGTCATTGATCTTCATGTCACAGAGCTCATTCTTCAGACTCATTACTTGTCCAATGTTTCTAACTGAGAAGACGTTTGTTAGGGCATCGTACATCTTCTTCGATGAGTCAAGATGAGATATGTAGGGTATAAAGTGGTCTTTTATGGAATCCACTATGATACTCATGGCATTGATGTCACTATACTTGAACTTCTCCATAGCTGCAACATTCTGCAATTCCTTCTCTTTTCCTTCTTCAAACTTTGGCTTCATGATCTTTCCTTTCACGATATCTAACACTTTATTCTTGGCAAGGATGAGTTCAATCCTTGTCTTCCATGCTCTGAAGTTGTAGGCTCCTTCTAAATTGTTCTCTGACTTCATAGAATAAGTCATGGTTGTTTTGACTTGGTCAAACCCTAAATTTGACCACAAACTCAAACTTGATGTCTTGGCTTGCTGAGAATACCAGAAGATGTGCTAGGCTAGGGGGCACTAATTTGTTTGGAGATTAGCTTAATCTCTTCACTTAAGGTGCCTCAATGAGGGGATTAGGGTTTCTGCAACTTCTCCTGCTAGTAACCCTAGTGACAGTGTCTTGGAAGTTGCTTCTTCTAGTAACCCTAGTGGCAGTTCCTCAATGAGCTCAATATCCTAGTGGCTATGTTTCCTTCCAACGTTTAGACTAAATGAAGGAGGTGTGGGCCCATAACCAGTTAGAATATGAAGGATGTGTGCTCATTTTACCATTGACAATACCCTTGTCACCAAAGCATAGGCTAAATCCACCTTCCAAGCACCTTGACCTTGACAAAGAATCATTCTGGAAGCAAACCCTAGGCTAGATAGCCATACAAAGGGTAGTGCACATTTTTCCAAGGATAGTGCATCAAAAAGAGATTATCATATAGTCCAAACCCTAGTCAAGAGATAGTCCAACCCAAAACATAACTGCTAGTTGCAACAGCTGCACCAACAACTCTCCTCCAAACCTGTGCACAAGACTGCAATTGCACATCCAGAACTGGCTCTCTACAATTGCTGAGATATGTTAAATGAGAGACTGGCACCCTATATTTATAGTGGCTCTGGCAGACTTATTGGGGTCGAATTCTCCTTCTGGGTACTTGTCTGTTCAGTATATATTAATTCTTTTGGCCGAGTTCTTCTCTTGAAGGCTAATAACCTAATACATATTATATTCTTGAGCCGACAAGTCTTCTAGGGTTATTATCCAACTCATTAGGGTTTCTCTTGCTTCCCAAAGTCTTGTATTCTCGTCAGGTTTACACATGAAGGTAAATACCTCCCGCATATACCATAATATCAATAGGGGTTTCCTTTTTCCTGCTTCTGTTGTGAGGGGTTCGTAGAACCAAACTTCCACATATTTTGTTTAAGCTTCTCCTCAATTTTGAATACATATCTATAGGCCACGCCTAAGGATGAGATGTCCAGAAACTCCATTTATTTCTGGATGTATCTATGTAGATAGTCGCGGTAATTGAGCACCATATGTTTCTCAAAATATTATATACCCAGCTTTGTGCACAAGGCATGGAAGACATTGGTGAACTCTGCCACTATTTGATCCCTTTCCTATCACGGTGTGGTCCATATTTTATATAATTCGTAATAACTTCCAACATGGTACTCTTGTTTCTTAATAGAATCCATGAAAGAAACCAAAGTGGGTGCGACTACAGATAATGTAGATTCCTTTGTTTCCTTTTTCTTACATAAAGTCTCCCACTAATTTTTGACATGGGGGATGGCCTTAAGGAGTGCAAATGTAATATTTTCTCTATTGGAAAATTTATGGATAGAAAAATGACCTTCTATAAGGTTTAGCCATTTATATATAGCATCTACATCTATTTGACCTTCAAATATAGGAATATCAAAATTAATATGTACCTTGAAGTGGGTGTTGCCTCTGCTCAAGGAATATGTGTTGCCTATTTGCACTCACTGAAGGATTTGCACAAAATTATCCATCATCTCATTCCTGTGTCACGTGAGGGATTCCTCGAGAAATAGTTTAAATGGATCTCCTACTCCATAATATCTCTTTTATTCCCCCATGGTTGACTGTTAGGTTCGACGAGGCTAATATTGCAAACACTCAACTAGTTCGAGTCCCAACTACTTATACCTTGACCTCGTTGGGGACATGCACATAGAAAATAAATGAAGAGAAGGCCGATCTAATACCACTGGTAGATTTATGAGCGAAATGAAATGAAACATAGATCTATAACATTAAAACAAAGATACAATGAACAATAACAAAGATACGGTGAAACTTAACTTTTATTCAATAAATAAATTTGTTGAAACTATAAAATGTAGAATGAAACAATCTTTCTCGAATGGTGGTAGATAATCCTTGAGAAGAGATGTGGTGGCTACACACATTCTCTTGATCACATTACAATGAGGCATTCAGGACTTTTTAGCATCAATAAGTAATCAAAAAACCATAGACATGAAAAAACCTAACCCTGGGAGATGAAGCACCAAAAGTCATGTGGGCCTCGATGGGTTAAGTTGGTACATCAACTTCCCAGGGTCGTAACTTTTATATATGATCTCTATTTTAGGCACATGGTAGCCCGTTGGTAAGGTATATTCAAGGAATACACATTTTGTGTGAAAAATTGACTTTATTTATATTGTGACTATGGCGAGCCCAAAAAATGTTGTTTCGGGCCTCAAAACAACCCCAGAGGTTTAGGACCCGAAAAGATAGAAAAAAACTCCCAAGATGAAAACTGTATGTAAGAAAGTTGGAAGAGGTGGGTGGCCACCGATATCCACCCGGAACAATCCCCCCCCTTAGGAATAAATGGTCTCTATTACATTTAGTTACCCCATCAGATGATGAATTTTTTGCTGAATTTGGCCTTGGGTGAGCCACTTGTCATGGTGCAAGAGCTGGCTCGTTTTGAAAACAAAATAAAGATAAAAATTGTATTGGTGATTTCTCTTGACCTGTTTGTCCATGATATGATTAGTGTTTTCCTATTCCATGTAGTTAGGGTTGAGATCTTTCGGTGTCAATTGTTATGTTACTCTGAGGTGTCCAATAATGGTGGAATGTATGGTCAAAGGAGGTCATAATTAAACACTGGGTGCAATCCAAGGAAGGGGGGAATGTTGAGCTCAAAATAATTGTCACCCAAAACTTTGGTGATGGTGTAAGGTCCATAGCAGAGTGGATGAAGCTTATGATGGGGTCCTATAATACATCCTTTCTGCAGTGCAACCAAACTTTATCTTCCACCTAAAACTTGTGTGGAACCCGGTGTTGATCATGGCACTACTTGTACTTGACATTAGACTTCTGTAAAATATCCCAAACCTATTGGTGGATGTGTCAGATTCATTCAATGAACTAGGTGGCTTTGTCGGCTTTAGTTTGAGCATGGGATGATTCAACCTATATGGACGTAAGAGGTAGTGTAGCATCCATAGGACCCAATGGTTGAAATCCCAACCCCACTTGAAAGGGGTTGTAGCCAGTTGATCTATGTATGGCTCTATTGTATTGTGCCAAACATATGGAAGAATCCCATCCCATGTGGATGAATTCTTTGAATTTTACATGCACAATATATGCATGATGATTCTATTGATGACCTCAGTTTTTCCATCTATTTGGGGGTGGAAGGAAATGTATTTGGTGAGATTTGTATCCAGTCATGACCAGAGGCTCGACCAGAATGTATTGAAGAATCGACTGTCCTAATCTAAGACAATGCTTTGTGGTATCCCAAAATGTACCCACACTCATTCGAAGAAGATATTGGAAGTGGACTATGATGTGATGCTCTTCTTGCAAGCAGCCATAATCATCATCTTGGAAAATCAATCGACAACCACAAAAAGAAAGTCATTTCCCTTATTGGTCGAAGGAATTTTCAACATGTGGTCCATCAAGATGTATTCCTAGGGATTTTTGGGAGTATTCAAAGGGGTGTAAATGCATTTTTTTATTAATGGAGAGTTTAGAAATGATGCAAACCATGCAAGACCTGATATACTTGCTTCCATCCCATCGAAGTTTTGACCAATATAAATGTTGTTGCAACGTTGCCACTGTATTTTCTATGCCAAAGTTTCATGCCACCTGACTTTAATTATCTTCCCAAATCAACTTCACTCACTTGATGGGACGCAAAGATAGCCCAGATGGCACAACAACCCATCTTGAATATGGAAATCAATGCCAATTGTGTTTGTGCCCAGTATATGGTAGGTAGTGTTGAAGTCAGGATCTCTCTCATAGAGTTGGGGCCATTCAAAGGTCTCATGTCTACATGAGTGTAGCACCATGGCGAGTGTTACGACTGGAGGTCGACTAAGTTAGTTAGCGACACGATTGGCGCTCCCTGTCTTATACTTGCAGTTAAGATTGAACTATTGCAAGTATGTGGACTACTTTTGATGGCGCTCATTCTGTAATTTTTGTTGTGTCTACATGAAGTGCAGAGGATTATGATTATTGTGGATGACCATCTCCTTCCTAAGAATGTAATGTCTCCACTGGTGGTAAGATTTCACAATGGATTGCATTTATTTTTCATAAGTGAGGTACTTACAGATGATATATGATAATTTCTCACTATGATAGGTCATAGGATGTTCGTTTTGAGTGAGTATTGCACCCATAGGATAGTTTGAAGGATATGTATCAATCTCAAAATGTCACTGTAGGTTGGGTAATGAGATCATCAAGGTTGAGCACAAGCATTGCCTCAAATCATCGAATGATTTATGTTGTGACTGGACACACATGAAATTTTCCTTACTTCCACCTCTAGTCACTTGGCTAACGGCCCATGTAATGTGGGAGAATCCAAACATGAACTTGCGATAGAAATTTGAAAGGCCTAAAAAGCTCTAAAGCCTAGTGAGTGTGGTCGAATATAGCTAGTCAAGAATGATATGGATCTTGGTTCGATCGACATGAATTCCATTCTTATCAACAATATATCCTAGGTACTAGACCTTGTTCATGCTGAAGGAGAATTTTTCCAAATTTGCATATAGCTTGTGTTGTAGTAGAGTGTGCAAAACCTGTTGAAAATGCTACAAGTATTCCTCCCAACTCTTGTTGAAGATGAGGATGCCATCTAAATACACCACCACAAGATAATTGGTCAAATTCCACAAGATATTGTCCATCATCCTCATGAAAGTTGTTAGGGAATTTGTCAAGACAAAGGGCATGACCAACCATTCAAAAATACCTTCTTTGGACTTGAAGGCAGTCTTCCATACATCGATTTTCTCTATTGGGACTTGGTGGTAGCCAAAATTTATATCAATCTTACTGAACTATTTTCCCCCCTTGAGCTGGTCAAGGAGATCATCAATTCATGTAATTGGGTACCAGCTCCTGAATGTGATTTTATTTATGGCATGATAATAAATGTAGAGTATCTAGCTCCCGTCTTTCTTCTATACAAGCAAAATTGTGCTTCCACAAGGTGACGATCTTAGTCAAATGTGCCCCTTTTCAAGTAGCTATCAGATATGGCACTTGATTTCCTCATTTTATGACATAGAGCGGTGATAGACTGTCTCATTGGCTAATGGTGCACCGAGGGTCATATCAATTGAATGCTTGACTTGATAATGCTTACCCACCTACTTTTGTTGCATGTAGAGACCTGCTATAGAGTCCATGGATGTGGATACAACCTTCCACTCACTTTGAGTGAAAATCATGAAGAAGACTTCCAAGCCTAAGAGATGACCTTCCTACATTTCTTGGAATAGATCAAGGAAATGGCAGTAGGTGGGATTACCTTGGGTATCCTGTACAATTTCCTGTCCAAAATAATAATAACATGACAAGGCCTAGAATCATATACAACATGATGTTTTTATAAATAAGGTTGGCCCAAAATAACATCACAAACTTCAAGAGGAGAAACATCACACAATACATCGTATTTGAAGGGCTTGATGTCATAGGGCATGAGACACTATTGGTTGAGGCAAAGATATCTCCTTTGGTGGAGTCATCCAATGGTGTACAATTATGGGTTCAATGTTGTTAGTAGAGCCAACCTATTGACGACGTTTGTTGAGATGAGGTTATTTTGGCTACCACTATAGACATTGAATTTCAAATAAGTACCACTCACCCACATATGTGAATGAAATAGGAACTCACCTTCCTCTAGTTCATCAGGTTCACTAGGTTGGATCTTGGTGGTAGCAACAACGACACTGGGTTCTACATCAATGACCCTTCTCCCTTTTTTGGTTCTGACTCAGATTTAGAATCCACATCTAATTCAGAGGATTTCACATCGACCACAAATGACTACTTTGAGTGACATTCAATGATTTTATGTGAGGGGATATTTGTTGGAATACTGAGAGGGGGGGTGAATCGATATTACCCTTTTTCAACAATTAACAATTACTTTTATATTTTGTTAATTACCACAATAGATCAACAATGGAATTGTTTGGAAAATCAATTATATAAATATAATTAATAGGAATTACAAGGATTTTTATGAAGAATAGTGAAGGACACCAATCCTTTTTAGAGAACCAACTCTAGGAGACACAAATCCCCTTCTTCAGGGCACCAACCCTAGGAAGAACCAACTCTCTTGTCTTTAGGGCACCAACCCTAGAAAGCACCAACTCCCTTGTTTTTAGGGCACCAACCTTAGGAAGCACCAACTCCCTTATATTTAGGGCACCAACCCTAGGAAGCACCAACTCCCTTAACTTACACTTACTTAGTAAAGGATATGAATCCTTCCATGCTCCTCCCTTCCACCCTCACTTCATTAGAATCATAAATTCTTCTTCTCATAATCTGTTGTTGTTTTGAACTTCTAATAGGGACTACAAAGAAACTTTCTTCTCACCATTATTTCTCATTTTTATACTCTTCCAATTGGTGTGAGCTATGAAGCATCGTGTTCCTTTGTTTGGACCATCCCACCTCTTCATTTTAAATTAACAATAATCTCTATTAATATTCCAACATTATTGTGAAGTATTTTAATTCAGTGAGAGTGATTTTCATAAATAGATCATAGGTATGGATCAATTTATTTTAACTTGATTCCATGTCTTTGCAAATATTTCACAAATAAGATCCTGCAGAGGCACTTCCTTCAAACCATTTACATGTGACCATATGCACAAAAACACATGCTTATTAATTAAGCCATATAGCCAGTGTCTCATGGCTTATGTGTTCATAACCCATGAATGAGGGCTAGAACCTAGTCCTCTGGTACTTCATCCTTCGGGCGATTTCTCTCTCATCCAATATTCCATAGTTTCAATTCCCCAAAGTAGTTATCTCTCACAAGGATTGATCAAATGTTTAACATGATTCCCAGAACCAAATCAATGATTTAGATTGGATCCCTACATTATCCTTCCACTCCTTCATCAAATGGCTATGACTTAATCAAACATTGATATGGACGACCATTATTTACTTTGGGACTTTGAGACTTCCATCCCCTGCAATATTTCGACCTTCCAGAGTATATTTCGCCAAATTAGATCGGACGATCAATATTTGTTCTTCTGTAGATGGATGATCTAGGCTTGTCCAAAGGTTTCAAAAAAATTTAAGTCCATGACTTGATATGCAGTTGAGTGGATGATTCTCGTTCACTTTAGGAATTTGATGCTTCAGGACTCTGGTCTTTGCAGTCATTCAACTCTTCCGGAGTAAATTCTACCAAAGTGCTTATTAACACTTTCTGCTTGATAACCTCCACAAGTCCATGAGCTAGGACCGTGGGAATAACCATTCCAAGAATTTGATCTAATGGTCATGATTCACTTTGGATGATCTTAGATCAATGACTAGCATTGAATTCGATGTTCAATGCTTTAGGTAGTTGCTAGTTTCCCCCAAAGGAAAAACTCCCGGAGTGACGTAACTTGTTAATGTCAATGAAGAATTGGCACTGACCAAGTGGTTTCCACATGTCACTTAGATTTGTGACATACATGTACCTACAATTCCAACTATATCTTGAAACCTTTCACCATTTGATCATGCCACGTGTCCTCGCTGACATGGTCTTGTTGACCTGGCACATGTCCTCCTCCTGTATCTAACAGTCGTAGGTTAATATGAATCCCTGATCCAACAATTGTTATCAATTCTATATCAATGGTCTAGATTAATTTCAGCCTTCAGAACTTCAGGTTATTGGCTCCTAGTTCCCAATTCTCTTGAAGTGAGATTCCTCGATTAAACATTGAGTAACTTGACTTCATCTAAAGATCCATCTTTCACATGAAAAGATTAACACGATCCAAAGGTTGTCGAGATTTTGGCTATTATGGATCTTGTGAATCCTTGATTAAATGACTATGATCAGTTCTAGATCAATGGTATATGTTACACATTATTTTGGTCATTCTGGTGATGTCTCTACAGTGATGTATTCAAGCTCCCACAAGGACTTTTTGCCTGAGAAAAGTGACTGTTGTCTTCTTCCGAAAAGCATATTTTTAAGATGAGTTTGTAGGATGCCTATATCATAGTGTGCAAAAATCCTCCATTCTCGTAGGAAACTCTATACTTGGAGTGTGAACTATTCACAATCTACTCTATAGGTAGGGTGCGAACCTATTTCAAAGCTTGGAAAAGAGAAGAAGTTATGAAGGTTCTAGAAGGGAATCTTCTAGAAAATGAGTTGGAATTCACATGGTTGGAATCCTACTGACTTCTCAAATTTAGTGGGATCATCCCCATCCATTTAACCATCTCTCCTTCTCCTATATATTGAAAGGTTTCTCATGGAAAAGGTTAAGAAAGATTGAATGAAGAATTGGTGAATGAATTATGTGAAAAACTCTGTTTGGATAGAAGCTTGAAGACTCTATTTGGTCTATCAAGTTGTACTGGATCTTATTCATGCAAATGTAGAGAAAGTGTGTGTGTTGGAACCAAGGGTCACTAAAAGGAAGCTTGCGACATCAACACGATCTGGTTGTATATTCTACTTTCATTTAATATAATACAGCGGCATGTCCCTTTCCCATAAAATCACTCTTATTTTATTTCATAACTCCTTGATCATATGCATGGGTTGACATTCAATATACTTTTCCATCTTCACTTTGGTTGGTTTGTGTTGTCTTGGACCTGATTTCACAAGAGCACTGGAGCGAAGCAGGAACAACAGAGACCTAAGGAAGCGATATAAAGGTATGACACTCACTCTTTCTTAGTAGTAGATTCAATGACTGCAACATAGAGAAATAGTCATGTCCTGTTCTGTCCTATTTTGTTCTAGATCCAGGTGGATCTAGGGAGATCTGTTAGTGTCCGCACATACCAATTTATCCGGTAAAAAAATTGGCGACTCCACTGGGGATACAACCCATTTTGGTGGTTTTTTCTTGGCCATTTTCTCTTGACCTACCCTTTTTCATTCCCAATCAATATTTGAGTCTTTAGGAGATCGTTACAGAGTCGCTGGATCTAGAAGTTCACTCAAAAGTTTTTTCCTTTTTCCAAAATTTGCTTGATTACAAACCTTCTCCCACTGTACCTTTCTGTGGCCTATGAGAATCACTGAAGCTCGCACCCTAGTGTTTAGTTCAGTGCAACCTTATTGCACTCTGCCTGTGTCTAGGCTGCGAGAATCCTTAATTCTCACACTATACCCCACTGCCAGACTGCGAACTCACTTGTAAAAACTTTGGATTAGGTCTTTTTGTGTCTTTAGATGCCCAGATTTGTTTGTGTGTCTGAGAAGAACTTCTCTGGCCAATGATTGACTGTTTCTTGACTTCAAATCTCATGAATGATTAGTTTTCGAAAATCGAAAACTCTTCTTGATCATTTTTTCTCAATTTTTACCTCTTGACTTTTTCTTAACAAGGGTATAATCTCTGATTCTTAAATCCGAGTGCTTGTTTGGTTAGGAGCCTTTGATTGGATTAAAATTTGAGATTAATTGTCCGTTTCGATTGCTTATTGCTTGGAAAATTGTTACCCATGTGCATTTGAAGAGACTGGTCTTATCAATTTTTTTTTTTTTTATCTTCATTGAAAGATTGATTTGGGTGTTTGTTGAATATTTCATTTTCGTTGGTTCCATCCCTGTTGCTTGGTTTCTAATAAAAAATTAAATATTTTTTCTCTTTTTTTAAGAAATCATTTATTCAAAAAATATTGGCATTCAAATATTGAAAGAAAACGAATAGGGAATTTGCATGGTTCATGAATGTTTGATATTACATTTCAAGAAAGATCGTACATCATAGTTCACATTGTTCCAGAAAACACCTCTTTCCCTCCTGTAGATAGAATTCATCGAATGAAAATTTATATCATTCATCCCTATTTACGCATTGTTGGGTCAGAGTCTTACACAACATTGGTTTCATTTCCATCTCCTTTTTGCGTAACAACAACCTTTAATAATATTGTGCAACTTTAAAATTCAACTAGTAACTTTTTATAGGGATCTTTTGCACCAACATTAGCTAGGATAGAGCTTTGGAATAGACAATGAGACACACTCTCCAAAGCACAAAACAAACAATAGTATCTTCTGATAAGGAGTGTCAAATTCCATTTGCATCATTTTTTCCTAGGAATCCTTTCTCACACAAGGATCAAACTTGAGGTCGCATTGAGATTGACAGAGTTACTCACCTTGCTTTGTTGATCTCAATGTAGAGATTTCACATATTATAGAGGTCACTTGAAGGTATACCCACAATGATGAGTGGAAGCCTCTCAAGTTGATTTCGAGCTCGATACCCTGCCCTTGCATGTGGATCGAAACATCGACTATTTCCCCAGGCATCATCATTATTTGTGGTAACCTTAGTAGCCTATCTTCTTAGGGTCTTACAGAAGGTGACTGTGAAGGGGTAAGTCTTCATGGTACCTGGAATCGACGTTGGCCAGACTCACTTAGGCTCCTTGGAGGGTATAGCCACGATTATGTGTGGGATCTTGCACCAGGGTGTAGGTCCATTAAGCAGGTCGTCAACATAACTTTTCCACCATCACCCAACCCCTTCTTGTCTCATCGTCGCAACGTTGGATTTCATCACCAACTAGTGACTTCGTAATTAGAAGGTCTTATTTTCTTGGTTTTGCTTCCTATATTTTATTAGTGGGTGTTGTTTGTTTACACAAGTTGGCCATAGAATTTCTTTCGTAAGATTTTAACTCAATAACAATTGACCCTCCACATCGTTCACGTAGAATACAAGACCTACCCCCAAAAGATATGAAAGGTTCTTAACCCTTTCATACCAACTCACTGGAGGGCTCTCCTCAACAGAGTGAAGTCCAAGACGTTTCCACTCCACAAGTGGAAAGAACTAACTCTTTAGAACGGTTCCGTATTACCAATTCTTGAGAGGACTTTCGAATTCCTCCCGACTTTGAGAGACATACTGTTCGAGTGAATTCTTCTGGAGAAACAGTTGTTGAGTCTTCTGGATTACCAATCGGACCTTTCACTGTACCTGAGGGTCAAGATCCTTTTTGGACTACTGGCATTTTTAGATGGGATCTCTTTGTCTCAGGAGCAAGCATTGATATCACTGTCACCCCTGAGCTACCTGAAATATTTGATCCAGATGCAATACCTTTTACTACTACCTATTATTTTCCTGGTTTAGACACTCTGCCAACTGACCACATCTTGACTATCCCCCTACAAATGGTCCATTACACAATGGTCCCACATACTACACGTCCTCACACCGGGATCACGGTGGCTAGCCAAGCTCCCATTGGCACACCACTTTAACCTAGATTCACCCCAACAGTTCCACCCAGGTATCATGCATTGAATGCTTCTATTCCCGCTCCTACACAAATCCCATCTGGGACTCCTAACATTTCCACTCCTTCTGGGCACCATCTCATTCCCAGTGTCATTCTGACACTTCCCTTGACCCCCTTTCAGAGGACCTCTTCCATCCTCTATTTGAGGCATCGACCCTAGTGGCACCATCCCATCTTTCACACCTAATTACCAGATTCCTATCGATGGACAATTTCACCAAGGAGGCCAAACCCAATCCCCTTTTGCAGGAAAAATCACAATTGGGACGCAACCCCCAATTGGAGGGAAACCCCCACCTACCCCACCCTATGGAAAAAATATACCTCCATCCTTGCCCCAGTATTGGAACTATCTTATTAAAAATAATCCTCACTCGACTGGGGGAAACAACGTCAATCTAGCTCCTTCATACCCCCTAGTACAAGCCAACCATATCCAAGTACATCCAATCCTATTTGGGGCTCGAATGCTCAACCCCACACCCCTATTCAAGGGAACAACCCAAACCAATACAACCTTATGAATTACTTTCCTCCACACCAACAACCGAATCTACCTGGATCTTCGTATTATATGCAAACTGCTTATGGTCCCACTGGTCTACCGATGGGACTCCCTCCCCAAAGTCACCAGTACCCACATGTGAATAGACAGTTACCCTTCTTAGACACCCTGGACCTCCCTGATCTGTTGAGAATTTTAAATGATCTGATCCGTCACTCTCCTCAATGGCCCACCATACGGGCCAAACTACCATCCAACATCCCTAAATTTGATGGTAAACCAGGAGAGGACCCGAACAATCATGTAATGACTTTTCACCTTTGGTGCTCTTCCAACTCCTTGATGGATGACTCTATTCATTTACACCTTTTTCAACAAACCCTCACAGGTTCCACTGCGAAGTGGTATATAGAATTACCACGAGGCTTCTTCACTGATTTCAACACCCTCACTATGGCTTTCCTCACCCACTACCAGTTACTGATCCGCTACTAAACAGGAACCAAAATTTTTATTTCTTTCAAACAAACCAAAGCCATTCATATCTCTGATCACATTCATGAGTGGTGATGGATATGGCATCTCATAAAACTCGAAATTCCCGATCAGTTGCTGGAAAAGTGGTTCAAAAAATCATTAGTGAATGACATCACATGTGACATCGACATGGGTGGAGTTGTTATAGAAGAATAGGCAATTAGTCGTGCTTAATACCTCGACCTCGTTTACTCACAAACGGGTACTCTTTACGACTTACTCCCTGACGCACCTCATCCTTCTACTTCTTCTACTTCAACTACTCTTGTTGCTTCTCATGCAGTTGATGGTGTGATTGGCACTTTTGATGCCCAACCCCATTCCATCCAAGCCTCTAGAAACAACCCCAAATCCATTGCTTATAATGTTCAAAATGCTTCGTCTCCTACCCCTCCCACTGGTAAGACTTCTGAGGTGAACTCTGTTCAATCTACCCCCACCGGAAAAAATAAATCCAAAATAGGAAAGGCTAAGAACAAGGAGGATAAAAATAATCTGTAATCTGAGAAGACCAAAACACAAACTATTGACGATAAGGATAAGCGCAAACCACGATACCCTTGTCTTATCTGTGGTGATGATCACTACACTAAGGATTGTCCACGGTGAGCTGAGGTTACTAAGTTCCTTCAAGGGATCTCAAAACCACCTGCTCCGACCGTGTTTTCACAACCCTTCCCTTCTCAAAAATAGGCCCAATTGGTCATTTATGACCAACCTTCCCCCTCCATTACATCCTATGTCTTAATGTGTACAGGTGATTCAAAAAAGAATGACATCACACTTACCACTCAAGCCAAAGATTATTCTTCCTCCAAAGAGAAGGTTGATGAAATACCTCCTTCGTTGGTCCAACCATATCCCATGACTCCACCTACCAATGGTCCTCTTCATCTCGAATGACCGAGCCTAGATACAGTTCTTCACCCCCCCCCCAAAGGGTGTTGTCCGAAAATCTGCTTTCAATCCTCATGCATGTGTTGCCCAGAACTATAGTATTGTCGAAGATCTGGCCCAAGCATCATCCGCAATGTCAGCCCTCAAAGTCCTTTAGAGTTGTCCTATAAAATGGAAGGCACTGTTAAAAGCTATTGGTGGAATCGACCCTACCGATAAAAATTTAATAATTTTTTACTTGGAAGATCAAATTCCAAGGTTACCCCCTCAACTCGCATTCCAAATACAAGTTATTGTCTCCGACAAGAACATTTGTAGAACAATTATTGATGAGGGTGCATCAATGTGTGTCATGTCTATTACCTGCTGGAAAGACATCGACTCTCCTCCTTTAACTGAATCCCACAACACTCTCAAAGCCTTCAATGCCTCTAGTTTTTAGCCTTATGATGTCCTCCCTTTGTTGCCTATTACGTTAGAAGGAAAAATGGTCAACGTTGAAGTGGAGGTCTTTGACGCTCCTCTCAATTACAACCTTCTACTTGGTCGTAGCTGGATCGATTCCATGCGTGCAGTTGTGTCCACTCTTTTCCATGTCGTATGTTTCCCACATCAAGGAAAAGTAGTTACGGTGGACCAATTGACCTTCTTTCACTCTGATTCATGTATCGACAACGTACCCTTCATTGCAAAACCACCCCTGGATATGAGAACGTCGGTGTGGGTCTTCTTAAAGATTCCTCTTTGATGGGTACTTTCCCCATTCCACCACTCGATGTTCCTCATTTGTTTGTCGCCTTGATCAACATGATCTCCACCTCCTTTCGTGAAACCCCTGTGTCTTATGACCCATGGATAATACCCAAGCCCAACGATCATATTCGTTATGGCGACCAAATTCCTTTGAGTCCGGTCGAATCCTCTTATCAAGCCATTCAATCGGCAACCCAATCTACCCCCTCTCTTGGTGATTTATCTCCGGATCGATTACGCATCATTTTTCCTACGGACAAGATGATTATGTCTATTATGTTGATGGAAGATACCCCTTGGGATGATGGACATCTTCATTCTATCCTCTTCCTAGAATAACATGCCATTGAGGGTTACCAACAAATATTGACACCGTCGACCGTTGTTGTCATTTCTACCGTTCTCGAGTCTACACATGATATGTTGTATGAAGGGATCTTAAGTAATATCTCACCCACCATCCCCCTCGACATATCCATAAAACCTAGAGTTGTCGAAAATGTGCATATTGGAGCTTCGTGTTCCCATGATGAAGTTGTCACCTACAAGTCTCTTTTCCAAGAATTTTGTGATGTGTTCGCATGGAGCTATGAAGAAATGATGGGTATTGACCCCAACATTGTGGTACATGATATTAAGACATACCTGGGTGCTAAACCTATCTGGCAACGACTTCATCCGGTCCACCCACGTAAAGTAGCCACTATCAAGCTTGAAGATGAGAAACTTCTCAAAGTTGGATTTATTTATCCTGTGGCTCTAACTGACTGAGTTTCAAATCTTGTTCCAATTAATAAGAACAAGGCACAATCCGCGTGTGCATTGATTATAGATACGTTAACAAATCTTGTCCTAAAGACAACTTTCCTACCCCCTTCGTTGACCATATCGTTGACGATTGTGCCAGAAGTGACATATTCTCTCTGATGGATGGTTTCTCCAGAAATAATCAAATCAATATCGTACCCACAGACCAAAACAAGACCGCTTTTATTTGTCCTTGGGGCACTTTCACCTACCAAAAACTTCCATTCGGTTTAAATAATGTCGACGCAAATTTTCAACGTGTTGTGTCTTACGCATTTCATGATATCAAGCACATTGTGTAGCCATATATTGATGACTTACCTACTCATTCCATGCACTATGTAGATCATCCAACACACCTCTGCACCATTTTCCTTTGATGTCAATTTCACCATATACGCTTGAACCCCCACAAATGTGTTTTTTGCATAGAATCTGACCGACTTCTGGGCTTTATTGTTTCACGTCAAGGGATGAGGCTAGATCCTTTGAAAGTCGAGGCAATTCTCAATCTTCCTCCGCCTTCCTCACTTCGCCAGTTACAAAGTTTGCAAGGGAAGGCAAACTTTCTCTGTCGTTTCATCCCAAACTATGCTGAGCTAACTCTTGGATTTACATGACTGCTCAAGAAAGGTTTTGAGTTCGTATGGGATACCAGTATCGACAAAGATTTCAAAGCTTTGAAACTGTCATTAACGCATACCCCACTACTCTTCCCACCTGATTACAGTCGGGATTATTTCCTTTACCTCACAACCTAGAACTATACCATTGCTATGGTTCTAGTCTAGGAGGATGACTCTCATGATGAACATGTCATTTATTAATTGAGTTAGAGTCTCATGACTACCAAAACCAAGTATTTACATGTTGAAAAATTGGCCTTGGCAGCCGTCCAAGATGTTCAACATTTCTGGCACTATATCCTTTTATGCAAGACTACGATGATTTCCAATTGCAACCCTATGCAACACATTCTTACACGCCAATTGCTAAGGGGAAAATACTCCAAATGGATCATAATACTCGAGGAGTTTGACTTAGAATTCGAACGCGCTAATTCCAAAAAATCCTTGGTGTTTTTCGAGTTGATATGCAACCTTCCCTGCTCTGAGACGGAAAATGTAGCAGAGGATGCATTACCTGATGAATCCCTTTTCCTGATCAGTTCTGATGACCTTTGGTACGTAGATATCATCATATATCTCCAGACCCATACTTTCCTGCCTAATTTGTGTAGCACTGACCGTCGTCGAATATGATACCAATCCTGTTAGTATATTATCCTCAGTGATACCCTTTGTCGTCGTGGGATTGACTCTGTTTTTCGATGCTACCTCATGTTTGATGAAGCCAAGAAAGCCCTGAATGACTGCCATTCTAGAGCATGTAGTGGTCACAGGTCTGGGTATGCTACTGCCCAAAAGATCTTACGAGCGAGGTATTTTTGGCCTTCTTTAATCAATGGTTGTATAATCATTGTCCAAAAATGCCATGCTTGCAAACCTACAACAATAAAATATGATCACACCCTGCTCCTCTTCACCCTGTGGTATCCATTGGTCCTTTTGTGAAATGCGGTATCGATTTCATGACATGTCACCCTCACTGAGTCGGGGGGCATGGATACATTATTGTAGCCGTAGATTATTTTACGAAATGGGCCAAGGTAATGCCAACATTCGACAATACCGGAAGGACTGTAGCATTACTCGTATTCAATCAAATCATTTCTCGGTTTGGTGTTCTTCAAGATATCATTATTGATCATGGTAGCCACTTTAGAAAATTCATGATGTATGAACTCACTGAAAAGTTGGGTCTTCACCATGAAATCTCAACACCCTATTACCCACAAGCCAACGAATAAGTTGAAGCAATAAACAAATTCCTCATTACCATGCTTCGACTAATGATAGGGATTCATAAAACGAGTTGGCACACAATGTAGTTTTCAGTATTGTAGGTGTACCGAACATCCGTTAAGTCTGCTACCAGGTTTACACTGTTCCAGTTAGTCTATGGTCTAGAATCCATCTTGCCGATTGAATGTGAGATACCCTCCCTAAAAATAGTTGTCAAACTTCTCCCAAACACTTCTGCTGAAGAAGAGCGTCTGTTGTATCTCATGCAATTAGATGAAACTCATCACGATACCACCCTAGTTATAGAAGCCCAGAAGAAACACGTCAAATCTCAATACAATAAACATGTCAAGCCGTGCATTTTCTCCGAAGGTGATCTGGTTCTCCTTTACGAACAAGATCGGGATATGCTAGGAGCCAAAAAATTTGAAGCTATGTGGCGAGGTCCTTATATCGTCAGATGAGTTTTGGAGAAATGAGCTTATGATTTGGTGGACTATGATGGTATCCCTTTGAGTGAACCCAGAAATGGGTTGTACTTAAAGAAGTACTATGCTTAAGATCACCTGTCCATGAGTGCTTGTATTTTATTGTATCATACTTTTTGTGTGTTACTTTAGTATGCTTTTTCGTTATTTGGTCTCTGCCCTTGAATGCTTATCTTTGATTGTGCTTGGTTTCCAGATGTCAGAGTCTTCGCTACCCCACATTGGCTTCGCCGATGGTGCTAGTTGTAGTACTCAGAACCTTGCTTCTGTTGCATGGGAAATTTACGCACCTACAAACAAAATTATTAGTCTACGAGGTGTGTGCCTTGTTCGTGCAACCAATAATATTGCAGAATATAGCATCATCATAGAATTGTTGATTGATGGTATTTCACTTGATATCCGCCACCTAGTTATACAACTCGATTCACAACTAATAGTACTACAATTAAGTAATGTCTGTGCTATCCAAAGTCCTACTTTATTACAGGTATATTTACAAATTCACCTCTTGGAATGTTATTTTGATTATATCGAATATCAGCACATTCCTAGATGTCTAAATACATTGACTGATTCCTTAGCTAACTATGTTCTAGAGAGACATTTGGGACATTTATAAACCAATCACAAATTACATGTATTATACACCACAAAATAAGCCGCTAGAAGCCATATATATGTATATAACGATAAAAAAAATTTGAAAAAAGTTTATGTCCAAAGATCAAAATATCAAAAAATGAAGCCCATAGCTTCTACAAAATAGCATCACGGATGACACTCATGATAACACAAAACTGCTCAGGCTACCCTACGGAGTAGATGACTGAGAGACTTGGACACGCCCACAGTATGGCATTGATAACGTCTCAGGATCTCCCCAATAGCAATGTCTGGGACATCTACAGTCAACCCCTCTAAGTTTTGTTCCACTGCCTTGTAGTCCTCGGCATCCCATCTCACCACTGGAGCCACTTCTCCTTGCCTTTGAATGGGAGATGTTCCTGGAGGTCATTACGGCCCCACATCTGTGTCATCAAAAGGAAAATTATTTATTAGTCCTTGGATAAACATAAAAACATTTCATATAATAAAATTTGCAAAAACATTTAAAAAGAACAAAATGTGTACTTCTGACCTAAGTCACCCCACTGAGCATCCTCAGGCAGGACCAAATCCAGATCTCCTCGAAAATCCAAACCGGCATATGTGTAGTCATCGATCATCAACACCTGGGGCCTCAACCAGTCAAAAAATGAATCATTATACTTGATTATAGGCCCTGCTACGTGTCGAGCCATGAGGTTACACCACCTCAACTTCCTTGGATCCCGTGGGGCCGGTAAACCCCAATCTACCTATAGTCACAGTAGTGGGACCCTCTGAAGGAAGAATGACACCAAGAGTAACCCATACCCAAACTGCTTCAAGACACCCCTTCTACACTTTGTCAGTGGCCTCTTCATACTTCAGAGAACTGTGTCCGACCAGTTGAAAACTTGAGGCTCTATGCACTCTATGGCATATTGGAAATAGCTCTGGAGAGCCATGTGTAGAGTCATGCTTCCATCCATGCATGCAATAGTAAACAAGATAGTTTGTAGGGTCAAATCTTGGACCTCCCAAATGGAAACCTTACCCTTTCTTCTCTCTGCCTCAGGAACACAATATCGACAAACAAACTCGCTCATAGGAAGTCCGCCGCCTCTACCTCTGGTCAAAGTAGCATGGTATCCACATCATGACAACCCCGTCAGAAATCAGGTATCCTCAATATCTAGTGTCATCATGTGGACTCCTACGTGAAATAACTATTGATCCATGTCCCACATGTGGACCAGGTACTCTAACAATCTAATTTGGGCTCTCATGCCCAAATTTCAAGAGCCCACATTCCCGGAGGGCAGCGACTATACCCGGGTCATTCCCGACAATGGAATCATCCTCCTCATGTTCTCTTTCCTTCCATTCCAACATCGTGATGGTCAAAACCTGCAATGGAGCCATGAGAAGGAAGTTAACAACTTGTTTTAAACAATTGCATATTTTTTTATTGACCAAAACACACACAAAAATCCATTTTTCGGCCCTCACAGGTGAACCTTTTGCACAGTGCAAGATTCTCGCAGGTGCATTGAAGCCCACCTACAAGAATCTTAGATTCTTGCAGGTCCCGAATGACCCACCTACGAGAATTCTTGAGCGCATATACCGACCCTAAAATGGACTTAAAACTCTAAAAATTGCCAATAAAAATCAAATGTAAACCATGGAAAAGTTGGAAAATTAGGAGATTACCTCGTTGGCTAAAACCATTTGCCAAATTATTGCTTGTGCCTCCCGCAATCGAGCAAATAAATTTGGGGGGAAATGAGGTATGTTGGACAAGTTTTTAGAAAAGTAACAATGAAATGGTAAAAAAGACTTTTTCACCCATATTTATTCACTTTTTACTATTTCTTATTGATTTTTTATATTATTTTTATTGCTTTGCTTAAAAAACCTAATACCCTAATAGTCTTGTGAGTATGTTTTTTTGCAGATATAGTAACTTCGAAGTCCGAATGACGAGCTACGAGTGTTTTTTTATTTTTGTCACATGTTCGACTAAATTTTTAGGGTTTTTGTAGGAAAAAACTTGAGCTCAGTCTTCGTTCATTCTCGCGCTCGAAAATACATGAGAACGTAACTGAGTATACTTTTTCTCATATTTTTGTACTCGTCATGGTAACATGAAAATGACGAATGTAAGGGAGTATCCTTTAAGCTCTTTTCACGCTCCATAAAAATGAAAAGATTGACGAGCGATCTTGTTCTTTTCACTCTCGTTAAAGTATTTGAAGAAAACGTTCGATGGACAATAGTTTATCACTTTTTTGGTCTCGTCGAACTCATTTACAAAAAAGGAACTGGGAGAGTTCTCTTTAAGTGTTTTTCAAACTCTCGAAACATGAAAAACCCCATATTTTTCTATACTTGGACTTGTTAAACAAACATCGGAAGACCCGTAATGGGACCGAACCACTCCTTCTTAGGGTTCGTTAAACATACTCCGAAGGATTCATCCGAAGGATGAGCTTACATCGACAAGCATATGTTATCCTCCTCAAGATTGTGTAAAAATAAAGAGGTACTCGCCAGATATGGTGGGGGAAATTTTGGGAAAGGGATATGTTTTGTATTTGTGTTAATGGTAGTAAGTGTCGCTCTTGAACATGACACCCCCTATTCATCATTTGAATCCGGGTTGGGAAATCCATTTGTCTCTTGTTCAACTTTCTACAAGGTCATATCTTGGGTCTTCCTTGAGTTAGTGCTGCCAAGTCCTTTGTCATGTTGTTCATATGTTCAAGAGAAATTCAAAGGATCCCTCCATTGAGTCAACTATCTGCAGTTGTCCATTCTTATTATGTCAGAATTCCCTATGTCTGTTTCAACTCATATTCATACTTTGATTCACCCTCAAAATATGTTACTTATTATGTGTCATTGATGGGGGATACATCAAGGCCCTCCTATGACGAGTCTTTTTCCGTCGAATCCAACTCATTATCCCAGAATAAGAATTAGAAATCATTTAGTACCTTGGAACCTGCATGCCTTAATGGCGGGTCTCTTCTCTTTCGATAGGGGTTTCACATCATTGATCCCTGATCGAGAGATTATGTCGAGTGTTCTAATTCATCTCATTCATTTGGATTGTAATTCGGTACCTTGGGAGTCATTGACATCAATGGTGATTTACCTTGCACTTGTTAATGGTTTTCATCAATGACCGGTAATCAAGTGGTTTCTACCATGTTCGACTTCAACACATGTAATCACATCGCTAGATTCGTACTTTCAGGTGACAGGATTGAAGACCCTGGGTCTCATATTTTTTATCCAGGCTATGATGGAGAATGTATGATTTGTATCAGCACATAGATCCACTTTGTATGTCACTTGGCTATGTCTTAATTCAAGTCTTCTCACATAGATCCACAGTGTATTCCCGATGTCTATGTAGAATTTTGATGACATGGATACACGGTGTATGATTGGTGGCCATGACCTATGTTTATGATTCCATTCATTTGTGATCTGAGCATGGGAATGCCTACCTCCTATATATTGAAAGGTTTCTCATGGAAAAGTTTAAGCAAGATTTAATGAAGAATTAGTGAAGTAATTGTGTGAAGAACCCTGTTTGGATAGAAGCTTGAAGACTCTATTTGGTCTATCAAGTTGTACTAGATCTTCTTCCTACAAATGTAGAGCAAGTGTGTGTGTTGGAAAAAACGGTCACTGAAAGGAATCTTGTGACATCAAGGCGATCTGGTTGTATCTTCTACTTTCATTTAATATAATACAGTGGCATGTCCCTTTCCCATAAAATCACTCTTATTTTATTGCATAACTCCTTGATCATATGCATGGGTTGAAATGGAATATACTTTGCCATCTTCACTTTGGTTGGTTTGTGTTGTCTTGGAACTGATTTCACAAGAGCACCAGAGCGAAGCAGGAACAATAGAGACCTAAGGAAGAGATATAAAGGTATGTTGCTCACTCCTTCTTGGTAGTAGATTCAATGACTACAACTTAGAGAAAGAGTCGTGTCCTGTCCTGTTTTGTTCTAGATCCAGGTAGATCTAGGGAGATCTGTTAGTGTCTGCACCTACTAATTTATATAGTAAAAATATAGATTCATTTCGGCCTTTGAGACTTTGGTTTATTCATTCCCAATTCTCAATTCTCCCAATCTGAGATTCCCTGAATAAACCTCGAGTAAGTTGAATCCATCTAATGATCCTTCTTTGACACAAAAATATTAATACGATCCAACGATTGTCGGGATTTCAGATATTCAGGATCTTAGGATTTTGGCCTTGCTTATCCTATCCTTTCATTTTATTTTATCGGATGGTCAATATAAATCCTGAAATAAATTACGTCGGAGTTTGTATCAACACTTTGTACTTTGATAGATTTTCATAAGTCGAGGAGATATGACCTTGGGATTAGGCACAAAGGAGCTCCGTTCTTTAGGTAGTCTTCTATTCGTGACTCCAGGGCTCCGAGGTTTTGGGGTAGTGGAATCAATTCCAGTCGTAGATCTATTGGCAGGAGACGATCGATGGTCGATGTCTATTTCGGAACTGAAACTTGAGCGATATTTAACTCCAACCCTTGCATCACGCAATTGTTCCCCACCGTTGATCTACCCTTACTGAGATTCGATAGTCAGGACTTAATCAGATGTTGATCTGAAGGTCCTACTTTGTAACTCCTATATCTGATGATTCTGGTTTGTACTGAAATCTACAACAATGGAGAAGATTCTCCCTTGATTCTTTTGTAGTTTTATGTGGGGATTTCAATCATGATCACGTTTCCGCAATGGGCTTTCCCTTTTGATATTTTTGGTTTTGTACTTGGATTCTAACTGATTGAGATCATTGATCTATTGGGAATTCGATCCCGATGGTGTTTCTTCATTATGTTAATCTCGTGAAATCTAATATTCTTCCTCTCTTGAGATTTAGGTAGATTCCTATGCATGTTGTTCATAAAAACTCATAATCACATCATAATGGCATCGGTTGTTGACATCAATGAAAATACATTAATGAAAATATGTCCAATAATATCCCCCTTTGTCATTGAGGTAAACACACTAACTTCATACATAAAATCCCCTATGTGATGATGCTTCTCTCCTCTGAGGTTACTCTCCCCCTTTGACATAAATAGAAAAGGGTTGCTCCCCCTATGATTAATCTATGTCTATCTGTATGTTGCTAACTAAAATTTGAACTCGGGTAACTCGCCCTACAATCATTCTCTTCCTGCCATAACTGAATGACTCCCCTATCAATATTCTCTCTTTGCCTGTGATTGTTCTTCCCCTTTGTTTCTAAAAGGGTAGTTTTTCTTAACAAGGTCTCTCCCCCTATCATCTCTACAATATGCCATGTATACCTCTATATACAACATACTAACTTCCATTCAGAGTTTTTCCACTTATAACCACTTTGGGACCAATGCATGATCATATCACATGACTTTACTTGAGATAATACATAACCTGCATTGTTTCCGAGTAGATGAAGACTTGTAACAAACCATGTCAGAACATGCATAGAGTTATACCATAAAACCATGATGCTTTTGATGATCCTAGTTATTTATTCATTTTTCTATGCCTCAATGCTCATAGGACTATCAACAAGAATATTTTTTAAGTCTTCCCTAATTTCTCCTTCCCTTCTTTGTTTCTATTTTTTTTAAAGGAGTTTTGAGTGGATCATTAAAATAGCATTGGAAAAATTCCGACATCATCATCACTAAATTATTTCGGTTGTTATACTTTTGAATATTCATCATCATCATCACTATTTTGTGCACCAGAAGCTTCTTTATCTTTGTTTTGAGAATTTTCCTTTTTTATTTTCCATTTGTAGGGTAATGGATAATGTAGTTGTATGACCTTATCAAGTTATTGAATTGTGTCAGATTTTTCTATAGGAGTTTTCTTTTCTTGAGCTTGATCTACCTTATATGCATAGCTTTGATTATTATATTCCTTAGAAGTTTTACCCACCAATATCCTATTATTAACTTCATCAATTTCAGATGTATATTCATTATCTTTCTTGCTTGGTACTTCATATTTTATTTTCCATACCTTCTTATTTTTTTTGTTAGGTTTTCCTGTCTTTAAGGATTGCATTGGTAATCTACATTCTCTGGTCTTATGAACATAGTTGTTTCATTTTTGACATTCAATAATGAAGTTTTGCAAAGGAGAAAATGAGTTGTAGTTTCTCTTCTCTGTATTTTACCTATTTCTCTTACGTATTTGGACATTTCTCTTATTGTATTGTCCATAGTCTTTGCAGTGTACTTACTACCTTATGACCAAAATTATTGCAAGAGTAATAGTTTCCAATAAATAGATATTTATTAAGGGGATTCCTTCTGGTGATTGTATTCTTCATGTCATTTTTTACCTTAGTAGGGAATGTTGAGTTATGTTATCATATTTTCTTTATTATCTTCTCTTCTTAAGGAGCCCTTTAGAGAATTTGTGTAACTGCTTGGTTTTTTGACAGATCCTTGTGATGTAGAAGTTGAGTCTTGGGTGTATCCCAAACCAGTCTTGTTGTTTGGTGACCTCTAACTGCTAAGAATTTCATCCAAGATATTTCAACTATTTACAAATTTTGATCCCTTCTTTTCTTTGTCAAGTTCACTTTTTAGCAGCTTAATCTCAACTTCTAGTTTCTCACATACTTGTTTTTTTATCACTAAGTTGTTTTAAAATGACTTCTTCAATTTTATTAGCTTCCAGGAGTTGGGATTTTAAATCACTGATGATCTTCTCTGATTCTTTGATAGTTCTTAACGCATCCATTTGTTTTGATTGATGTGATTCTTTAAATTCTTGAAGTTGTGCCATAAGTAGCTTGTTCTTCTTTTTTATACTTTCTTAGCTCCTCCAAAGCACTAATCAGTTCTTCTTCTAGGTTCACTCTCCTAAAAATTCGAGATTTTATTCATCATATACATCATTATTTTGAGTATTCATTCCCATAAATAGAATCTATGAATTCTCATCTTCACTCATGTCTGAATAACTGATGTCTTCTTTAGAGTAGAATTTTTTATTTTTCTTATAACATTTCTTCTTGTATTGGTTTTTCTGGTTGTGAATTTATTCATCATTTTCCTCCAAGTTGGGATAGGGACATTTGTTAGCAAAGTGTCCAATTATTCCACAGTTGAAACATTTGAAGGGTAACTTTTCCTTATATTTTCCAGATCCTTTATGGAGTTTCTTTATAAAATTTTCCTCTTCTACATCGGATATGTCTGAATGATCTTCATGAGACATACGTTCCTATTTCATATTTTCTTTAGATGCTTTAAATGATGTTTCATATTTTGTTGGTTTATCATTCCCTATTCTCATTTCATATGCTGTAAAAATTCCATGAAGCTAATCAACAATGAGTGTTTCAAGATCATCCCTATATTCAATTGTAGAAATCTTGGCATCATATCTCATAGGTAATGACCTTGGTATATTTGTCACAATAGGTTTATCTGTAAGTTTTTCTCTTGCTTCTCTGATTGAACTAACCACTTCATCTACCCTATGAAAGTATTCAACAATGTTCTCTTCTTCTTTCATTTTCATATTTTCAAAATGAGTTCTATAGGTCTGTAGTTTGGGTTCCCTAACTTCCTTCATATACAACCTCCAATTTGTCCCATATTTCTTTGGCTGACTTACAATGCATAACCTTCACACATATACAATTTGTCAACCCTCCTATAATTGCATTAACTTCTCTTGAGTTGTCATTGCATATTTTCTTTCCTGCAACATCTTTGGGTGGAGTAGTTCGTATAGTGTAACCATCTACAATATATTGCTAGATATAAAAACAAAGAGCCAACAAGAAGTTTTCCATTCTTATTTTCCATAGAGAATAGCCACTTCCATTGAACAATGGTGCTTTGTTGTTAGAAATTCCCTCTTGTTGATTCGTCTTCAAGATATACCTTCTAGTTGTTTAGACTGCACTGAAAGCACCTGATCTGATACCAATTGTTGGAATACTAAGGAGGGGGTGAATCAGTATTACCCTTTTTCAAAAATTAAAATTTACTTTTATATTTTGTTAATTACCACAATAGATCAACAATGAACTTGTTTCTAAAATAAATTATATAAATATAATTAATAGGAATTACAAGGATTTTTGTGAAGAATAGTGAAGGACACCAATCCGTTTTAAAGAACCAACTCTAGGAGACAAAAATCCCCTTTTTTAGGGAACCAACCCTAGGAAGCACCAACTCCCTTGTATTTAGGGAACCAACCCTCGGAAGCACCAACTCCCTTATTTTTATGGAATCAACCCTAGGAAGAAGCAACTCCCTTTTCTTTAGGGAATCAACCCCAAGAAGAACCAACTCTCTTAAATCACACTTACTTAGTAAAGGATATGAATCCTTCTATGCCCCTCCCTTCCACCCTCACTTCATTAGAATCATCAGTTCTTCTTCTTGGACTCTCCTACTGTTTTGATATTCTGATATAGATTATTGAGACACTTTCTTCTCACCATTATTTATCGTTTATATACTCTTCCAAATGGTGTGAAATATGAAGCATTGTGTCCCTTTGTTTGGACCATTGCACCTCTTCATTTTAAATCAACAATAATCTTTATTATTATTCAAAAATTATTGTGAAGCATTTTAATTCGGTAAGAGTGATTTTCATAAATCAATCACAGGTATGGATCGATTTATTTTAACTTGATTCCATGCCTCTAAAAATATTGCAGAAATCGAATCATGTAGAGGTGCTTCCTTCAAACCATTTACATGTTACCATATGGGAAAAAACATGGGCTTATTAATTAAGTGATGTACCCAACACCTCATGGATTATGTGTTCGTAACCCATGACCGAGGGTTGGAACCTAGTCCTCCAGTACTTCAGACTTTGGGTAATGTCTCTCTCATCCAATGTTCAGGATTTTCAACTCCACGAAGTAGTTACCTTTCACAATGATTGATCTAATGGTTAACATGATTCTCAGAACCAAATCAATGGTTTAGATTTTCTCCTTACACTATATTTCCATTGCTTAATCCAATGGCTATGAATTAATCAAACTTTGATATGGAAAACCATTATTTACTTCGGGACTTCCAACCTCTACAATATTTCAACCTTCCATAATACATTTTGCCGAATTAGATCGGGCGGTTGATATATGTTCTTCCATAGATGGATGATCCTGGATTGTCCATAGGTTTCAAAAAAATTGACATCCATGACTTGATATACAATTGAGTGGACGATTCTCGTTCAATTCAAGAATTCAACACTTCAGGACTCCAGTCTTTGTAGTCATTCAACTCCTCTAGAGTAAATTCCATCGAAGTGCTTATTATCACTTTCTTCTTAATATCCTCCACAAGTATAGGATCTAGGACCATGGGCTTAACCATTCCAAGTGTTTGATCTATCGGTCATGATTCATCCTAGAGGATATTACATCAATGGTTAGCATCGACTTTGGCCTTCAACGCTTTGGGTAGTTGTTGGTTTCCCGTGATGGAAAAACTCACAGAGTGACATAACTTGCTGACATCACTGCTGACTTGGAACTAGTCGAGTGGTTTCCGTGTCACTTATATTTGTGACTTACGTGTACCTAAAATGCGAACTCAACCTTGACACTTGTCACCATTTGATTACACCATGTGTTTTTAATGACGTGGATTGCCCGATGTGCCACATGTCCTCCTTTTGGGATCTAATGGTCGTAGCTTCATCTCAATCCTTGATCCAACAACTATGATCAGTTCTAGATCAATGGTCAAGATTAATTTTGGCCTTCGAGACTTCAAGTTATTCTCTCCCACTTCCCAATTCTCCCGAAGTGAGATTCCCTGATTAAACCTTGAGCAACTTGAATTCATCTAACGATCCATCTTTGACGCAAAAATCTTAACACAATCCAATAGTTGTTGGGATTTCATATAGCAGTATCTCGTGAATCCTTGATCCAACATCCGTGATTAGTTCTATATCAATAGTCTAGATTCATTTCGGCCTTCGGGACTTTGGGTTACTTGTTCCCAATCATTAATTATCCTGATGTGAGATTCCCTAAATAACCTCAAGTAACTTGACTCCATCTAATGATCCTTATTTGACGTGAAAAGATTAATATGATCCAACAATTGTCAGGATTTTGGCTATTCAATATCTTGGGCCTTTGTATTTCCTTATCCTATCCTTCCATTTTATTTTTATCAGACGATCAATATAACTACTGAAATAAATTCCTTCAGAGTGCGTATTGTCACTTTCTACTTTGATAAATTTTCATAAGTCCAGGAGCTATGACTGTGGGATTAGGTACACATGAGCTTCATTCTTTGGGTATTCAACTATTTGTGATTTCTGGGCTCTGGGGTAGTGGAATCGATGCAAAACATAGATCTATTGGTAGGTGATGATCGATGATTAGTTTCTATTTCAAAACTGAAACTTGCGTGATAGTTAACTCCAACCCTTACATCTAGAAATGGTTCCCCATCGTTGATATTCCTTTACTGAGATATGACAGTCAGGACTTAATCAAATGTTGATCCAAAGGTCCTCCTCTGGAGATCCCAGATCTGACGATCCTGGTTTATCCTGAAATATACATTAGTGGACAAAATTATCCCTCGATTCTTTTGTAGTTTTATTGTGGCACCTCACTTTAAACACACAACTCACTTTCTCATTATCTTATGAGGCAAGATGAAATTACCAGTTAGAGAAAGGAGAAGAAGAGTGACACATCTCTTGGGGAGGACTATCTATATTGGTTTGAGTTATCTCTTGAACATTGTATAAGCTATTTATGATAAGGAAGTTTTTGCTGGGTTTTCTTCCCCTAGAGGATTTCCCAGGATAAATGTTGTGTCTCTTGTGAATGTGTATTTCTCAGTGATATTGTTCTTATAATGCTCTTATCTATTGAATTGCAAAGAACTATAATAATGGCATAAACATTAACATGGTATTAGAGCCAAACTGAAGGAAGCATAATTTGCAAGAGGAAAAATGTCACTGTTGCAGCACCTGCAAATTAGGGTTTTGCAAAAGTAACTCTTTTCATCTCCTTAAACACATAGAAATTTGTGCCCTCCCCCCAGGATCAATTTGGCACCTAGAGCGCACCTTTTCAGTGATTGGATCTCCCAGAAAGTGAAACCCTAGTTTCACAAAAGTACCAGAAGTACCAGAAAACTAGTACCGGAAGTACTAGAGTACCAGAAGTACCAGAAGCACTAGTCCAGAAATCCACAGATCAGATTTTATGGGGTAAAAATTGGATTTTCTTAGATCCAAGGAGACCAGGCTACTTGCCTCAGCCAAGCGCACCTCTTGGTAAGGTCAAAATTTGATTTTAAGCATTTTCAGTTTTTGGTCATTTTCGTAGCCTCAAGTACAAGATGTCTGTAAGCATAAAGCTTATTGAGAAACTAAAATGCATAGACAACTTCTGTTCCTGGAAGCATAGGATCGGTCTGATCCTTGCAAAGAATGACCTAGAAAAATTTATCAAAGAAGAAGTGGAGGAACCTGAAGATGTCATAGAGAAAGCGAAGCATCAGAAGGACTCGATCAGGGCTCAAAGAATCATTGCAAATTCAATCAAAGACCACCTGATCCTGTATGTATCGTCCAAGAAGACTCCGAAGGAAATGTTTGACTCTCTAAGAAAACTATATGAAGGAAAGAACATCAATCAAAAGATGAATCTAAGAACTCAATTGAAGAATACCAAGATGCAGAAAGGAGAAATTATTGAAGAATATTTCTCCTGAATATCAGAAATAAAAGAATAGTTAAAAGTGATTGGAGACACCATCAACGAAGATGAAGTCATAATAACGGCCCTAAATGGTCTCACAAGACCTTGGGATGCTTTCACCCAGTCAGTATGTGGCAGAAAGGAGAAACTATAGTTTGAGAGCCTATGGGAAGAATTCACCCAAGAAGAGACAAGGGTAGCCAACCATGAAGCACTACTAGCATGGGACGATGATCAAACCCTAGCTACTCATACAAAAGGAGGAAGGAAGAAACCCTACTTCAAAAGGGAATCTCATAGAGAACCACGACCATCAAACACATTCAACAACCAAGAATCTCATTCAAGAAATTTTCAGAAGAAAGGACAACGCAAGGAATGAGATCTCTCATATATACAATGCTATCATTGTGATAAGATGGGACACAAGGCAAATAATTGTCCATTCGAAAGAGAATAGTACAATAGGAAGCACAAAAGGAAACATGATCACATAGCCGAAGATGAAGAACCACCTATGAAGATGATTAAGGACCATGTCTTGATCTCATATCTCTCAGGATCTGTATCACCTGGAGCGGACACATGGCTCATTGATAGCAAAGCATCAAAGCATATGATGAGTAAGAAAAATACTCTCTCTTGTATTTCAGAAAAGAATTGTTCTCAGAAAGTAACTCTTGGAGATGATTATCAATATCCCATCAAGGGAATAGGAGAATCAAACTACAAGCTAGATTCAGAAAAATCAATAACAATGAAGGATGTACTCTACGTACCGGGCCTAAAGAAGAAATTACTCTCCATATCATCTTTAGACAAGAAAGTCTATAGAGTTGCCTTCATAGATGGAGAAGTTCTTATGTGGGCTAAGGGAGAAACCTTAAATGAAGAAATCATCATGGGAAGTGAAGAAAATGGCTTATATAAGATGAAGGGTCACCCAGAAACTACCATGACCCATGCCATCGAAAAATCATGTGAACTTTGGCATAGAATATTGGCCCACATAAACTACAAGGCGCTACCATATATATGAAAAGTTGTCACAGGTTTACCAGAACTCAAGGTTGATCAGGAAGGCATATGCAATGGATGTGCGCAAGGGAAGAACATCAAGAACCCTTTTCCAAAGAGGGGCAACAAAGCAAAAGGAGAATTGGAACTCATCCATTCAGACGTGTGTGGCCCAATGCCATCATCCTCCATTAGCGGGTATGTATACTATGTATCATTTATTGATTATTATTCTCGTAAGACCTGGATATATTTCTTAAAATCTAAAGATGAATTATTCAGTAAATTCAAGGAATTCAAAGCCTTGATAGAGAATCTTTCCAAAAGAAAGATTAAGATACTCAGGTCAGATAATGGAGGAGAATATACCTCAAAGGAGTTCGTAAACTTCTGTAGAGATGTTGGGATCAAGAGGGAACTCACTACTCCCTATAATTCTCAACAAAAGGGTGTAGTTGAAAGGAATAACATAACAATTATGGAAGTTGTAAAGACCATGATTCATGATCAAGATCTTCCTATGTGCTTATGGGCAGAAGTAGAAATGCCAGTTGTTTATGTGCAAAACAAAATATCCCATAGTGCACTTGGGTTCAAGACCCCGGAAGAAATGTTCACCGGAGAGAAGCCAGAGGTAAGCCATCTCAAAATATTTGGTTGTCCAGTGTTTATTCATATACTGAAAGAGAAAAGAAACAAGGTGGAACCCTCTGGAAAGAAGGGAATATTCGTGGGATACTGTGAGGTATCCAAGGCCTTCAAAATATACATACCTAGTCACCACCATATTGAGATCAGTAGGGACGTGACCTTTGATGAAGAAGAAACACTTAAGAAATCAAGAAGATGACAGCTTGAAGAAATGTATGAAGAGGAACCTGTAAATCCCAGGACTACAGAATCCATGAGGGAAGTTCCCAGAGCTGAAGAACCTGTAAGGGAAGTCATAGCTTCCCCTGATGAGGAGACTCCTGAAGATCATGATATAATAGAAGTTCAAGAACCTCATCAAATGACCTTCTCCCATAAAATAAAGTCTGCATTGGAAAGAGAGCTTATTCAAGATGGAGAGAATTATGGTGTTCCATAAGGAACCACGAGACAGGTGAAAAGACCAAAGCCATTCTCTAGTTACATAGCTTTGATGTGCAATCTACTTGATGAAGAACCTACATGCTTTGAAGAGGCCATTCAAAAGAAGGAATTGGTAGATGCCATGAAAGAGGAATACCAATCCATAATAAAGAATGATGTATGGGAAATAGTTCCCAGACCAAAAAGTAAGGATGTGGTATCATCAAAATGGCTCTTCAAAATAAAACATGCTGCTGATGGAAGTATTGAGAAATATAAAGCAATATTTGTCACTCGTGGATTTTCCCATAAGGAAGGTATTGACTATGAAGAGAAATTCTCTCCTATGGCTAGATACAATTCGATCAGAACCATTATAGCTCTTGCTGCCAAGATGAAATGGAAGCTGCACCAGATGGACGTGAAGACAACTTTCCTAAATGGCGTTATCAAAGAGGAAGTGTATATAGAGCAACCCTAAGGATTTGAGGTTGAAGACAAGAAGTCTCATGTCTGTCGATTGAAGAAAGCCTTATATGGATTGAATCAAGCTCCCACAGCTTGGTATGGCCATATAGACAATTTCTTGACGAGCTTAGGCTTTACCAAGAGTAAAGTAGACTCAAATCTCTACTTCAAAATTATGGATATTGAACCAATAATATTACTATTTTATGTGGATGAATTATTCTTAACTGGAGAAGAAAAGCTCATCACTGAATGTAAATAGAGACTTGCTGTAGAATTTGAAATGAAAGACCTTGGTCTAATGCATTACTTCTTAGGCCTTGAGGTATGGCAGAGTCTGGAAAGAATCTTCCTTAACCAAGGGAAGTACATGGTCAAAATATTAAAGATATTCGACATGCTAGAATGCAAGTCCATGAATAATCCCATGGAAGAAAAGATGAAGTTGTTGGTTGATACTTCGTCAGATCTGATAGATTCCACACTGTACAGACAGATTATTGGATCGTTGATGTACCTGACGAACACCAAACTAGACATTTGTTTTGCAATGAACACCTTGAGTCAATTTATGGTAGAGCCCAGACGTGTTCACCTAGTCGATGTAAAACATGTGATGAGGTACCTTAAAGGTACAATGGATTATGGTCTCAACTATGATGGAGATCATGACTTCACATTGAGTGGATATACTGATGCAGATTGGGCAGGAAGCGTTGCAGACAGAAAAAGAACTTCTGGATGTTGTTTCAGTTTGGGATCAACCATGATCTCATGGCAGAGTAGGAAACAAACTAGTATTTCTCTCAACATAGTGGAAGCAGAGTACATTGCCACATGTCCTGCTAGCTACGAAGCTATATGGCTTCGAAATTTGTTGATAGGCCTATTTGATTTGGAGATGAGAGAAACCACGATTCTATGTGACAACCAAAGATGCATAAATATGACAGAGAATCATGTATTCTAATATAGGTCGAAGCACATAGAGATCCGCTATCATTTCATCCGTGACATGGTACAGAGAGGAGCCTTGAAGCTCCAGTACATTAGCACAGATGAACAAGTTGCTGACGTGTTGACTAAGCCTCTATCTCATGTAAAGTTTGAACACTTTCGAGATAAGCTTGGTATAGTATGAAAGGACCCTCTCTGAAAGGGGGAGTATATATATTTTCCTTTCTTCTGACCTCACTGTTAGACGTAAAGCAAGATGAGTCATTGCTTCTGACCTCGTTGTTAGATGTAAATCATGATGTTGTGTGATCCTTGCTTCTGACCTCGCTGTTAGACGTAAAACAAGATGAGTCATTGTTTCTGACCTTGCTGTTAGACATAAAACATGACGTTGTGTGTTCCTTTATTCTGACCTCGCTGTTAGATGTAAAGCAAGATGAGTCATTGCTTCTGACCTCGCTGTTAGACATAAAGCATGACACTGTTGATTCCTTGCTTCTGACCTAGTTGTTAGACATAAATCAAGATGATTCCTTGATTCTGACTTTGTTGTTAGACGTAAAGCGAGATGTTGATGTGTTCCTTGCTTCTGACCTCATTGTTAGACATAAAGCAAGATGAGTCATTCTTATGACCTCACTGTTAGACGTAAAGCATGACATTGTGATTCCTCGCTTCTGACCCAGTTGTTAGACATAAAGAAAGATGATGATATTCCTTTCTTCTGACCTAGTTGTTAGACATAAATCAAGATGCGGCTGATATTGAGCTACCATCTTAATAGCTGTGACATTGAGCCAGTGTTGTACTACCAGCCTAGTGTTGTGATGAGGTATCATTTTTTTTTACTGATACATATTTGATGCAGATGATGATAGCATTATTTCGAGAATGATGATGTTGTCGATGAAGAAAACTTCTAATGACTCGTAAATATGCTAGCCAATGTTTCAAGATGATATTGATGATACTATCCTCCTGATGCCACTGATGATGCAGACCTCTCTCACCTGATGCTGATGAAGAATACCCTTCTTGTTAAGGGGGACTGTTGAAATAGTGTAACTATGAATAGCATTCTTATTATTATTGTTATTTTATTATTAGGATTAATCCCCATTGTGGATTAATCATGTCGATAATTGTATTAGGACCAAATCCCCTTTTGTGGATTGGTCATCAGAAAATTGTAATAGGCAGAATAAGAAGTCGGCCCCAACAGTTATTATTGAAGACCCATAATTAATTAAAGGTGGGTTTACCCACCCAGAGTGAGAGGTCGGCCCTGCTAGTGAAACCCTTTCACATGTGTCAGTCTTGTATATATAGGAGGCTAGAGCCTCACTTTAAACACACAACTCACTTGCTCATTATCTTATGAGGTAAGATGCAATTAATAGTTAGAAAGAGGAGAAGAAGAGTGGCACATCTCTCGGGGAGGACTATCTGTATTGGTTTGAGTTATCTCTTGAACATTGTATAAGCTATTTATGATAAGGAAGTTTTTGCTGTGTTTTCTTCCCCTAGAGGATTTCCTGAGATAAATGTTGTGTCTCCTATGAATGTGTATTTCTCAGTGATCTTGTTCTTATAATTATCTTATTTATTGAAATGAAAAGAACTATAATAATGGCATAAACATTAACATGGGGATGCCTTTTCCCTCCTTATACTATGAGGGGTTCCTAGACATAAACTGTCGCATCTTATTTTTAAGCTTCTACTCAGTTTTGATAGAATATCGATAGGTTTTGCCTAAGGATGAGATGTCCAAAAAATACATTTATGTATGGAAGTATCTATGTATACTTCTATGGTACTTGAGCACCAGATGTTTCTCATATTATTTGATACCCAACTTGGTGCACAAGGTATGGAAGACATTGGTGAACTTTGGCATTATTTGGTCTCTTTCTTTCCATAGTGTGATCTATCTTATATATAAGTCGTCATAAATTCCAAAGGGGTAGTATTGTTCCTGAAAGAACCCAAGTGGGTGTGACTACAAATAATGTATACTCCTATGTTTCATTTTTCTCACAAAAATTCTCCTACCAATCTTTGACATACGAGATGGCCTTAAGGAGCACAAATGTAATATTTTCTCTATTGGAAAATTTATGGACATAAAATTACCCTTCTAGAAGTTTTAACCATTTTTCTACAACATTTGCATCTATTTTACCTTCAAATAGAGGAATAAAAAAATTGATGTGTACCTTGAATGGGGTGCCTCCGCTCGAGGAAGATGCGTCGTCTATTGGTAGTCACCGATGGATTTGCACAAAATTATCCATCATCTCATTCCTCTGTCGCATGAGGGCTTCCTCATGTAATAGTTTAAAGGGACCTCCTTCCCAATCATCTCTCTTTTCTTTCCCCATGTGTGGTTGTTAGGTTTGGTGAGGCTGATCTTGCAAAGGATCAATTAGTGTGAGTCCAAACTGCCTATACACTGACCTTGTTGGGGACATGAACATAGAAACAAATGAAGAGAAGACCACTCTAATACCACAAATATATAACATTAAAATATAATTACAATGAAAAATAAAATAGATATGGTGAAACTTAACTTGTATTCAATAAATAAATCTATTGAAACAATCTTTCTCAAATGGTGGTAACTAATATTTGAGAAGAGATGTGGAAGCTATGTCCATTCTCCTGAGAACATTACAATGAGGCCTCCATGCCTTTTTAGCATCAATAAGTAATTAGAAAACCCTATACATTCGAAAACCTAACCCTAGGAAATGAAGCACCGAATGGCATGTGGGCCTCGATGGGGTAAGTTGGTACATCAACTTCCCGGGGTCGTAACTTTTGCATATAATATTTGTTTTAGGTGCACGATAGCCTGTTGGAAAGGTATATCTAAGGAATAGACTTTTTTTCATCACACTATGACTCCATCCAAAATATGATTGTGGTGAGCCCAAAAAATGTTATTTAGGGCCTCAAAATGGCCCCAAAAGTTTACGACCCGAAAATATAGAAAACAACTACCAAGATGAAAACTGTATGTGAGCAAGTTGGAAGAGGTAGTTGTCCACCAATATCCACCTAGATCAACCATAACACATTTTTCATAGAATAATGCAAAGACGGATATCGAATAATGTGCAACTTAACAATGGTGGGCTAGGGTTAAAGCCTTTAAGCTAGGTAGTCGATTCTAGATATGTGACAACATCTAGACATGTTGTGCATTCTAGTTGGAGATCATGTTCTCCTCATTCATGCATAATTTCTAGGAATATGTGTGATGGTATGATGTAGGTTCTTATCCATGATATTTTTATGCATGAAATTTTTAAGTATGATAAAATTAGAAATCATTTAAATATACTTTCATTAATTATATATGTAATTACAATCTACAAATACTATATAAATCTAATAGAAAAGTTTCTTTAATTAATTTATTATTTGATTAGTGAGATTTATGTGGTTGGGGTTTTTGGTTTTGATCAGAATAGCCACGGTTTTGTCAATAGACTGTTGACGTTTCAGATCCAAATCAGGATCTATCTTCAGGACAATGAGCTTGGGTTAAAAAGATGGGAAGAGTTGGTATAAATACTAGAAGTCCTGGTATAATTTATTATTTTATGTGTGTATATGTTGCAATATGATACTTCTGGTTCATAGAGTTATGATTCATTCTCTCTAATCATTTATGTAGTTTTCATAACAATTTGTTTGACTGACATACCTCACACATAGGTATTGTGGCAAGTTAATTTTGTTTAATGATAGTATTTTAGTCTTGTTATCGTGGTTTTTCATTATTTTGTATTAATATAATTACTTTGATACATGTTTCTACTATTGTTTATGGAATACATTGATATGTTCCACAAAGGGTTATGACACCATATGCTTCCTCTAGGACAACAACACCATTAGGCATTGCAATTTCTATTTGTTTTATTCATATATAGGTATTATGTTAAGTGAATTTGGTTTAATTTGAAATTGATTTGATTCTCATCTACCTCTCATTGAGGAAGTACATGCCAAGATAATTATTGTGAATCACCATACATTATTATTGGTTATTTTCACTATTTCCATTCTTTAATAGCATTCTAAATAGGTTGAAATCTATCATTTTAGTACATGACGAGTGGTATGCATGACCATCCTACACCATCAATTTAGATACAACTAATCCTTCAGCCATAAATAATGTAATTTTCCATGGCATGCCCTACATTTAATTATTGCGAGATAAGTTAAATTGGTTTAATAAAAATATGCTAAATATTTTTCAAGGTCAAAAGTGTTTTCTAGATCCCTAATTTGTTTAAAATCGTGTTTTTCCAGTGGCCAATGTGAACTTTTCCTCATCCAACTTACACACACTTCTAAATTCATTTTTTAATTCTTCTTTTGTAATTGTGGCCATCAACATTGCATTTTCTAGTAGAATAACCTACACCCAAGGATTGCATAAGTTAAATCCATCCACTGACATATTTGTTACTCATGTTACTGTCAATTTAGTCATCTAATTGTTTTAATACACGATCTTTGAAGGAATTGACATGATTTTGTCCAGACCCACACCCACCACAATTTCATAGGAAATTTATTATCCCATATCATCATCAAATTCATTTCCCATTATAGTGTCATCACACCTGTCACTTTTTTTCATGGTCCGACCTTTGTTGCCTCTTGTGGACCCATCTATTATTATTTATTTTTTCACTAATGTACCTATAATTGTTTCTTCTATAAACAATTCATATACTATTGTTACCTCTATTGTGTTGATATTATGGTAGATGTAGGAGGTATTAACCTCTACATGTAACCTTGATGACACTAGAATATTCTGGGAAGCAAGAGAAACCCTAAAACGTTGGATAATAAACCTAGGAGACAAGTCGACTCAAGAGAATATTTATTATTGAGTTATTATCCTCCAGGAGTATAAGTTGACCTAGTTAGGTCACTTGGAGGACTGTAATAAGACGGTTTTGGAGATCATTTGTCACACACTCTCTCACAATTGCTTAATACCAGTAGTGTGGAATTCTAGAGAGGAGTTGCAACTACAAATTTTGCAACTGGTATTTCAGTTTTGGCTTGGAATTTCTCTTTGGTTATGGTTTATACTTTCTGTCAAATATGTTAGCTCTATAGAGAGGTATGCTAAGTTGTTTGGCTATTGGTTCTAGGGTTTTCTTCTAGAATTATTCTCTCTGTCAAGGTTAAGGTGTTCGGGGGTCACCTTTGTACCTATGGTTGGGTGGCAATATTTCTATATTGTCTATGGTAAAATGAGAAAACCTATTATTCTAACAGGTTATAGGCCCACACTATATTTGGATAGTCTAACTATTGGAAGATAGATTGGGAGGATTTGCTCAGTTATAGTTGTAGTTGTAGTGAATGTTTTTGTTGCAACAATGAAACCCTAACCCTCTTGTTAATTCACCTTAAGTGAAGATCTTGACCTGATTCCTGGATATCCTAGTGCACCCTAGCCTATCGCACCTCCTAGTACTCTCAGCAATCCTAGACATAAAGTTTGATTTTTTGGTCAAAGTCAAAGGTTGACCAAGTCAAAATATTCATGAATTACTCTATGAAGTCAGAAAACAAATTATAAAGGGATTCTAACTTCAGAGAATGGAAGACAAGGATTGAACTCATCCTTTTCAACAATAAACTGTTGGATATTGTGAAAGGAAAGATCACGGAACCACAGTTTGAAGCAGGAAAAGAGAAGGAACCTCATAACGATGAAATTATGGAGAAGCTCAAGGAAAATGACAACAACACTATGAGTATCATAGTGGAATCTATAAAAGACCACTTGATACCCTACATCTCTCATCTTGACTCATCTAAGAAGATGTGTGATGGCCTAACTGACGACTTCTTTGTCAAAAACATTGGACAAGTAATGAGTTTGAATAATGAGATCCATGACATGAAAATGAATGATGATGATAGCATAACATCATACCTTGTGAGAATCTCTCATTTAAGAGATAAACTACAAGCTATTGAAGAAATGATTTCAGAAAAGGAACTAGTAAATAGAGTATTCAATGAACTTCCCAAGACATGGGATGCATTTTCCCCAAGCATGAACACAAGAAAGGAGCATCCCACTTTTGAAGAAATTTAGACTTGTTGTGCACAAGAAGAATCAAGGATTAACACATAAGATAAATCAAAAAATATATATGATGATCAAGCCTTCGCAACAAAATTCAAGAAATTCATAAATAAGAGGAAGTTTGGCTTAAGGAAGAAACAAAATCAAGAAAAGGATATGTCAAAAATACAATGCTTCAAGGGTCGAAAATATGGTAACTACAGGAACCACTTGTTAGCACATAAACTTGTCAAGGTCCTTAGAACCATGTTTCTTGCCTAGGTATGTAGTTTTTTCTGTCTTTTATCCTTGTGCAGAGCCAATTGTATTTTTTTTTCCTCGGCTTGTGGTTTTACTTCCATTTGTCTTCATCTAGTTGATCGACCTATTTTCCTTGCCAGATCGCCTGAAAGCCATTTTCCACAAGCCTTTCTTTTTTCCCCAAGGCTAATGCATTTCTCCCTTTGCCCCCTTCACTTATCCTTTTATTCCCCAAAGCCTTCAGTCAGACACGCAAGTGATCATTCTCAAGCTGCAATCACGACCACCAAGCGCACCACTTGAAGTAGTTTGATGTAGATCAAAATCAAGCGAGAGAGCAAGTTCAGTCTTCAATGAAGGTAAGTGAGAGTTGGAATCGGGGGTTCAAAATGTTATAAAGTTTTTCACCAAGAATTGCAAAGTCCCACTTCACGAAAAGGTAAATCTGGGTCGTTCAATCATGAAGAGTTGATGATCGTTGGTATAGCATTGGCGAATTTCAAAGGTTAGATAATTGGGAGCCTGGGGTTCTCATGCTAAAAGTGCATCCATAGCCCGAAGTCGCGATACCCAAAATGACGATGTGATCATGGTTGTCAATCAAACAAGAGAGCCAAACCATTGGAACAACATTTCATTGACTTGCAGAAGGGAGCAGTCAAGAGATGAGTTATGGGATCTCATGAAACGTGAAATCGCATAATGATATTGACCGTTCATTCCGAAGGGGCACATGGCACAAGATCTGAGCAGTCGCGACTTCGCTACTCGAAAGTTTGAACAAGGGATGGAGTGAGAAATCTCGATATGCGAAGTCCTGAAAATTCAGTTGATCAAGCGTAAGGTCAGGGCCTGTGGTTGCATGAGACGATGGGAAGAATCCATGCCAAAGATTTGAGAGCGCCTGGGTTTGAATACAGAAGGAAAGCAGCAAAGCCTGAGGTTCTGAATCCGTATTGAAGAATTCATGGGCACCGCCCAGGGAATTGAAGGATGTCAGGATCCATCCTGATGCCAGGACAGTTAGTTAATGGAAGTAAGGGGAGATAGTTGAAACCTTGTTTTACTCCATAAATATAAGACATGGAGGTTCTGGAGCAGTCAACCCGTGGTACCCCTATGGATAAATTTCCCTGCTAGAACCATACCAACCTGAGATCCACTTTGATAGAGGAATTCATGTGTGTGTCTGACAGAACAAAGAAAAAGATGTGAATCCTTGAATTCAATGACCAAAGCACATTTATGTATGGGTCAAGCTGATCTGATTATATATACTCAATTTTCATATTTTGTAGTGGTTGATGGTAGAGAAAAGCTCCCGTATTGTAAAGTTCTAGCAAAACTTCTAGTTTTTGGTTATGTATATGTATTTGAGATATCTTACTTAATGAAATTCAACTTCTTTGCTCCCTCTTGACTTCCTTTTATGCTGAAAGAGTTCATGATTGACTGATTCACTTGAATTATTGTGGTTGCATTATGATGAAAGTTTGATTATAGTGTTGTTGTAATTCCTTTCAGTTTCTTTGAGATTTGAATCCAAGAATCTATTGAGTTTAAAATCGTTCCTCCTTAAGCTGCTAAAAAACACGACATCCTCATCATAATTCTTCATTCTCCTCAATTCCATCCCCCTACTCACCACTATAGTAAACTCACTGGCTGAAGTTAGGCCGAGACCTCACCTACTTGTAATTTCCAACCCAGTTTTCTGAGTTAGAATGATATCATCTTGAGTTTGTGGCCATTTGACCTATATGAAAACCAACCCATGACATAAAAATCTGATGGGTATTGGACTTACCTCTGTCACAATCTAGAGGTGACTTTTGGTGCTAACATTTCTGTCGCCACTGCCGGGGACGAAATTGAAGATTTTCCCTGGGATTAAATGACAAATATTACTAATTCTGAGAGTGCATCAGAACTTAGTACTCCAAAAGATTCCAACTCTGCACCTTGCGACTCCACTGGGGTGATTCCATTTATGTGAATCCATTGGCGACTCCACTATTTTAGCAGTGGCTTCTAGAGGTAGACACACGAGGTCTACTCCGTAGTTGCCTTTAGAAACACCTGAAGTTGAGCCAGAGAAAATTGTCAGAAAGGGAAAGGCCCTTCATCAAGGTACTTCTACTATTGAACCTGGTATTTTTTATGTTTTTCATTATCCTATAGGAACTCTAATTGCTACATTTCATCCTACTATTATACCTTCTGTTGGAGTTTCCTGAATTTTAAATTTTGGGAGTGTTCCTGTTGATTTTTCCCCTCTGGGTCTGAGATTGGAGGGAAAGAGCCTTGTCACTCCATTCTCCCCTAAAATTTTACCATGGTGTAGACTCAATACCTCATAAGACTTTCCTACCCCAGGCTTCACCACCCCTCCTCCAATTATTTTTGTTGCTACTACAGAAAGAGGAACCTCTATTCCCTAAAGCCCTGAAGATTTTTCCCCAAATCCTTTGTTGTTTCCCTTTCCTCCCAGAAGTTCAATTCCTGTCTCCCCTGTTCAAGCTCCTTCCCCTCCTGATTATCCTCCACTTATCATCCCTATGGCAGGTGCTAATACTCCTAGAAATAGAATGGATGCTATAGTAGCTTCCAGATATGCCCCTATGGTTCTCCCTCAACCTCTTAATGCCCTCCTAGCCGGTGGCTATGTCAAGCACCTACCTAAGTTCACTAGAGAGGGAGATATTAATGCAAAGGATCACCTTGCAACTTTCTATAGTTATATTGATAACTATGTTAGAGTAGACGAAGATGTGTGGATGAGGATTTTTGTCCACAGTATTGATGGAGAAGCCAAAAAGTGGTTCAAGGCCCTGACCCCTGGATCCAATGATGGGATTGAGGCTTTAGATGACGTCTTCTTGAGAAAATTGGGGGATAAAAAGGACTTCATGTACTATATCACTGAGTTCAGATCCCTAAAGAGAAAAGAGGGAGAGTATGTCTTTGACTTCTCCAAAAGGTTCAACAAAATATACAATAAAATCCTTGCTAAGATAAAGCCAACATAAGCCTCTACCAAAATTACCTATGCTAGTGCTTTTGACCCTGATTTATGCCTCCTGCTCAGAGAGAGAATATTTACTTATTCAGCTCATATGCAAGATGCATCCCTAGAAGTAGAGTCTATCATATTAACAGTTGATTGACTCAGAAATAAGGTTGATAGAGGTATAGGAAGAGGAAGACCTGAAGCCTCAACCTCCAGTTTTGTTTCCCTTCCCCTTCAAATGGATGAAGTAACAAAGTTGCTAAAATCACTTTCGGCCAGAATGGAAAATTTGGAATTAGAAGGGAAGAAAACAAATAGGAATCCTCAAAACTTTGATAACAGAGGAAACTTTAGGAGGCAAAATAATAATTCCCCTTGGGTTCTGTAAAGAGAACCTCAGAATATTGACATGGAGGATCAGAAAATCCATACCCCTCTTCAAAACAACCTTGTTGCAGATGATGGCGGGGAGGAAGAATACCTTGACCCATAAATTCGCTGTCATGAAGACGCACCTCCTTCTCCTCACTTAATGCAATTAGCATACGAGGAATCCCTCATGTACATCTAAGTTAACGAGCTAAGAAAAGGGGATAAGGACAAAAAAACCCCAAACAAATAAAACCTTAGGTCCAAGAAGAAATGAGGAAAGCCTAATGTTCTTGATCAGCCTATCGGGGTGGAAAAGCATGCCCAAGAGGTAGCAAGAAGCAACCAAGAAAGGAAAGCTCATAATCCCTCACCAATAGTCAAAGACCCTATCTTGGAGGTGAGAGAAATTCTGAAGCCCCCATCCTCCTTTAGCTTCAAGCATGAAATTCATAAAATCAGAATCCCTATCCCCCTTTTAGAGTTGGTCAAGAATAAATATTTCACAAGAAGCCTCTCTAAACTATTTCTTCCCGAACCCCCAAATCATCCCTTAGACTCAATCAATCTGCAAGATGAAAAACCAGCAATGATCTTAGGCCCTATGGTAGAAGCTAGAGATTACTCATCCCCTCCCTTCTACACATCTCTGAACATACATGATAAGGTGTTGCATAACTACCTGATGGACTCAGGGGAATCTCATCATCTCATGCCCAAAACTGTCTTGGAAGAACTCGGATTGGAGGTCACTAAAGTCTATGATGACTTATATTCTTTTGATTCGAGGAGAGTGCAATGTCTTGGGGTCATCAAAGATCTAATGGTGGCATTTTTCTAGCTACCCATGAAATGTGTAGTCATGGACATTGTGGTGGCTGACGTTCCTCCCAAGTTTTGCATGTTGTTATCAAGATCTTGGATAAAAAGACTTGGGGGAACATTGCAGATGGACCTCACATACGCTACCATTCCCATGTTTGGGGGGGGGCATAGGATACTATATAGAAAGGCCTAGTTGTCCTACATCATTTGTGATGAAGTAGACCCCACCAACCATCCTATCTTTTCACTCGACATTGATTTAGGATCTAGTGTATTGCAACTCACTAATACCCATGAAAACCCTCTTGAAATCATAAAGCAGTCTCTTATTTCTTGTGAAAGATCTCCTCCAATTACTTTTGTTTGGAAAATATTCTTTGATGGAGACTCTTCTAGAGAAGGTGATGGTGATGGATTAGTCCTTGTCTCCCCTGATCAGGAGACTACATCTCTTTCCTACAAGCCAGACTTCGAAGCTACCAATAATGTAGTAGAATATGAAGCTCTTGTTCTAGGTTTAAGGGTTGCAAAATACATGGGAATCAAAGAGATATTTGTGTTTGGGAATGCCGATATGGTTGTGAATCAGATCAGAAATATTTACCAAGCCAAGAATCCAAGGCTTAGATCTTATAGGAATGAAGTGTGGGATCTTATTGACAGTTTTTTCTTGGCTTTCAACATTTCATTCATTCCAAGAGAGGAGAATACATTGGTTGATTCTTTGGATGTTTCGACAAGAATTTTCAGAATCCCTTTACCACCCAAGCTTGAGTATGATGTTGAAATTAGATATAGGCCCTCTGTACCTAATAATACCAAGCATTGGAAGGTGTTCAAGGATGATATTGAAATCAAAATATTTCTTGGGTCGATTGATGAGTTCTTTGCACTACACATTGATCACGATCATGATTTTGAGAGTGACCTTCCCACTCAAGTATTTTTGAAGAAAATTTCTAATCACCATATTGTTCAACTACCTAGAAATCACATTCCAAAGGGATTGGATCCTCTGGAAAGGTTATTCTATGGGAAAGATCTGGCAGTGAAGGGTGAGGCTTCAAATGAGGATGTTGATGTGGCTGAGTGTAATATTGGCACAAAGGGGAATCCAAAGTTTGTCAAGTTGTCAACCAACTTGTCAAAGGAGAAGAAAGTTGATTGTGTTGGGTTATTGAAAGAATTCACAGATGTGTTTGCTTGGACCTATGAAGAAATCAGAACGTATGACACTAGCGTGATTGAGCATAAGATCCCATTGAAGGAGGAGTCCAAGCCATTTATGCAGAAATTAAGACAAATAAATCCTATGTTGTTGCCTATTATAGAGAAGGAGGTAAAGAAGTTTTTGGATGCCCAAATCATCGTTCCTTTGGGATATTCAGAGTGGGTGGCCAACCTGGTCCCAACAAGGAAGAAGACTAGGGAAATCAAATTTTGTGTTGATTTCATAAACCTGAATAGGAGCTCAAAGAAATACAACTACCCCTTGCCGAAAATGGAACACATATTACAAAGGGTAACTCGTGCATCAAGGATATCCATGATTGATGGATTTTTGGGCTACAATAAGATCTTGGTCCTACCTGAGGACAGAGAAAAAATGACCTTCACCACTCCTTGGGGTACATTCATGTATGCCAAAATGCCCTTTGGATTGATGAACGCAGCGGTGACCTTTGAGAGATACATGGATATTTCCTTCATCAAAGAAAAGGATAAATTTGTGGTCATCTATCTAGATGATATTATAGTCTTCTCTAGATCAGATAAAGAGCATTGTGAGCATTTAAAAAAGGTTTTCCTAAAATGAATAAAGTTTGGTCTCTCCTTAAATCCCCAAAAATCTTTGTTTTCCATGAAGGAGGGAAATCTACTCAGCCACATAGTATCAACCAAAGGAGTAAGGATTGATCCCAACCAATTTGAAGCAATTAAAGCCTTTTCACTCCTGAGATCCAAGAAAGAAGTCTAGTATTTCTTGGGGAAAGTCAATTTTCTGAGAAGATTTGTTTCAATTTTCGTTGAATTGGTGAAGCATATCAAAACCATGCTCAGGAAGGGAAATGAAGTGAAATATACTGTTGAACCTAGAGAATCCTTCAACCAAATTAAGAAGGCACTGACTGAGGCACCCGTACTGGTCAATCTCGATTATTCCAAGAATTTCTTGATCTTTTCCTTTGCTTCAGGTGATACAGTAGCAATTGTTTTGTTGCAGAAAAATACTAAAGGGTTGGAGCAACCCATTTCTTTTTTCAGTCAAGAATTGAGAGATGATGAGGTGAAATATGATATGATGGAGAAGTAGGCCTACACTTTGGTTAAATATCTCAAGGATTTTAGAGTCTATGTCCTGTAGTCAAAAATCATTGCATATGTTCCTTCAACTGTCGTAAAGGAAATTCTCGTTCATCCAAAAATAGATGGAAGGAGGAGTCGATGCATTGCCAAAATCATCGAATTTGACCTAGAGATAAAGCCCACCAAACTGATTAAAGGTCAAATCTTTTGGGGTAAGCTTCATCAATGAATGGTCAAAAACTCAACAAGTTGAACTGTAAGATACAAGTCCTCAGGACTATTGGCGACGGAAGTCACTCCTAGATTGCTAGCAGGAGAAGAGCCCAATGCCCATCAGTTTTATGTCACGGTTGTTCATAGATGGGTGATCGAATGGTGGGAAACTCAAAACAATAGCGTTCCAACTCTAAAACTAGGCTAGGTATGTATGAGCAAGTGAGGTCTTGTGAAAACTTCAGACAGTGAGTTGTAGTAAAGGGTGAACAGGCGGAATACTTGTACAAGAGAAAAGAGGAGGTCTGTTATAAACAATAGGTTTCTAACAGACTGAGGAAGAAGATGTCCAAATGCGATATCATCTTACATTCAAACGCAAATCCAGAGAATGCAGCAACGCAACAATAAATCTTTTATCATAACATAACCGCAATAACTCACGCGACTCAGTCAATCAGAAATGCTCTTAGCATGAGATGAAAATTAGATGGAGTAAGAATAACTGTTTGTCATAAAACAAGAAATATCATATACAGATGCATAAGCTGAAAGCTAGAATAGTTGTTAAAACATTACAGTAGGGAGCTCTGCTCAACCATCGATACTTAAAAAATACAAAGACTGAGCTTATATACTCAGGAAAATTCTCCTCACAGAGGCGTGCCTCAGTCACCCAAGGCTGGGTGTCCCTTCAATCAAACTCGTACTGATATCTTTCTTTAAATGCCACCTTAACTACGCATGGCTCCTATAAGGAGGGTAGATGAGCTATTAAGTGTTCGGATAGCGTGTGCAGACCTCTCTGCCGACCTGAAGACTTCAGCATGGCATCTTTGAGAAAATTGATACACAGGAATTCCTCGGGAAGATGGTTTTCCAGACCCTCCATCCCCTCACTTAATGAATGAAAGGAGGTTTCAACCATCTTCTCTTGTCATCATTTACTCCAGGTAAGAAACAATATGGAGATCGGATCCGATGGCGCTTAGAGAACGCGATGATCCTCTCTGTAACTGAACTCGGCTCTTCATCCTTCTTTACACATCTCCTCTCTTTTTCCAAGTGACCACGGATTGTGACCACGTGCCTATTCCCATGGCGCTTTTCGGCGTTCACGAATATGAAGGGGCTGATCCTTGCTGATCAAAATCATGATGAGCGATATGCCGAGACGACTCAATCTAGTGCCATGCGTCCCTCTAGATTTGACAATTCTTACTTCTCCCAACGATGTCGTGGGCTCGAGTCCGAGATTCTCCTGGCACCTCGCGCATCGGAAAATAATGGAGCTTATTTTTTACACGTTGGATTCGCAATGGGAGAGGTGCCGAGATGGCTCTACTTGCTGCCAGGTGTTCCCTCTTGATGGACGGCTGAAAACACTTCGGCAATACTATGGGCCCGAGTCCTGAATGATTTCGACGCTTCGCGTCTCGCGGCTGGGAGGAGGCTGGTCCTCGTTCTTCAAAGTCACGATGGGCGAAAAGACGAGGAGCCTAATCGCGCACCATGTGTCCCTCTAGATGGATGGCTGAGATCTTCTCGGAAATACTGTATAGCTCTTTTTACTGTTGGTGCCCTCCACACGTAACCGTCGGCTAAGGCTTAAGTGTTGGTGCCTCTCACAACTTGTGACCTCGCGAGTTGGAGTGTCGAACCTTGGCACTCTCCCTCCGCGAAATCCTGAGAGGCGATGGCTCTTTTCCTTTCCACAATTCTCGTGACTTGCGATCTTGTGCAACCAAAGGATATGGTCCGCCCTCCGAGCTCACGAACCTTGAGTTCAAGAAATGAACCCACGCATCAACGGATCGCGATCAACGACCCTCGTTACTTCGTGAGTTCTCCACGAAGACTTCTAACCGTTCACCTCTTTGAAAACTTCTACGCTATACTTGGCATGACTCGGTTGAGTGAAATTACCCACCGACCGTTGATCTGCTTCACAAAATAGACCTTGGATGCTGCCGATGACACTTTGCCCACTCACTTGACCTGCTACTTGGAAAAAAGGGATTCTCCTGTGCTGTTCTTGAGCATTTCGTGCAACTTGTAGACCCGAATGCTCTCGATCCCATGACAAAAATTATCGCTAACATTAGGCTCCATGGGGGATAGAGTCGTCCCTGTGATACTCTAAGAACTCCTTCTGCAGCTTCAGTGCCTTGCTATTGGGCTATGGAGTCACTTATTAGGCCGAAAACATGCAAAAATAAACTAAACAAAGAACTAAAAGACAATATTTACAAACAAAGGAGCCCTCTAAGGCTCAAATAAAACATTTTTTCAGAAAATGCCCATTCAGTGGGCTATTGAAAACCTCTTCACCCTCCAGATCCTGCAACCCATATGTGTTGTTGGAGAAAATCTTAGAGATTTTAAAGGGGCCGATCCAGAGGGTGTCGAACTTACTGTGCTTGCCTTTATCCTGTCAGGGTGTGTCCCACTTAAATACCAAGTCCCCGATCTCGAACTCCTTTTTCCTGACCTTTCTGTCAAAATCCTGTTTGATCTTCTGCTGATGACTGTAAGCTGCATCCCTCACTTGTTCTCTGATCTGCTCGCTTCCACTATCTGATCAATTCTTCTGATCATATGATCTGGTTCTCCCTCGTAGTCTTGAAAGAACTTTGCTACAGGTAAGGTGAGCTGAGTAGGGAAAACCGCCTCTGCTCCATAGACTAGTTGAAACGACGAAGTGCCCAGAGACTTACTCGTGGTGACATGATCGGCCCATAGAGAAAATTTCAACTTTGAATCCCAGGCTCTTTTGTTATCCTCTAACAATCTTCTGATGATATTTATCAGGCTTTTGTTAGAGGATTCCGCTAAACCATTCCCCTGGGGATAGTAGGGGGTGGATTGAATTAGCGAGATCTGGAACTGCTCACAGAACTTAATTAGAGGTTCAGATTTGAAAGAAGCATCATTATCGGTGATGATCCTGCTGGGACAGCCAAATCGGGCTATGATATCCTCCAGGAATTTGATAATTACTTTGTGTGATGCGCTTCTGGTGGGGACAACTTCTATCCACTTGGTGAAATAATCTGTTGCAGTCAGGATCCATCTGTGCTGACCACTTGAGGGAGGATGAATTTCTCCAATGAAGTCCAACCCCCACTGCTGAAAAGGTGCCAAAGCTACTATGGGTTTTAATGGCAATGATTTGAGTTGTTTCTTTCCTGAGAACCTTTGGCATTTTATGCAAGCTCTGATCTGCCTGCAAACATCGGGGAATAAAGTGGGCCAGTAATACCCAGCTCGGAGTATCTTGTGAGCCGTGGTTTTCCAGAAATGATGACCTCCACAGAGGCCGCTATGAAAATCAAACATAACCTTCTGGGCCTCCTATGGGTCCAGGAATCTCAAAAACACCCCTAGAGGGTCTCTCCAGTATAAGATTTGGTCGATGAGGCAATACCTGACCGCCTTGAGCTTTAGAGCCCTTGCTTTTCTTTTTCCCATTCCATCGGGGGGCTTCAACTCTTGTAGAAAATACAGAATGTTACGATACCAGGCACATTATGCTAGTGATAAGCCATATTGAGAGCGTGGGATGGGCGATTTAGATTGCTGAGACCCTGGGCGAGTATTGATGAAACTAAATCCCAAGGCTTCGCAGTTAGATTCAGCCAGTAGCTTGGCTAAACCTTGCCACTTAACCAACTTGGTGGGTTTTATCTCCAAGTCAAATTCCAGAATTTTTGTGATCCATCGGCCTCTTTTCCCATCTACGTCGGGCTGCACAAGGATGTCCTTCACAGAAGCTGAAGGAACATATGTTGTTACTTTTGAATGCAAGACATATACTCTGAAATCTTTAAGATCTTTCACTAAGGCATAGGACTGCTTCTCCATGATTTCATACCTGCTCTCTACGTCTCTTAACACCCTGCTGAAGAAGGCGATGGGCTGCTCATGCCCTTCCTCATTTTTCTGCAATAAGACCGTCGCCACTGTATCAAAAGAAGAAAAGGAGAAAATTAGGAACTCTTTGGAATAATCAGGACTGATTAGCACAGGTGCCTCAGTTAATGCCTTTTTTATTTGGTCAAAATATGCCCGGGGCTCAGCGGTCCATCTCACTTCATTTCCCTTCCTGAGCATGGTCGTGATGTGTTTCACTAGCTCGAAAAAATTTGAGATGAACCTCCTCAGGAAGTTAATCTTTCCTAGAAATGCCTGGACCTCTTTTTTCAACCTGGGAAGTGACAGGGTTTTAATCGCCTTCACTCTCCTGGGATCAATTCTTACTCCTTCCACTGATACTATATGGCCCAACAGCTTGCCCTCCATCATAGCGAACAGGGATTTCTTGGGATTCAGGGAAAGACCAAATCTCCAGCACTTCGAGAAAACTCTCCTTAAGTGGCAGCGATGCTCCTTATCAGACCTGGAGAAAACTGTGATGTCATCTAGGTAGATCACTACGAACTGGTCTTTTTCTCCAATGAAGGCTATGTCCATGGCTCGCTGAAATGTTGCTTCTGCATTCATCAACCCAAATGTCATTTTGGCATACATTAATGTGCCCCAATGAGTGGTGAAGGTTGTCTTCTCCCTGTCCTCTGGCATGACTGATATCTAATTATAGCCAGAAAACCCATCGATCATGGATATCCTGGATGCACCAGTTACCCTCTGCAATATATGTTCCATCTTAGGTAGGGGGTAATTGTCTTTCTTTGAGCTTCTATTCAGGTTCCTAAAATCGACACAAATCCTGATTTCTCCACTTTTCTTTCTTACTAGGACCAAGTTGGCCACCCACTCGGAATATCTCAAGGAGACAATGATTCGTGCATCCAAAAAATTTTTAACTTCCTTCTCCATGATGGGAAGCAACATGGGATTTATCTGTCTTAGCTTCTGCCTGAATGGCCTAGCCTCTTCCTTCAATGTGATCTTGTGCTCGATGACAGATGTGTCATATGTCTTGAGGTCTTCGTATGTCCATGCAAACACATCGGCGAACTCTCTCAGAAACTCCGTGTACTCGGCCCTCTGTCCACTGGTCAGGCTACTTGACAATTTGACGAATATAGGCTCCTCCCGTGAACCAATGTTGCATTCAGTTGTATCGACATCTTCATTTGAGACCTTTCCCTTTACTGGCACATCATTCCCATCGAAAAATATTTCTAAAGGGACAAGTCCTCTCGGACTATGATTGTTGGGCAACTGAATGATCTGATGATTAGTGATTTTGATTAAAAACTCCTCAGGATGAGGGTCACCTTCTAGGTCAGGATCCTGGTCAATATGCAACGCAGAAAATTCGTCAACTGATTGGAGAAACCTTTCGAGTTCAGAATCATCCTCGAACACCTTCCAATTCTTGACATTGTCCGGCATTGAGAGCCTATATCTTATATCAACATCATTTTCTACCATAGGTGGCAGAGGAAATTTGAGCACGCTAGCTGAAACAACTAAATAATCGGCCAAAGTATTTTCTCCCCTCGGAATGAAAGAAATGTTAAAATCCAAGAAGAAATTATCAACAAGGTCCCATACTTCATTCCAATAATTCCTGAGCCGGGAATTATGGGCATGATAAGCATTCCTTACCTGCTGAATAATCAACTCAGCATCTCCAAATATTGCTATCTCTTTAATTCCCATTTCCTTTGCGGCCCTCATACCCAGAACAAGAGCTTCATACTCTTCCACATTGTTTGTGGATTCAAATTCCAGCTTTTATGACAGGGACATGACTTCTTGACAAGGCGACATGAAAACCACTCCAGCACTAGCGCCTTCGCTAGAAGAAGCTCCGTCAAAAAACATCTTCCACACAGGGGAGATTTGAGGGGAAATTGGATGATCAGGGCTAGGGTGTTTTCTGATTAGTAAAGAGCTTTCAGGGGCATCAGTAAGCTGCAACAAACTAGACCCTAAGTCAGTGTCAAGTGCAAAGATGGGGTGATTTGTAGGGTCTGCTTCATCACTGACAATATAGGCTAGCTGGGATTCTTTGTATAATATCCTTTGTTCCCCTCCGAAGACCAGAATGGTGGCGTATGTGAGATCCATCTGTAGTGTCCCTCCAATTTTTTTGATCCATGATCTAGACAACAACATACCAAATTTGGGGGGAACATCGGCTACCACAATATCCATGACCACACTTTTCATGGGCAGCTGAAACAAGGAAACCACCAGGTCTTTGATGACTCCTAGGCACTGCACTCTCCTTGAGTTGAAGGAATATAAATCATGATAAGTTCTTGTCACCTCCAGTCCCAATTCTTCCATGACTATCTTTGGCATAAGGTTATGGGAAGCCCCTGAATCCATGAGGCAATTATGCAGTACTTTATCATGCATGTTCAGGGATGTGTAGAAGGGGGGGGATGAGTCATCTCTGTATTTTACCATGGGGCCTAATATTATGGTTGGCTTCTCATATTGAAGGTTTACTGAGTCAGAGGGGGGCTGGGGGGACTCAGATTGTAGCATCTTGGAGAGGGATCTTTTAAAATATTCATTTTTAACTAGCTCTGAGAGAGGGACAGGGATTCTGATCTTTTGAATTTCATGTTCAAAATTAAAGGATAGAATGGGATTAGGAGCTTCCCTTACCTCAGTGGCAGGTTCTTTGGCTGCTAGAAAATCACTCTGAGTTCTCTTTTCTTTAGTTGTGGTTGCTGCAACTTTAGTAGGCTTATCTGCTATGAGGGGTTGGTCTTGGCTATCAAAGTCTCCTTCTTTCTTCCTTGACCTAAGATTGTATCTGTTAGAGGTATGACCAACCCTTTCTCCCTTTCCTAACTCATGGATCTGAATGTTCATCAGGGACTTTTCATGTGCAGACTGAGTCAAATGGGGAAAAGGAGGAGCTTCCTCAACACAGTGAATTTCAGGGTCGAATTCGTCTATCTCCTCTCCTTCCTCATGAGTAACTAGGTTATTTTGGAGAGGGGTTTGAATCCTTTGATCCTCTCTGTCCTTTTCCCTTTGTTCCCTTGGGAAGGCTTGTGGTCCATTGTTATTAGGACTCCTGAAACCTCTATTATCAGTGTTCCGAGGATTTATGTACATGGGCTTCCCTTCTAACCCCCACCTTTCCATCCTGGCAGAAAGTGATTTTAGTACTCTGGTTGTCTCATCTGTCTGATGGGGAATGGGAGAGGAACTGGATGGGGAGGCTTCGGGCCTTTTCTTGGATATGTTTCTATCAGCAGCGTTCATGAGTTGGTCAACATCCAATATGTTAGATTCTACTTCCACGGTTGCATCCTGCATGAGGGCCAAGGTAGTGGCTCTTCTCTCTCTCAGCAGTAGGCAGAAATCAGGATCAAAAGCACTGGAGTAAGTGATCTTTGCAGAGGCTTCGAAGGGATTTATATCAGTAGGGATTCTGTTGTACATTTTATTAAATATCTTGGAGAAGTCGGAGATAGAATCTCCTTCCTTTCTCTTCAATGACCCAAACTCCGTCATGTAATACATGAAATCCTTTTTATCTCCCCATTGTCTCAAAAAGGCATTGTATAGTGCTTTGATCCCATCAATAGATCCAGGAGGAAGGGCCTTGAACCATTTTCTAGCCTCTCCTTAGAGGCTGCGGACAAAAATTCTCATCCATACGTCTGCATGCATGATGACATTGTCATCTGTGAAACTGTAAAAGGATTCTAGGTGATCATCTGCAGTTATGTCCCCCTCACCCGTGAATTTGGGTAGTTGATTGAGGTAACCATCTGCCAAGAGGGCATTGAGGGGCTAAGGTAACACAAGGGGAGCATACCTAGAGGCTATAATAGCTTCCATTCTGGTCATAGGGGGGTTAGCACCATCCATAGGAATATTAGGTGGCAGAGAACTTGGAGGAGAAGGAGTTCGCGAAGGGGCTACGGGAAATGAGTCTCGAAGTGGAGTGGGAAACAAGAGTGGGTTTAAGGAGAAAGATAACGAGCTCAAGTTAGCATGTGCTCCTCCTTATGTAGGAGTGGGGAAATCTTCTGTGGTCGTGGGTCTACGCCAAGGTATAGCTTCAGAGGAGAGGGGAGTGACAAGGATTTCTCCCTCCAATCCCAGACTGGGAGGGGAAAACTCAGCAGGAACACTCCCAAAATTCAAGAAATGGGAAACTTGTGAAGGAGGTCTACTAAGAAACTGGGGAGGGGAAAATGGGGTTCTTACAGAAGGAGATGGAAGATTACCTATTTCGGCGGTGGAAGCTGCTTCTTCAGGGGCCTTTCCTTTTCTGAGAACCACCTCTGGATCGATTTCAGGTGTAGCTAGGGGTAGCTGTGGATGAGACTGTGTGTGTCTACATCTGAAAGCCACAATTGATAGAGCAGGTTCTCCCCAACGGATTTGTCACAATGGAGTCGCCAGGTGCACAACAACAATCTTGATAATTTTGATATCTGATGCACCTTCAGAATCAGTTAATCGTTGTCGTTCAATCTTGGGGAAAATTTTCAACTTCGTCCCCGGTAACAGCGCTAGAAATGTTGGCGATGGAAGTCACTCCTGGATTTCTAGTAGGAGCAAAGCCCGACGCCCATCAGTTTTATGTCACAGTTGTTCATAGATGGGTGATCGAATGGCGGGAAAATCAAAACAATAGCGTTCCAACTTTGAGACTAGGCCAGGTATGTATGAGCAAGTGAGGTCTTGCGTAAAATTTAGGCAGTGAGTTGTAGTAAAGGGTGAACAGGCGGAAGACTTGTACAAGAGAAAAGCGGAGGTCTGTTATAAACAACAGGTTTCTAACAGACTGAGGAAGAAGATGTCCAAATGCGATATCATCTTACATTCAAACGCAAGGCCAGAGAATGCAACAACACAACAATAAATCTTTTATCATAACATAACTGCAATAACTCATGCGACTCAGTCAATCACGAACCTTTCTTAGCATGAGACGAAAATTAGATGGAGTAAGAAGAACTGTCTTTCATAAAACAAGAAATCTCATATACAGATGCATAAGCTGAAAGCTAGAATAGCTGTTAAAACATTACAGTAGGGAGCTTTGCTCAACCATCGATACTTACAAAATACAAAGACTGAGCTTATATACTCAGGAAAATTCTCCTCATAGAGGCATGTCTCAGTCACCCAAGGCTGGGTGTCCCTTCAATAAAACTCGTACTGATATCTTTATTTAAATGCCACCTTAACTACGCATGGCTACTGTAAGGAGGGTAGCTGAGATATTAAGTGTTCGGATAGCATGTGCAAACCTCTTTGCCGAGCTGAAGACTTCGGCATGGCGTTTTTGAGAAAACCGATACACAGGACTTGCTCGGGTAGACGGTTTTCCAGACCCTCCATCCCCTCACTTAATGAATGAAAGGAGGTTTCAACCACCCGCTCTTGTCGTCATTTACTCCAGGCGAGAAACAGTATGGAGATCAGATCCGATGGTGCTTGGAGACCACAACAATCCTCTTTGTAACTAGACTCGGCTCTTCGGCCTTCTTTACGTAGCTCCTCTCTTTTTCCAAGTGACCATGGATTGTGACCACGTGCCTATTCCCATGGCGCTTTTCGGCGTTCGCGAATATGAAGGGGTTGATCCTTGCTGATTGAAATCATGATGAGCGATATGCCGAGATGGCTCAAGCTGGTGCCACATGTCCCTATAGATTTGACAGTTCTTACTTCTCCCGACGATGCCATGGGCTTGGGTCCGAGATTCTCCTGGCACCTCATGCATCGGAAAATAACGGAGCTACTTTTTTGCGCGTTGGAGTTAAAATGGGCGAGGCCCCGAGATGGCTCTACTTCCTGCTAGGTGTTCCCTCTGGATGGATGGCTGAAAACACTTCGGTGATATTGTGGGCCCAAGTCCTGAATGATTTCGACGCTTCGCGTCTCACGGTTGGGAGGAGGCTAGTCCTCATTCTTCAAAGTCGTGATGGGTGAAAAGGCGAGGAGCCTAATCACGCACCACGTGTCCCTCTGGATGGATGGCTGAGATCTTCTCGGCAATACTGTATAGCTATTTTTACTGTCGGTTCCCTCCACACGTAACCGTCGGCTAAGTCTTAAGTGTTGGTGCCTCTCGCAACTTGCGACCTCGCGAGTTGGAGTGTCGAACCTTGGCACTCTCCCTCCGCGAAATCCTGAGAGGCGATGGCTCTTTTCCTTTCCACAATTCTCGTGACTCGCGATCTCGTGCAACCAAAGGATATGGTCCACCCTCCAAACTCACAAACCCCGAGTTCAAGAAATGAACCCATGCATCAACGGATCACGATCAACGGCCCTCATTACTTCGTGAGTTCTCCACGGAGACTTCTAACCGTTCACCTCTTTGAAAAATTTTGCGCTATACTTGGCATGACTCGGCTGAGTGCAATTACCCACCGACCATTGATCTGCTTCGAAAAATAGACCTTGGATGCTACCGACGACACTTTTCCCACTCACTTGACCCGCTACTTGGAAAAACAGGGATTCTCCCGTGCTGCGCTTTTGCATTTCGTGCAACTTGCAGACCTGAAAGCTCTTGAGCCCATGAAAAGAATTATCGCTAACAAGGACAACCCTTCGTTAGTAGAATGCACCTGGTACAAAGATATCATCTTTTTTTCTGTAGGAATTGTGGCCTCCAGATGGTATGGGAAGGAACAAGGAAAGAGATTTAAAGTTCAAAATAGTCAGATATTTCCTTATTGACCAAGTCTTGTATTGGAAAGACTCTGTAGGAGTGCTTATGAGATGTTTAGATCCATAGGAGGCCCAAGATATTATATTCGAGTTCCATAACAGCCTATGTGGGGGACATCATTTCTAGAAGACCACAACCTACAAAATTCTCAGGGCTGGGTACCACTGGCCTACTCTATTCATTGATGTCTATGTGAAAGTCAGGGCTTGTATCAAATGTCAGAAATTTTTGGGAAAACAACAACTCAAGTCTCTGTCATTGAAGCATGTTCTATCTTTAATACCCCTTCAATAGTGGGGTTTGGATTTTATCGAGGATGTTCATCCTCCTTCAAGTGGTCAACATAGATGGATCCTAACTACAACATATTATTTCACCAAGTGGATAGAGGATATCCCCACAAGGAACACCTCTCATAAGGTGATCATCGTTTTTCTGGGAGATATTATAGTAAGATTTGGTTTCTCGACCAGAATCATCACTAACGATGTTGCATCCTTCAAAGATGAACCTTTGATCAAGTTCTGTGAGCAATTCAAAATCATAGTGATTCTCTCTAACCCCTACTATTTACAAGGCAATGGATTAGCAGAATACTCTAACAAAATCCTGGTAAAGATAATCAAAATATTGCTAGAGGATAACAAGAAATCATGGGATTCAAAGATTACATTTTCTCTATGGGATGATAGAGTGAAAACAAATAGGTCCTTGGGCATCTCCCCTCTCAAACTTGTATATGGGATGGAAGCAATTTTCCCTCCTCAGTTGGCCTTGCTTGTGGAAAAGTTTTTCCAAGACTACCAGGAAGAACCTGATGATATGATTAGGAGGATACATTAGCTGGTAAAGGTGCAGTATATTAGAGAGTAGGTGATGGAAAAATCACATGACAGTCAACAAAAAATCAAGCAGACCTTCGACGGAAAGGTGAGGAAAGGGAATTTCCAGCCAGGAGGTCTAGTTCTCAAATGGGATTCTCCTAGACAGGACAGGGGCAAGCATGGAAAATTTGATGCCTTTTGGACCGGTCCCTTAAATATTCCCTAAGTGTTTCCAAATAACACTTACAGGTTGCAAAATTTGGAGGGAGATGAAGTTTTTGGCGGCCCAGTAAATGGGCACTTCCTAAAAACATTATTTTATTCAATCCATAGTCAACATCCCATCATTGTAAATACCATTCATATTACGTGTTTAATTTGTCTTGTTCCTAATAGAAGACTCCACAACCCAACACTAAGTAACTGAAGTTATGAAAGGAGTTCTTAGAGCCTCACAGGGAGGACTCTATCCCCCATGGAGTCTAATATTAGAACATAAACTTGTCAAGGTCCTTAGAACCATGTTTCTTTCCTAGGTCTATAGTTTTGTCTGTCTTTTCTCCCTTTGCAAAGCTGATTGTATTTTTTTTTCCTCAGCTTGTGGTTTTCCTTCCATTTGTATTCATCTAGTTGATTGACCTATTTTCCTTACTAGATCACTTGAAATCCATCTACCATAATCCTTTCTGTTTTCCCCAGGGCTGATGCATGTCTCCCTTTTCCCTTGTCACTGATCCTCTTATTCCCCAAATCCTCTAGTCAGTCACCCAAGTGATTGTTCTCAATATGCAATCATGACCATCAAATGCAACAATTGAAGTGTTTTGATGTAGATGCAAATCAAGAGAGTGAGCAAGTTCAGTATTCAATGAAGGAAAGAAAGTGCAGGAATTGGGGGTTCAAAATGTTATAAAGTTGTTCAGCAAGAATCATGAAGTCTCGATTCGCAGAAAGGTAAATCTGGTTCGTTCAATCATGAAGAGCAGAGGGTTGTTGGTCTAGCATTAGTGAATTTTGGAGGTTCATGAATCGAGAGCCTGGGGTTCTCATGCTAAAAGTGCATCCACAGTCTGAAGTCCTGATACTCAAAATTTCGATGTGATCATGGTCATCAATCAAAAAAGAGATCCAGACCGTTGGATCAATGTTTCGCTAACTCGCAAAAGGGAGCAGTCAAGAAATGAGTTATGGGATCTTGCAAAACATGAGATCACGTAATAATCTGGACCGCTTGTTTCGGAGGGGCACGTGGTGCAATATTTGAGCGGTCGCAACTTTTCTACTTGAAAGTTTGAACAAGGGATGGAGTGAGAAATCACAATATGCAAAGTCCCAAAAATTTAGTTGATTAAGCACAAGGTCATGGCCTGTGTTCGCATGGGACGATGGGAAGAAGTGTGCCAAAGAGTCGAGAGCACCTGGGTTTGAATACAGAAGGAAAGAAGTGAATCCAGAGGTTTCGAAGCCGTATTGAAGAAGTCATGGACACCGCCTGGGGCATTGAAGGATGTTAGGATCCATCCTGATCCTAAGAAATTTAGTTAATGGAAGTAGGGGGAGGTAGTTGAAACCTCGTTTCAGTCCATAACTAGAATACATGGAGGTTCTAGAGCAGTCAACCCATGGTACCCCTATGGATAAATTTCCCTACTAGAACCATACCGACCTGAGATCACCTCTGATAGAGGAATGCATGTGTGTGTGAGAGAGAACAAATAAGAAGACACGAAGCCTTGAATGGAGTGACCAAAACACACTTCTAAAGGGGGAAAGTTGCTCTGATTATATATACTCAATTTTCATATTTTGTAGTGGTTGATGGTAGAGCAAAGATCCCATATTGTAAAGTTCTAGCAAAACTTCTGGTTTCTAGTTATGTATATGTATTTGAGACATCTTAATTAATGAAAATCAGCTTATTTACTCCCTCTTGACTTCCTCTGATGCTAAAAGAGTTCATGATTGACTGATTCACTTGGATTATTGCGGCTGCATTATGATGAAAGTTTGATTATAGTGTTGTTGTAATTCCTTTCAATTTCTTTGAGATTTGAAAAGTCTGATGTCCTTAGCATAATTCTTCATTCTCCTCAAGTCCTTCCCCCTACTCACCACTATACTAAAATTACTGACTGAAGTTAGGCCGAGACCTCACCTGCTTGTAATTTCCAACCCAGTTTTCTGAGTTAGAATGATATCATCTCGAGTTTGTGACCATTTGACCTCTCTAAAACCAACCCGTGACATAAACTTTGATGGGTATTAGGATTACCTATGTCGCAATCTAGAGGTGACTTTTGGTGCTAACACCACTATCCTGAGTTAAATAAAATGAAGGAAATAGATGAAGCAATAGTTGTCGAAAAAAGGGAACCCTCAAAGAAAGCCAAGTAAGATAAAACAAACAACTTCTTCTTCTATTCAAGGTAACAATATTCTTCTATAACATAGTTCTTGTACATACTGTGTTTACATAGTTCCTATACATATCATTCATATATATTTCTTAGAAGAAAATATGGCTAGTGAAACAATACTTATGAAAGAATAACAAGATAAGGATTGTGATTACAATGACTACAAGAATATGAAGTATGTTGGAAAATTCCTGAGGAATTTATTATATAAGTAAAAACTTCTAGATAAGCCAAAATAAGAATCAAGAGACCCAGAAGGAGTCAAATCATAGAGAAGTCAATAATCAAGAGGAAATTAGAATAAGACTTGTGACACTTTGAAAAAGGCAATAAGGATGTGGATAGAATCATGGACTCTCTTAGATGGAGGGAGCTGATTATAGAATTCCAAAAGAAGGGCATTCATGCATGAAGCGAGGATTAGGAGGGAGCTAATTCTAAATGATATGATCCATTGAAGAATCTGTGAATATTATAAAGTATCTTTCCATGTTCCAATTGAGAGTAGTAGCCATGATAAGCAACAATGTTCAGTTTGAATCTAGAAGAAGTCTTCTTAAAAAATAAGTCTTAAGTATCCCTAGTTGTCCATCTACATTCATGTTCCTATGTTGAAAGGAAGAAGTTGGAATAATTAAGAAGTAATGGCATAGAATCTATAGAAGAATCCATGGACCTAGAAGATGAAGAAGAACATGAGGAGGAACATGAATATTCCAAGAAATAAAGAAAATATAGAACAACTAGTTATTATACTAAGAATCATAAAACTACCAACACGGTTTGAACCCACTAGAAGTAGAAGAAATGGAAGTTGTGATGAAGAATAGTGCATGAAAGAAATTGTGAAAAATACTTATGAATGAAATCGTTTCAATATTCATAACTAGAGGTTCTTACAGAAGGAAGGAGAAGAATATGACGACGACTTGTTCCCGTAAACTAGATATACCTCTTGCAGTATCCATGGATTGAAATTTACATGTAAAAGACTATTCTTCCCAAATAAATAAAATTGAGAAAGAATATTATGTAGAGAAATCTCAAGGTTTTGAGGTATACCAGAAAGAGACCCATGTATGAAAATGGAAGAAGACCTTGTATGGATTCAAGAAACTTGATGTAGAGTATCTCATATACAACAAAAGCATGGAGAAAACTTCCTATGACAGAGAAAGTGTATAATAATGGTTACTTAGAAGTATGAGATGATGGATTGCAAATATATGGCTAACTCCCATGATAACAGATCTGAATATGTTGAAGCAACTCTAATCCAATAGATATGTCTATGTATTGACAATTTATTGGCTCGTTAATGTATTTGGAGAATACTGAGTTGGATATTTTTTTGTGGGATGTTTAAGTTATGACATACAACTGCATGAATTTATCCATTCAGATTGGGTAGGGAGAGGAAATGACAGAAGAAGTGTTACTTGGATATGTTTCGTTTTAGTTTTATATTTTCCACAATGTCATGAGATAGCAAGAAACATAAGTCAATTGAAATCAACACTACAGAAGAAGAGTATATTGTAGCTTGTGATGCTTGTACAGAAGCAATAAGTTGATTTATGGCCCATCTGATTAGGTGATTAATTCGACCATTGTTGGATTAGTTATATATTCTGTTTGAGGTTGTATTGAGTGACCCAGGGTTCATGTATGTTTGGGGTTCCAACAAATACTCTAAAACTATCGGCCCTCCTGGTAAACAAGAAGGCAACGCAATGCACAATGTGCACTGCACCATCTCACCCGAGATAGACTTAATGGTTTGTTGCAATAATCATGTGTTTGAAACTTAGGATTGAGTGGAGAATATGAGAACTCTATGATGAGTGATCTATTGTAACTTATTAATGCAATACACCATCATTCATGATTATGCAGGAAATATAACAACTCATTCATTTATCATAACAATATCTATTGAAGAAAATAAAGAAACACATGCATTCAATTACATAACAAAGGTGTTACCATGGTTCACCCCCCGGGCTACATCCACAAATATCTGGCTCTTTAGCTCTTTTATTATAGTCGTTATGAAACTACAACACCGTGTGCTTTACAACTCTTCTCATTTGGGTTAAGATCTATTATGAGGTGAACTAGATTTCACTAGGATCCTCGGCCTGTGATCTAACCCTCAAGATCTACCCTCCTCAGTCCTCTCTAGATCAACAAATTACAAAATTAGGTCATACAACAAAATATTACATCTCTATATCTGCATCTCTCTCACTAGCCTCCTCTATTTGACCTAGGTATCTATTTTTATATGTTTGGGGCTCTTCAACCATTACAATACATTGCAAAAACCCTAACCCTAGAGTCATTAGGTCTTCCATGCATGCATGCGTGCTTCTCTTCCTTCTAGCTATCGCTTTCCTTGTGCATGCCTTCCTTCCCAAAATATGATTTCTTTATGCTTTGGATTGCTTCCAACAGGCCCCCAACATTGACATGTGGCTCATCCTGAGCCACCTATCCTTTGTGTTCTTTGTCGATCTCCATGGGGATCGCCTGGAACTTCTCCTTGAGCTCCACTGCTTGTGTTTGAGCTTGCACGGTCTTTTCCTTGAGTGCATCTACTATGTGTACTGTAATCTCGTCACTGATCAAACCTGTGCACTCTTCCTGGGTTTGTGCCATATATGTATTGGCTTCATATTCCTCTGTAATGACTTCTACTACTCGCTCTTGCAGTGATTCCATTTGAGCCTGATGCTCCTTTTTCTGCATTTGCATAATGGTGAGTTCTTCTTGTAGATTCTTCATATCTTGTGCCCCTTTAGCGTGCTCTATGATGGACATTGTCTTATGCCTCTACTTAAGCTCCTAGATAGTTGTGCTTATCCTTTATTCTTCCCTGTCCCACTGCTAGACTTGTTAATCCTCTTCTAGATTCATCCAAAGTTGTGCAGCTTTATTGAATAAGTTGGTTGCTACACTAACTTGTTGCTCTATCTCATGTAAGTGCGTTGTTGCCTCTTTCTTCCTTTGCTACCTTACCTCTAGTGGAGTGGTTGGTGTGAAATGCTAATGGAGATTCTCGATCTCCTTCTGATGTTGATCGATTTCCTACACAATTTGATCAATCTTCTCTGTTGCTGTGAGTTCATCCCTCTGCGTGGTGTTTGGAATCTTCTCATAAGTTCCAGCCACTTTTTGTTCCATTCCATTAATGTGATCCTTCTCCTCCTAAGTTTTGATCTTGGCATGCTCATATATCAATTCCAATGCATCCCTTTTATCCTTTTCTTACTGTAATTCGACTGTGTCTATGCGTGCACGAGACTGTACTTCGTGGGTAATGCTAACTTGTAATTTGTGTAGAGATTTTTCTGCAACAATACCAATTGGAGCTGAGATAAGTCCTTTAGGGGTGTCTACCCCATGATCTCATGCATGCACAACATGATGGGTGTAATGTGGAATGTTGCACTTAGCTGTGGTAGTGTGTGGACTGTATATCGCTCACTTTCTTCAGGTTCTTCTCTTGTTTGTGATGTTGATGACCCTATTCCTATGCTGTTGCTTGCTACCTAGGCTTCTCTGATATGCTTGAGGAAATGTTGCATATCTTTCAACTCCTCTTGAATTTTGTCCATATGGTGCACAAAATTCTCAAAATTCTCGGTTGTACGATCCTGAACCATTTGGGTTATCATGTCTGCATCATCCTCTGTGATCGTGTATTCTGGAGGTTTTCTCTACACCTTCATCTTCTTTTGCACACCCCCCATCTAAGTAGCTAGTCTCTTAGTTAGTCCTGGTTCTTGTGCATTGGGATTTGGTGAAGTCCCCTGTGCTGCCTCAACCTGTTTCTGTTGTACTTGGTCCAACTATGTATTATTCATTTTCCCCTTTTGGGTCCCCGTCTTATCTTTCCCTTCGATCATCTACTTTGTGTTTGTCTAGCCCGTCCTTCATTTCTTGAGCACTGGGACTTCCTGAGGCTGTGTTTCTTCCTTCCCTGTCTCCTCTTTTGCTGTCTTTGTAGGTATCTCTTGGGTAAGGACTACAATCTTCTAATCGTCTTCCCAATCCTTGATAAACATGTCGATGTTGACCTTCGTGATGTAGTATCAAAATTGTAGCCACTGTTTGTTGGGGTCCTTCAACGCCTATATACACATCGCATGTTGAGTGGCCTTGAAGTTGGTAATGTCCCAATAGTACATGACAACTTGTGGAATTATTCTCCATAGTTTGGCGATGGTCTCCTGTAGGTCGCGAGGGTATCCTTTGAATACAACTATGTTCATCTTCATGTGTTTGGCATCTGACATGGCACCAAGTTATGGATATATCACTCCATGATTCTGTTAGAATATAAGTAGATGTGATCGTTTTACCATTGAAAATACCCTTGTGACCCAACCATAGGCGAAATCCACCCTCTGAGCACCTTAAACTTGACACAGAATCACTTTAGAAGCAAAACCTAGGCTAGATAGACAAACAAAGGGTAGTGCATCTTTCCCCAAGGATAGTGCACCAACAAGAGCTAATCAGATAGTCCAAACCCTATCCAAGAGATATTTCAAGCGTAACTGTTAGCTGCAGCAGCTGAAACCATAGCTCTCCTCCAAACCTACGCAGAAACTAGGCAACTGTAGTGCGCACAAGTGTTGCTTTGCAATTCTGAGACTGCATGCCAGAATGAGAACTGGCCTCTTGTATTTATACTAATTATGGCTAACTGTCTGGGCCGACTTCTCATTCTGGGTATCTGTCTATTCAGTATATATTATTATTTCTGGCCGACTTCTTCTCTTGAAGGCTAATATCCTAATATAAATTATCTTCTTGAGCCAACAAGTCTTCTAGGGTTATTAGCCAACTCATTAGGGTTTATTCTTGCTTCCTGGAGTATTCTATCCTCATCAGGTTTACACGTGGAGGTAAATACCTCCCACAACTACCATAATATCAACACTCCCTCCTAGCTAGGGAGGTATTACAGGTAATGGTCTTGAGCATAAAACCATACCATTCACCCGGTAGCATCAACATAGTTGTATATAATAGATCATGACTAGATCATGAGAACCATCATCATCATTAGCTTCTTCAGTTGTATCATCTCTCGAAACCATACTCTGTCTAAGTAATCCAACATGATGCTCACTCCACAAAGTGATACAAGATACATTCTTCTAATCTAGAAGAGTAAATGCTATGAACCATTTTCCATCTGGGAAATCTCTGTCCTTTGATTATCCATCTAACTGATAATTATTTCCAATACTATTGATATTCTTCAAGGCAATCGAAACAAAATAGAACAAAACTATGTCTATCCATAGTAGTACATAACTAAATTCCAGTGGTAAAATACCACACCAAGTAACACACAAGTACTTGATCAACAATGTATAGTCACGAACAGTGGAACACATCCATCACAGTAGTATACATCTACTGTCATATAGTATTCATAATAATCATCTGATATCAACCTGTACAGAAACAATGTTATGATATAAACTAAATCATATGGGCCAATCTTTCACTCATATCCGTGAGATTTGAAAGAATATCTTCCCTTAGAGTAGAACAATGAGATATTTGAACTATTCTTCTCAAGCAAGGAAGAATAATTGTCCTGTCTTCTAAACCTGGACCATTCCCCACTCTGGTCCATTCTTCCTACACTAATCAAAGTGCACCTTGGAGAGAATGTATAAACCCTAAGGAATGTCTGTCCCTAATTGCTGAGCCTGGACCATTCTCCACCCTGGGCCATTCCTCCTACACTAATCAAAGTGCACCCTGGAGAGAATGTATAAACCCTAAGGAATGACTGTCCAGACCATTTCCTCTATTAACCACAAGAGGAAAATATTGTCCTGCATCAACCTCCAAAATAGACCATTCCTCATGTTAACCACAATGAGAAATTGTTGTCTTGCAAGGCGGGCCAGTCTTCTTGAGTAACCCTCAAGAAGAGAGACTTCCCTAGACCACTCCCCATGTTAACCAAAATGGGAATTCGATGTCTATGATACGTTGGCAATATGGAACATTTCCCATGTTAACCACAATGGGAAATCATTGTCCGTCAGAAATCTCAATCCACTTTTCGAACAGGAAAGAATCTGTCCAAGATGGACTATTTTTCAATGAATGTCTTTAATAATATTTTTAGTGCTCCCTCCCAACCTGGGAGTCATCTCTTCCTTTTTCAATAAGGAATTCATTTCCACAAGCTCTATCTTGAGTACACAAACTCTTTCATCTTTTACCAAAATGTCTACTTATCTACTCATCTGTTGAGATATGTATTGGAGAACCACTTTCTCCTTTATGGACTTCATCGCGGATAATGTAATGCTTGATTTCAAATGTACTTTGGTCTGGAACACTGGTTTTCTCTTAAGGCTTCATGTAGCTCTGATCAATAGAGTATATCATTGTTGGAAAACTGGAACATATCCATGTGGTGCTTCTTCTATCATCATGAGATCTGATCTACTGAGTACTCATCTTGATACAATATCTCTGCTATAGAAAATCTTCACCACACTTCTACTGTGCACTAGAGGTTCTCCACCAAGTTGTCTTCTTCTATCTGCATGCAAGGGTATCTTTTCGGTATGCCTCAAAGTCTTGAGGTTTCTCTTCATACTCTCTTTATTCAATTTCTCTGGAGAACATTCTTTGCATTCATTTAATGTAGAACTACAACTCATGGATGTTGCAGATGATATAATGACTCATGTAGAGATATGTCTAGTGTACTGGAACAAGTAATAATCATAGTCTTCTCCCTCCATCTGGGAGAATCTCTAGTTCTAGATCTCACAATGCCTTCATTCATAAGTCTTTCATACATTGTTCTTCATCACAACTTTCAGTTCCTCTACTTGATTGATTTTATTGAGTTCATATCAGGCTGGTAATCTTCTAATTCTTAATATAATGACTGGTTGTTCTATATTTTCTTTCTTTCTTGGAATATTCATGTTCTTCCTCATGTTTAGATCTTGGGTCCATGGAGTATATTCCATTCCCTAAATATTCCATTTCTTTCTTTCATCATAGGATAACGATTGTGGATGGACAACCAAGGATACTTTAAGGCTTCTCTTCAAATAATACTTCTTCTGAGGTTGAATTGGACACGTATTGTCTTTCATGGCTGCTACCATGGATATATACTTCATCATCTTCAATGGATCATAGGATTAGCTCCCTCCTAATCCTTGCTTCATGTATGAGTGCATATAATCATCTCCCTCCGTCTAATAGAGTCCATGCTTCCGTCTGCATCCTTATTGTCTTCTGCAATATATAATTGGCTATCTCTGTCTAACAAAGTCCATGCTTTCGTCTTATTGTCTTCTACAAAAACGTTATAAGTATTTCTTTGACTTCATTCTATCTTTTCTTCTTCTGAGTCTCTTCATGATTGATTTGGTGTATTTCATCATTTCATGTGTATTATCTAATGATATCAATCCTTATCTTCTTGTTCTTCCATAGGTATAGTTCTTCCTGGAATACATTAGCTTTCAAGGGATAGATATACAAGATATGTACAGAGATGATACAAACGAGATATGTACACGAAATAAGATGAGTATTGTTACCTTGATAAGAAGAAGTCTCTTTCATCCTGCTTAGTCTTCTTTGTAGGTTCCTTTTCTTCGGCAACTGATGCTTTGTGTTTCTTCTTCCTTTTCTTTAGCTCAGGACAATGATTCTTGTAGTGACCATACTTTTGACAGTTGAAGCATTGTATTTCTAAAATATATTTATCTTGATTTGTCTTCCTCTTTGAACCAAACTTCCCTTTGTTCCTAAAATTCTTGAATATTGTTGTGAAGTCTTGATCATTGTACTTATTTTGGGGTTTCTCTTTTGCACTGATCCTGGATTCTTCTTGAGCACAACAAGTCCAAAGCTCTTCAAATGTAGGATACTCCTTCCTTGTGTTCATGCTTGCAGAAAATGCATCCAACGTCTTGGGAAGACCATTGAGTACTATATTTACCAATTCCTTCTCTAAAATGATTTCTTCAATAGCTTGTAGTTGATATCTTAACTAAGATATTCTCAAAAAGTATGATGTTATGTTGTCATCATCATTCATCTTCATGTCACAGAGCTCATTCTTCAGACTCATTATTTGTCCAATGTTTCTGACTGAGAAGAGATTTGTTAGGGCATCGTAGATCTTCTTCGATGAGTCAAGATGTGAGATGTATGGTATAAAGTGGTCTTTTATAGATTCCACTATGATACTCATAGCATTGATGTCACCGTCTTTGAACTTCTCCATAGCTACAACATTCTGTAGTTCCTTCTATTTTCCTTCTTCAAACTTTGGTTTCACGATCTTTCCTTTCATGATATCCAACACTTTATTTTTGGCAAGGATGAGATCAATCATTGTCTTCCATGCTCTGAAGTTAGAAGCTCCATCTAACTTATTCTCTAACTTCATAGAGTAATTCGTGGTTTCTTTGACTTGGTCAACCCTAGATTTGACCAAAAGCTCAAACTTCACATCTTGGCTTTCTGAGAGTACCAGAAGATGCGCTAGGATAGGGCGCACTGATATATCTAGAGATTAGGTCAATCCCTTCATTTAAGGTGCCTCAATAAGAGGATTAGTGTTTCTGCAACTATACCTACTGGTAACCCTAGCGGCAGTGCTTTGGTGATTGCTCCTTCTAGAAACCTTAGCGACAGTTCTTCAACAAGCTCAATATCCTTCTGGATATGTTTCCTTCTACCGGTTAGACTGAATGAAGGATGTGTGGGCCCATAACTTGTTAGAATATAAGTGGATGTGCTCATGTTACCATTGACGATACCCTTGTAACCTAACCATAGGCCGAAGCCACCCTCTGAGCACCTTAACCTTGACAGAGAATCACTCTGGAAGAAAACCCTAGGCTAGATAGCCAAACAAAGGGTAGTGCATATTTACCCAAGGATAGCACACCAACAAGAGCTGATCAGATAGTTCAAGTGTAACTTCTAGTGCAGCAGCTGCAATGACAACTCTCCTCCAAACTTGTGCAGAAATTGGGCAACTACAGTGCGCACAATTGTTGCTCCACAATTCTGGGACTGCCTGTCAGAATGAGAACTGGCCTCTTGTATTTATACTAATTTTGGCTAACTTCCTAGGTCGACTTCTCATTCTGGGTATCTTTCTGTTCAATATATATTATTATTTCTGGTTGACTTCTTCTCTTGGAGGCTAATAACCTAATATAAATTATCTTTTTGAGCTGACAAGTCTTCTAGGGTTATTAGCCAACTCATTAGAGTTTCTTCTCGCTTCCTGGAGTATTCTATCCTCGTCAGGTTTACACATGGAGGTAAATACCTCCCACAACTACCATAATACCAACAAATTCGGCTTGGGTCTAGTGGTGAAAAATGTGTAATTTGGTTCCTTCCATCCCATGATGGCTATCAACATGAGTAGCCATGAATAATGAAATTATTTTCCCAGATTTTGTGCATCCTTGTAGTCATCTAGAAATAGATTCAAAAGATAATGGGCCCAACTAACTGTGGTACCCTCGACACATTGTGTTGCAACTATGACGACCCCCACCAAGACTTCCTCCTTACAACATTTTCTTAGCATCTTGCAAGCCATGATTTTTGTAGCCATTTGTGTCACATAATCATTGATCCTTTTAATGATGATTCCTCACGTCCCCCTGTCAGTGCCAGATTTGTTCTTCATCTATTTCGTGAGTGCTTTCTCCTTTGTTTTGTTGTCGAGAAATTGTGCGGGATCCATACCTCGAGATGGAAACCTTGTAATGTGTGCAATGATATCTACATCTATCGAGATGATCTTGTCCAACCATATATCCCTTTCATGTGTGATTGTCATCAATTCTTTGATGCAACTGTTTGCATATTGTCCTCTTCCAAAGTGTGGTAGCTCTATCATACCTAAAATCCCCATTGTTTCCAATCGTGTTGTCCACTAGAATGGTTGATTAATTGGTTCCCTAAATGGATCCAGACCCACAGTCTCTATGTACACTCTTTTTGCGAACTCTGGGAAATTTTCCATGTCCATTAGATCATGGTCCGAGTATTTTAGCTTCTCAAAAAAAACTAGCAAGTCTTATTTCACCCATACCCCATCTAGTATATGCAGCAAAACAATGGTTGTGATGGGTTGCTTGCGTGGTGACATAGGTACCTACTACTTGTCCTTTTTTGGTAGTGGTTGGCTTGAGGTTCCAACCTCCGTCGGTCGTACTTCAACATACCACTCTGGCCAACCTATGACATTTTCCAATGCTCCTTCTCGTGGGTGGTCTAACATGGTTGTTTAATATTCATTTGGCTTGATTGCTACTTCCTGTTTTGTAGTCATCCAATTGACTCTCGGAGCTCCTTTAGGGTTCTTTGGTTGTGCCTCCTTCAGGGTTTCTGTGACCTGGTTTTTTTTCTCTTGTTATTCTGCCGGAATATCCACATTCATGCTCTCTAGTGCTGGTTGTTGGGTTTCTTCTACCATGAGTGTGGGGTTCATCATTGTTGTATCTGGTGAGGGGATTTCACCGACATTGACGATCTCTGGTGGTTTTTGTTGTCTTTCATGCGATTGTACCTATGCCCTTGTTCTAAATATGGATTTTCTAGAAGTCTAACTTGGTTCTACTTGCTTTGGTGGTGCCATGGTGGAAAATATAGTCATTCGTCAAGCCCCATAGCTTCTGCAACCTCTGTGAACTTTTCTTTGTGCTTTGTATGCTCTCTCTCTCTGTCTTTTCCAGTCTTACGATAAACTTGCTTGTTTCTGCATCCGTGCTTTGTATGGGCATCATATGAAACTTGTCGAAGACACTACCTTTATTATGGATTCAATGAACCTCTGGTTCCTTCGTACTTGCTATTACGCTTCCTCCTCATCTCCAGTTGGTGCGATTAATGTGGCGTCTCGTCGGTTCTTTCCAACATTCATTTCGTTCTACTTTTGTCGTCCTTACTTTTCCTGCCTGTTTCCATTTTGACCTGGTCATTGGCCTTGTCCTTTCCGAGTTTGTATTCCTAAGTGTGCATGGTTCTTCTCCTTTCGACGCATTGTACCTCTATTGGTACCATTTAATATCCTTATTTTATTATTATTATTGCGTGGTGACTTTTCAAGTTGTGGATGGTCGAATGTCCTTGTACAACTTCATTCGGCATTCGTTGATCACCCCTCTGAGTTTTGTTCCTATTAAGTCTTTCAACTATACAACTCCCCCATCTATGATAGTTTTTACTTCGTACGGTCCTAACCAGTTCATTCTGAGTTTTCCTAGGTGTTGAATGGATTTTTTGTTATACATCAACACTAAATCTCCTTCCCTGAAAGTTTTCTTCTTGATGTGTCTGTCATGCCAAGCTCTATCCCTTGCTTTCTGAACTTGTTGGTGGAACCCTTCTAGGATCAGATCTTCCTCCATGGTCATCAAATGATTTGGCCTCTCCTGTACTACGCCTCGTTTCATCATGTGTGTAATTGTTGCTACACGCAAACTGGGTACTAGAAATTCTAATGGACCCAATGCTTCTTAGCCATATACCATTTTAAATGGCATGTGCCCTGTCAATGTCTTGCATGTGGTCCTTTAGCCCCACAATATTATTGGTATTTTGAGGTTGCAATCATCCATTTTGACATTACAGATCTTAGTCAGTTCATTCTCGAGGATTTTGTTAAATGCTTATATTGTGTGCTCTTCTGATGATAGACGTTAAACTCTTTAATCATAGCATTGATAGTGCGGTTAATGAAGTGTGTTCCTTGGTCTCTCATGAAAACTCTTGGGCACCCAAATCTAGTGATTACTTGTTCAAATAGAAAGTGTGATGTTGTTTTTGCGCTACAATCCTTCACTGGTGTTGCTTCTGCCCATCTTGTCAGGTATTCTATCGTGGTGATAATGTACCTGGATCTTGTTCTTTTTTCTGGTGGGTTGATTGGTCTAACAAAGTCTATTTCCCATTTATCAAATGCCTGCAATGTTACCTATGGTCATAATGGCATCTCGTCTCTTCTATTGGGTTTACCAACCCTTTGAAAGACATCACATCTCTAGCAGTACTCCTTCGATTCTCTGTGAATGGTCGACCACTATAGTCCTACACACAATACCTTCTACATGGTAGCTTTGCCTGCATAATGTCCTCCTACTATTCCCTTGTGGGATTCTGTTAAAACTATTGGTATTTCATGTTCTAACATGTATCTTCGCAAGATGCTTTCTGCACCCATTTTGTATAAGTGTCCTATGATCAGTTGATAGTCTGCAGCCCACACTACCAGGTTTTTCTTCTGTTCGATGTTATATTCTAGAATCACAGTACCTATGCTCAAGTATTGAATGATATTGAAAGTATTCATCAAAAATATGGACTAAAAATAACTATGCATCTAGGAAGTTGTCTTCTAAATTCATAGGTTCTTCTCCATTTGTGACCCTTGATAAGTGGTCAGGTCCTGCATTCAATTTTCCTAGCTTGGCTATTACTTCAAAATCAAATTCTTGAAACAATAGTAACCATTAATAGATTCTCCACCCCAACACTCGCTTGTTGACTAGCTATTTAAGGGTTGAGTGGTCTGTGAACATCTTAAAGTCTTTTCCCAATAGGTAATGTTTGAACTTTTGTAGTGCGTAGACCATAGCTAGGCCTTCCCTCTCTGTGGTGTTATAGTTCTGTTTAGATTCTGATAACTTTCTTCTTGCAAATTCTATAGGGTGATCCAAATCTCCCACTCCTAGTTGCACCAAGATAGCTCCAAGTGCTATGACTGATGCATCTACATGTACATAGAATGTATTTTCCTAGTATGTAAATACTAATATTGGCACGGTGACCATTTTTTCTTCCAACGTATCAAGACCATGTTGACAATCGTCGTTCCAATGAAACTTTGTATCTTTTCTTAACAGTTTCTCCATTGGTGTGGTAATCTGTGCATACCCTTTGATAAACTTCCTATAGTATCCTGTGTGTCCTAGTGTCATTCTTAGCTGACGAACTATTTTTGGTGGTGGCAAGTTAACGATTGCCACAATATTTGTAGGATCTACTAGTAACCCTTGTTTGCATACTATATGGCCCAATAGTATCCCAAATGGTGTTCTGAGTATACATTGTTTTATGTTTAATGATATATGGCACTTCCTACATCTTTCTAACATTAATTGTAAGACCTCTACATGGTATTTCAACAAACTATAGACTTTTTGATCATCCAAGTATACCTCTATAAAATGGTGGATGAATTCCTTAAACGCGATGATGACTACTCTGGAAAATATTGCTGGTGCATTCTTTAGTCCAAACGATATGACTGTGTACTGGTAGGATCCCCATTTTGTAGAAAATGTGGTCTTGTATTTGTCTTCCTATGCTATCTTGATATGGTGGTAGCCTGAGAATCCATCAGTGAATGAGTAAACTTTGTGTCCTCCTACGTTATTCAACACTTCATCCATGAAAGGTGTAGGGAACGAGTCATGTAGGCATTCATCATTCAACTTACTCAAGTTGACACATATCCTTATCCCTCCTTGTTTTTTCTCTTGAACTACCATTGGGCTTATCCATTCTAATTCTTCCACTGGTTCTATGATTTCAGCTTCGAGCATCCTATCGATCTCAGCTTAGACTTCCTGCTTATATATCGGGTTCAATCTATATAGTCATTGTCTGATCGGTCTTGCTTCAGCTCTGAGTAATCTCCAATGCTGGCCATTTTGGGATTCTCAACTGTCCCAATGTTGACTTTCTTCACCTTGATCGACACAAAAATGAATTTTGATTCTATAGGTGGACCCTCCACTTCTCTCCTTCCTTCCGCTTCCTTGATTGAATATCACATGGATCGTCTTCATCTGGTGCTTCCTCCTGCACATGGTAACATGACAACAGTTCTTTGACTATTTGTTTTTTCCATTTTTGTTCTTCTGTTATAAGTTTGAATTTTGGTTCCTTGATGAAGATCACCCCTCTTATCTATTTAAGAGATGCATCTATGTTGGGGTTCTCATGCTTGAATGAGAAAGTGACTGTAAAATTATGTTGTAATATCATCCAAGTCACAGTTCCTTTGCGTAGTTCCTGGTCTGTATACCAGTTCACTGGTATGACCTCTAGAGTGTGTATGGAATGATGAGGACATTCCTCTAGGGGTGCCATTTTCCACAATGTTTTTCACTTTTCCAAGTGTTCCGTTGGTGCCCCCTGTCCATCATACTTCTATTGCTGGTTGTTTTTCTATTTTGCGTCGAACCTTATGCATCGTAACCGCTTACATTGGTACCAATTTGTGATTGTCTCTTTTTGTGCACCTCACCATCTTCCAGGTGTGGCCTTGAGTGATCTATCAAGTGCTAAGAGTCTCTAATTCTCTAAAACTTCATCTTCATATTGTGCCAAGAATACTTCTAGATTGTTTATTCCATGGAAACTGGGTGGTTCCCTTATCTTTGTGCCTATCCATCTTACTGCATGGTATATTCATGCACATCTTCTCATGGAAACTTCATGTAGCCTTTGTTTCCAGTTCTCTAAAATGGTATATGAGTCTGTCACACATGAAGTAATGCTCCACCAACTGAGTATCCCATCTATAGTTGTGTTCATGTAATCCTCATCACGCACAGTTTTTATGTACAACTGGATGATTTCCTCTAAGTCTAAGCAAGTGGGTTCTACAAACCTTTCCCCTTCTGATGGGTCTAATGGGGCAATGACCCTGTATTCACCTGACTCAAATGTCATTTTTCGTGTCTTCAAATTGATTATGGCCTGGTTGTCAAACGCCCAATCCAAACCAAGCAACGTTGGATATGGTGTTGTGTCGTCCACTATTTCGATCACTTCAAAGTCTGCTTTAGTGTGCACTCCATCCATGTATACTATCACTCCTTTCAGTATACGAATTGGTAGGACTCTATGTTGGTTTGGTTGTTTTAGTTGAACACGTGAGTATCCTAATGTGGGCTCTCCCATACATTGCCATGTCTTCTTTGGTAATACATAAACTTCAGATCCAAGATCTAGTATGATATCTTCCATGTTTAAATCTCTAATGTTGGCATTCAATCTAAAATCCATACTTTTTCTTCTCCTTGTATGTAGGTGATTGACTGTTTTTGGTTCTAGTTTTCCTTCCATCTCTATACTACATCTTTCTAATATGTTTTTCAATATTTTGACAGATGATGGATCATTTAATACTTTTACACATGATTGAAAAAATGCTTTGATAGTACTTACTTGTCCCATGGGTTGCATTTTGTTGGTATGATCCAATAACAAAGGCATCTCATATTTTGGTGCTTCCTCTCTTTGCTGCACAATTGAACTTGATGCAATATCGTCCTTATGGAATTCTTGTATGGCTTTCTTAAATATCTCCTTCTCATTCTAGGCGTCAAACTGCTTCCTTGGTTTGGCAGTATTATTCACCCACTGGTGTTGTATTGGCTCTTGTCGGATTGCGTCGTTTCTTGTTTTATCTCCTCCACGAGTAACTATGTTGATGTTTCGTCCTTTGTCCCTCACTTCGGCTGAAATTCATTGAACATTCTGGTTGTTCTGGTTCCTCTTTTCCCGGATCTTTACTAATCACTAACAGTGTTAGACATTCTTTTGTATCATGGTCCGATGCGTGAAAATACATACACGTTGCTGGTGGAAGTGGACATTCCCTTGCATAATGTCTCGGTTGTTGACAGTTTTCACATACCATTGATCCTCTACCTCTTCCAAAATCTCCTCTCTCTCATCCTCCACCTCTGTATCCCTTTCGATCTCCTCTCAACATGTTATACTAAGGCACATGATTATACTGCACAATATTGTACTAATGTTGTGTTGTGTTGTATTGTTGTTGTGCAGTATTATATGGTTGTGGCATGGTAATATACTACTACTGCGCAGTGTTGTATGGGGCTGGAACTTGGTTAAATTGTGGTGTGGCTTGCCCAATCATCATTTCTTATTGCACTATATATGCATCCGATGTCCTCTCTCACATTGACTCCATAGTTCTACAATCTTTGTCATCATGACCCATTGACTTACAAAAGTTGCAATATCAACTCTTTGGTACTATCTGGTAATTCTAAATCATTGGGAAGTGATATGGATCATGGCCCAATTTATTATAGATTTTGCACCATAGTCCTCATGTTGGTAGTGGATTTGGCATTCCTGCTACCATATACTGTGCGAATGTCAGACATTTGTTCTTGTTGTGTCCTTTCATCCTACATGTAGTACACCAAACGAATTCTCATTTTTCCTTACTTTTTTTTTGGTTCAGCTGGAATGTTAAGTTCTTCAAATCCTCCTTTAGTTCTTTGATAGCTGGATCCGTTTGTTGATACTAGTTTTCTTCCAGTTGCAGGGTTGCTTGCAGATCCTCTTCCTGTGTCTAAAACTTCTGTTGTCGCAATGGGTATTTTAAGTGTGGTAGCAGTGAATTGATGAACATTTTCCTATGTTGCATATCGATCATGAGATATTTCAACTTTCCCTTCAATCGCTTGAATCTATGGTCAATATCCCATACGAATTCTCCCGGTTTCTATCTAATTACAATCATCTCGTTCATGTACTGATCTACTGCACTTGGCTTCTAGAACTCATTTATCAACAATTTCTTGATGTTGGCAATCATTTTGGTTGTCCCTGGTGGATTGTTTGTAGCTAAACTCATATACCAATCTAGTGCGTGATCTCTTAATGTAATCGCTAGTTGTTCCAGTTTAGTATCTTCGTCTGTGATCTGTTTTTCTTCCCAAATGTTCTCACTGATGAACAAATGTTTTTTCGGGTCCTCCTATGCTTCTCCTTTAAATTCTAGTAACTTGATGGTGGGATTGTGTCCTGCCATTCTGAACGCTGAACTATTACCTTTGCGTGGTGTAGATACTTGACTAGTGATGCCTAGACTAGATCCTCCAGTTGTTGTTCCTTGTGTATATGTACTTCCTGTTGTCTTTCTTCTCCCAAAATCTAGTTATCTAAACGGTGGTGTTCTCTTTGATATATTAGTCGCACATGGGTTTATGGGTTCCACATTGACATTAATATGCATAGGATTGCTTCCTTATCTTCCCATTCTTCGACCTCTCTTTTTCCTCTCATACGTTGCACACATGATTTCCTCAAACTGCTCCACATACTGGAGATCCTGTACCTCTTCCTTGTCACTTCCCAAGCCTTCGCTTGTGGCTACAACTCTCTTCTTGGTATTCACCTTGTATTCGTAGGGTACTCCGCTATGCATCTTTCCATATGTTGCCATGATATGCTTGATATAGTCTTCATCCATCAAGATTGGGTCCAAGGGTTCCTCCTTCTTTCCCTTATCCTTTCTTCCTTCCATTTCTCCTTTTTCTGTCAGTGCTTCCCCCCTACCCCCATGCACGCAGGGAAGTTTAGTCATCTGAATCCATTGTCATTACACCTTTGTTGTATAGAAGTATCTTAATAGAAGGATACAATGATCTAATATACCTTCCTCGAGGTCCATGTAAAAACTCTTGATATTCTACATTGTATGACTTCGCTATATCTACTACAAACTCTGTTATAAATCCTACCACAATACTGTCGAGCCAAAAATCTACTATGCGGGTGACTTTGTTGTTCACCTGTTGTAACTTCTTAATTTGTACTAGGGTCCACTCTAATTGTTGGATCCATTTCGTTGCATGGTTATCCTTCAACCTTAGTATCCACTCCTACAATAAGTGTGGAAAATCACAGAAAAAGACTTCATGCAAATCAGTAAACATGTATTTCTCAAGATATTTGTGGGGTGTTACTCTAGGGTTTATGTTATCTTTCTGTGCAAAATCCATCTCTTTTATCCTTAGCCAACTTTTGATATCTACTTTTGTGGGATTCCATGGTCTCAACATCCCCTTCTAGTGGCTCATTGCTTTCTTCTCTGCTTAATATTCTCTTGATCTGCCTCCCACGGATCTTTCTTCTCTGCTTTAATATTTTTCAACATATCTCATTGGATCAATCCTCTATTGTTCCTACCAATGACAGAAGAACCATTTGTTGGCTTAGTTTTATATCTTATCTAAGGTTGTATTGAGTGACTCAAGGTTCATGTCTGTTCGGGGTTCCAACAAAGCCTCTAAAACTATCGACCCTCTGCATAAACTAGAAGGAAATGCAGCGCACGGGGTGCAATGCACCGTCTCACCTGAGATATTCTTAATGGTTGGATGCAATACTCACGTGTTTGTAGCCTAGGATTGAGTGGAGAATATGAGAACTATATGCTGAGAGATCTATTGTAACTTATTAACACAATACACCATCATTCACGATTATACAGGAAATATAAAAACTCATTCATTTATCATAACAATATCTATTGAAGACAATAAAGAAACACATGCATTCAATTACATAAAATAGGTGTTACCATGGTTCACCCCCTGGCTATGTCCACAAAGATCTGGCATTTTATCTCTTTTATTATAGTCATTCTGAAACTACAATGATGCGCGCTTTACAACTCTTCTCAGTTAGGTTAAGATATATTATGAGGTAGACTAGATCGCACCAGGTGCCTCAGCCTGCGATATAACCCTCAAGATCTACCCTCCTCGTTCCTCTCTAGCTCAACAGCTTACAAAACTAGGTCATACAACAAAATATTACATCTCTATATCTGCATCTCTCTTGCTAGCCTCCTCTATAAGAGCTAGGTATCTATATTTATACATGTTTGGCTCTTTATCCATTACAATACATTACAAAAACCCTAACCCTAGCGTCCTTAGGTATTCCATTCATGTGTGAATGCTTCTCTTCCTTCCAACTATCGCTTTCCTCATGCATGCATTCTTTCCAAACATCACATTTCTTTCCTCTTTGGCTTGCTTCCAACAACCATGATATATTGTAATGATCAGAGCTATGTGAAGCTTTTAGAGAAATTGGTATTCCATGAAAGGCCAAAGTACATTGAGATCAAGCATTATATTCTCCATGATAAATTCCAAAACAAAGAAGTGGTTCTTCAATATATCTCCACAGTTAGCAAATATTTTTTTAAATCCTCTGTCCAAGATGAAAAGTTTGTATACTTAAGATATAAACCAGTGCTCGTGGAGATGACTTCCTTATTGTAAAAAGGAAGTGATTACTCCCAGGTTGGGAGAGAGCACTGATATGTTATTTGTTTATGGAAAATCAGTTTCCAGTTCGGAAAATGGTCCATAATGGGAAGTTCCTTTCCAGTTCAGAAAGTGGTTCGAGATTTCTGACGGATATTAATTTTCTAGTTCAGAAAATGGTCCAAATCATACATTCATTTTTGTAATGAAAATGGTCCAATAGATTTTTGATGCACCATAGACTGTGATTCTGCTTGTGGTTACTATGGGGGAATGGTCTAAGACAAGCATTCTTCTTGCCCGTCACTCTGAGTAGTGGCCAAGTAGAATTGTCTTTGTTTCCAGGCAATCATTCTTTCGAAGTTCATAGTTGTGAGCAGTTTAGAAAAATGGTTTGTTTTGGAGGTTGGTGCAGGACAATCATCTACATAGAAAGTGGTCCAGATAGTCATTCCCTAGGGGAAATGCATTCTCTCCGGGTTGCACTGTGATTAGTGCCAAAGGAATGGCCCGGTTAGGAGAATGGTCAGGGTTCAACAATCAAGGACAGGAATTCCCTATGGCACCCTCATTCTCTTCAGGTTGGACTATGATTAGTGCCAGAGGAATGTCCCAGTTAGGTGAATTATTGAGGATCTGAAATTAGGGACAATTGTTCTTCTATGCTTGAGAATAATAGTCCAGATAGACCATGGTTAATGTTTTACATTCTGAGGGCATATGCTCTTCTAGATCTCATATATGTGAGTGGAATAATGGCCCAGATGACACAATTTATATCATGATATTTTTTTATGAAGATTGATATCAGATGATATGATTTTTTCGGAGGCTGTATGTCTCTGGACAATATTTGTATGCTATTGTGGATGTGATCCACTGGTAGTGATTGTCTATCACTGGTTAGTAGTTGTTTGCTACTAGGAATGGTTGTGTACCACTGGGTAGTATTTGTGTAATACTATGGATAGACACAGTTGTGTTCTATTGGATGACATTGTTTTGATTTCCATGGAGACTATCACTAGTGTTGGAGATGATTTTCCAGCTAGATGGATAGTTAGTATGTTGATGGACAAACATTCTCCATGTGGAAAATGGTCTAGGACAATCATTCTTCTAGGATGTATGTCCAGAGTAGAATAATGATTCATGTATCACTCTGTGGAGTGAGTGAATTATTCAACATCATTCCAAATTACTCATATGGAGTATGTCTTCGAGAGATTATGTAGTTGATGTTATTAGATGATATTGATAGTGATGATGGTGCTCATGATTTGACCATGAGATATCTTGTGTGGCTATGATGATGCTACTAGTTGAATGGTATGTTTGTGCTCAATGCCATTTCCTTTAATACATCCCTAAATAGGAGGGAGTGTTGATATTATGGTATCTGTGGGAGGTATTAACCTCTACATGTAACCCTGACAAGAGTAGAATATTCTAGGAAGCAAGAGAAATCCTAAAACATTGGATAATACTTGTCTCCTTAAGAGAATACTTATTATTGAGTTATTAGCCCCTGGAAGTAGAAGTCGACCCAGTTAGTTCACTTGGAGGACTATGAATAAGAGGGCACTAGATATCATTTGTCACACTCTCTCTCACAACTACATAATACCAGCAGCGCGTAAGTTTGGAGAGGAACTACAACTTTAGATGGCGCAATTGGAATTTCGGTTTTGGCTTGTAATTTCTCTTTGGTTATGGTTTGGAATTTTTTCTTGTTATGCTATCTCTAGAGAGAGGTATGATACCTTGGTTGGCTATCAGTTATAGGGTTTTCTTCTAGAATTATTGTCTCTTTAAATGTTAAGGTGCTAGGGGGTGGCCTTTGTGCCTATGGTTGGGTGACAATATTGTTATATTATCTATGGTGAAATGAGAACACCTATTATTCTAACATACTAGAGGGTGGATTTATTGTTGTCACCTCTACAAGTGATGAAACTATCGTTATTCCCCTTATCATCGATGCTATCCTTCAATCTAGTATTAAGGAATTGAATCATGATGTTCAACCAATGGCTCCACCTCCTAGATAAGAAGGACAATATCCTATATTGCACCTAGTTTTCTTCATCAGATCAATAGTTGATGAAATTTTTATTAAGGAAACATGGAATTAATTATTAGTTTTTAGAACTCATCATTAAATCATTGTTTGAGAATTTTTCAATTTATCATCATGAAGATGATTTATACAAGGAGGACATAGTAGGAAAGATCACCCTACTTCTCGGTAGCGAGTTTTTGTTCTATTAAATTGTTATGTTTATTTTGTAGTTTTACTAATTTGTAACAACTTATAAATGGAATTTAATTTCTAGTGTCTATAAATGAACACCAATTATTCATGTCATAATCCTTGATATTCCTTAGGAAAAATGAGAAGGAAGATCAATTTTTCATATTACTTTGACATTGGTGAAAGTGGTGGTGGTTAGTGAGTTCCTTTGCTTAACATTTTTTTACATGTGGTGGCTTTTGAAATTTGGGAATGATACACCATTTAACACTTTCAATATGACATGTCATTTTGTTCTTTCTGCATGATTAGGTTATTTTGTAATACATATTTACTTTCATGAACAACATATGTACTTTGTGTATAATGTGTATGTCATTTTGTAATATACACGTTCTTTTGAGCCATTTTGGAATATATACATATTCTGGACATTTTATGATTTTGAATGACATTATTTGATGGTTTTTTATCAAATATTTATGAATTTCTATTGATATTAGTGTTAAATAATTAATCAACCATATTATTAAGTGTGTTAAATGGTGTTTAATTTGAAAAAAAAAATGAAATGTTAATTATATAATTTATTCTTAATAGTGACAATTTGAATAAATCTCCATTCTTACAAAAGTATACATAAAAATTCATATCAAAGACAAACAATATCTTTCAAATCATTGGTATAACTTATAGTAAAAGAATGTAAGAAGAAATATTAGAACAACTTTGAATGAGTTTAATAAATACAATACAATTAAATATCGTAGTCCTTAAAAAAGGCAAAGTCAAAGTCAAGATTTAACCAAAAATAAATAGAGGCTTCTAATTTTATGCAAAACAAAACCTAAATCATTTTCAATTAACATCATCCCTAGAAAACCTAAAGGATCATGTAATATTAATGTAATGACAAGATATCCTATCCTAACTAAATCCATGTCTCCTTTGAAGTTTCTAGATACATATAAACCATTCATCTCTACATTAATGTTTTCTTATTCAAGGATATAAACTATAGCATTAAGCATCTCACAAATAGGAAATACAAAGGCATGAAAGTTATCAAGGTGAGATATTAAAAATTAGGGGTATGTTTCTTGTGTCTGATATGAAATATATTTCTCATTAAGTTGTTAATTTTTTTAAAAAATCATTTTTAAGTATGGAAAAAAAATGACTCAACCAATTATTGGAAAATTATGATTAGTCCCTTCAAACAAAGTTATTTAGTTTCACTCTTGAAATTAAAATTAATTAATGGGTTAATGAAAATAATAGAAAAGAGTACAAGATGGTTTAAAAAATCAACATGATGAAAATAGTTACCTATTAACCCTTAGATTTATTGTAATTATAGAGACAAAAATATCTTATTTGTTGTTTTATTGACTTTAAAAAATCTTTCAACATTGTGTCTAGATCCATGTTATGGAAAATACTAGAAGAGATATGCATGCCTCTTGAGTTTTGTGATGATATGATTAAGGACTATGAAAAGGATATTATTAATATCAAATGTAGTACTGAATGACCAATTGATATTAATTGTAATATTGGTGTTAAGCAAGGGTTCCCCCTTTATCTCACCTGTTTGGCACCTATATCAATATGATTGAGCAATGTTTAGAATAGGAGGGATGCATTTATATGAATGTGCTTGAAATTAGTGTGGTTCTTCTATCATATGTTTATGATATTGTTCGTATTGCTAAAATTACTAACTATCTTTATAAAACACCAAAAATCAATTCTACAAAAATTATGAAGTTGCTATTAATATTGATTAAACAAAGATTATGATAGTAAAATTTAAGATAGGAATTTATGCTATAGTTTTGTATACAGATAACACCCTTGAAGAGGTATAATATTATAATATTGAGGCCTTGATTCGAATTGTGATTCAAACTAGAATTATCATGTTGAAAGAAAATCTCATTATGGTCTTGAAAATAGATGTAGGAATTTTAGAATTTGGGACTAGGTTAAGAAAAAAATAATCTTAAAGAAATTAAATATTACAATTATTCTATAGTACTATGAATTTTGGGCACACAACATCTCTCATGAGATTTAGAATACAATTGAGAATATATATATATATATATATATATATATATATATATATATATATATATATATATATATATTATTTCAAATTTGATGCAATGGTCCTTACCTCATTCTTTCCTCATTCTTTGATAAAATCTAAATGTACTTTTATGAAGTACAGAGCCAAGATATGATAGTCTATGATTGGATCGGGGCCCGTGTCTAGATGTTAGAAGTTGGTTGGATCATATGGGTGTTCAACTGGTGGGGCCACCTTTCTCGCTCCCTATCTCAAGTATTCCTTATTTTCCATGTTAGCACTCTTCATGTACCATTTCATTTCCATGCATGCAGGATGCTTAGGTGTGGAATGGTATTTTTGTCTAATACCACATGCTATCATCTGCCACGATAGGACATTTTCTAGACCCTTTTCACGATGCGAATCTAATGTTAAATCACAACGTGGAAAAGGAAAAACCACCTATTGCATCACCAAGAATAATTAACGAGTGTGCATATCCATGATGTGAAATGCATCGTGGACCGTTGATCTATACAGTCATGATGTTCCATGACATGGACAGTTGATCTCCATATGAATGGTGTGCAACCTTTGTTTGAGTGCTTTATCCCATAGTCTCAGCCCTTGGTGTCACATGTAAGGCCCTCGCCTATGATTTAGCAAAATTTTTGTGGTTGTGATAGGCTAGTTATCCTTCTTGATGGGTGTTTAAAATCATTTTAGGTGCCCATGGTCCCCCCTTTTTCTATTTTCTTCATAATTCAAGCCCCCTAAGCTTATCTATCTCTCTACAAACCCAACATTTATCATTGTTTGTCCTAGAAATCTCCAAATTAGGTTCCCTAGCATTAAAATTTACCCCATGCTTGGAAAAATTTGGATCGTATACTAACACTAGCCACATGGGAGATGAAGTAAATGACTGATTTGATACCTAAAGGGATGGGAAGGATATGGTGAGTATTTGGCATCCTATAATTTTCTGAATGTGTGTTATAATGTCCTAACTAACACTTGTTTTACTCAATATCATTTCCCAAATTGTTCAACCTTGGAAAAAAGGATTTATTAAAGGTTTTTTCATGCTACATATTGTTATGACAACCTAGGGATATCTTTAATAGGAAAGGGAGACTATCCACAATGTTCATTTTTTGAAGGTGTCCATCAACTTCAAGGCATATGATAGAACTAATAGGGATTCCATTCTCAATATGTTCTCTTAGTTCCAGGATTTGGAAGTTCTCCACTAGAGTAGTTAAAATTTTCTTTTGAAACAAATTTACTAAAGTTAATGAACAATTATGAAATTAGATTAATCCTTACCAATTTATTAGCCAAGGTTGTCATTTGGCCCCTTCATTTGTTATTACAGTTAATGAGATAAGGTATCTTCTTAAAATTATTGGATTCCAATGCCAAATTTGATTAAATATTCTTTCCTAATGGCCTACAATGATTAAATGTTCATGTTGTTGATGACTCTATTGAAGGTATAATGCATAATATTTATTTAGTGTGAGTTATCTAATGACTTTGAGGTATAATGTATATCCTTGACAAGTTTACTAACATTGTTGGAACCATAATGGATCAAGAAAAGACAAAGGCTCTCACATTACAATAAGAAGTTTTCCTTTCTTAACTCAAGATCAAATGGAAGCCCATGAAACCAAGGCATATCAACCAATGTTTAAGAATCTCATTTAAATTCAATGTGGCTGTAAAGATTCTCTAAGTTTGGATCTTGCACAAAATCAATAACATGATTTAATGTTGGGAAAATCGATATATTCCTCTTGCAAGTTGAGTCACTAACATAGATGAATTCATAGATGAATTCATGGGAATAAAAACATCAACAACAAAGAAATGATAGTTGTGAAAAAGGATTGAACAAGGGTGACAATTATAGACGCAACACTAATTTTCAATGTATCTAGAATATGATGGAGAAATTCATGGAGGGTGGTGAATCCAACAAATAGTAACAAGTAATAGCTCACATTTTGAAAGTGCTCACATATCCACAAGTTCATTGGGTGTTTTCATTCACATTTACATAATATTAGGCTGAAATAGAATTTCATATCCTTGTTTTTATTATGCTCACATATCCACAAGTTCATTGGGTGTTCTCATTCACACTCACATAATATTAGGCTGAAATAAAATTCCATATCCTTGTTTTTTTATTGTAGAGAATAATAGGTGATGGTAAGATCAAGAAGGAAGAAATTGCAGGTAAGGATTTTAATCTTAATTTTTTTCCAAATCTAATCAATTTATTTTTTTAATCCTAATTTTTATTATTGGAGAGAATAATAAGTGATGGTAAGTTCAAGAAGAAATTGTAGGTAAAGATTTTCATCTTTATTTTTTTCCAAATCTAATCAATTTTTTTTTTAATCCTAATTTTTAAAGTAAATAATTACAATTAATAAAAATTACCCTCTTTCGAGTTATATGAAGCTCTATCCTTTTGAGTTTCAATATAGGACAAATCAACAATTCTATACGTGGAAGCAACTTCATCACATTGCAGTTTTGGGGATGCACGGGCGTTACTTTGAATAGGTTCTGCATCTTCCAGCACCACATCTACTAGTAAAAGGAAAGCACACCAATCAATATTGCATGCACATTCTCTGTTTCTTAAAGAAATAAAAACTGGTCCAATCCCTGTTTTTTCTCAACTTTCACTCTCTGGTAACCCGCGAGCGCGGTTTCAACCCCACTATACATGTTTTCGACCCCGGATCTAACGATCACAAGGACTTTGGCATCACTGCCTATTAGCTATATTTAGCAGTTTTAGTAGCTCGAAATTTTAGTTAAAAATTTTAGGTTTTCTATTTTTTGTTGAACATTTTTTGCTTGAAATTTTATTGGAAATTCACATATTTTAGGTGTCTTATGGTTTTGAAGGATGTTAAATCAATTTATACATTTAAAAACATGATTTAAGTACTGTAAAATTGTGATCATTTGTGTTCTTTGATTAAATGATAATAGAAATAAAAAAGTAGAATGTTTAGAGTATGTCTAAAATGCAACATTCAAATTTTAATGGAATAAAATTAATCTCAATCATAATTGAAAATAGTAATCCATTGAATTTTTAAGAGACCATCAACCATAGAACTTAACCAAATTTCTTAACTTAAATGTTTTATGTTTTGATCTTTTGTAGCTTAAATGTTTTTTGATCCTTTATGTAAAAAATTGTTGAATTAATTAAATCTATGTAATCTAAGTGCTTCCAAGTTTAAAAAAAAATTACTATTTTATCATGATTTATAAGGTCATCCCAACCAAAAAAAACTAAAAACTCTAAACGTTAACGTTTAGACAACCAAAGTGATCTCATGAGTTATTTTATTTTTCTTATTTATTTATTTTTATTTTGTAGATATTGGACAAATTGTAGACATACTCTTTTGCATGATGGCTCTGCCGTGAGTGTCCAAGTATTCCGAATATACGATTTGGTTGAGTTCGCAATATAAATTTGAAGCAAAGAAGAAGAGCTGAGAAGCAAAGATACGTCGAGGTCGAACCAACATTGGAATTTCTTAACCAGATTGCTCTCGCCCAGGGACTTTGAAAATATGAATAATCTTATACCTTTCTGGATAAAGGAAAAGAAAAGTTTACTGACCGCCATGGTGGTCTGTGGAGGTGTCCTTTCCCTGACGTTGGCCGGTACCGATTTACATTTGCTCTTCCACAAAATCTCTTGCAAAACATGGCGAAAAAAGGAGGAGGATACCTGTCGTTCCTGTCTTTGCTCTTCAGGTATATATATATATATATGTATACTTCCTTCCCTTGTCTTTTCCTCTAAATGTGAATATGAATGTGTGTGCAGTGAAACTAATGGCAGAATCTTTCGCAGGCAAAAAATCAAAGCTGAAGAAGAAAGTCCGTTTCGCCCCAGATGTGGTGGAGCCTCGATGCAACAACGAAGAATACAGGCGGAAGGGAAAGAAGGTAGTTGCTAAGACGATCAGGTAAATACATGATCGCATCCGGTACAAAGCCTGTGAAATTCCTGACATTGGTTACGACGGCAAACCTTCCAGCTTCAGTACCACAACCAGATCAGAGATAGGGGCAAAAATTGTTAGCCATATATTTTAGGGTTTCCTGTATCTTTTCCCGGAGTCTCTATATATTTTGAAAATTCAAGAATCACATATATTGTTTACAGTTGTAGTAGTCATAGTAAGGTCGAACGAAATCTCTCTCAACGGATATACCATTGCATTTTGACAGAGTTAAATCGGATCTTGTTTCGAATAATCGTGAGATCCGTGGCCTCGTTCCAATTGTTAATTGTAACTAAAGGGGGGAATTCTTTTGTAGAAAAAGGCTTTCTGTAGCTAGAGCCGAGGGTAACATTATGCTGCCCATTTGCATGTCAGTGTGAATGCCACGCTGTGTGGGGATATTTGTGGAGAGCCAAAGGAATAACAATTGCAGTTATGTTATTAGAAAATATTTGTGTCGATTGCCTTGTTTTCCTATTGTTTTTTTTCCTGAAAGACTACAGATATATTCTGGTGTACTCCAAAGTGCGGATACATGCTGTCCGCGATCTCAATAGTTTGTTGTGTTCGTTTAGAAAACTTACCTTCAGTTCATTGTGATTACTAGTAAAGATTGGAGCTCTTTGCGTTGTGTTCATTTAGAAACCTTACATTGCAGTTAATTGTGATTACTAGTAAAGATTGGAGCTCTATGCCTAGCAGACTCTGTTGGTGCATGAAGCCTTTAACTAAAATGAGGTTTGGCAACCAGTTTTGTCGAATTCTCGCCAGGTGTTTAGGACAATATTTAGCTGTACGAAAGGCTAAAACAAATTAACCACCTATGAAGCTATATTGAAATTATGCGACACAAAACTCAAAGATCTTACCAGAGATATTGATAGGTTTCTTGAGAATTCATGAGGCTTGGAAACTTGAAGAGAACTCTCTATCTCTGTAATAAATCGGTTACACATCAAACGGGTGCGAAATTAGTTCAAGAGCTGGCATTTACATGGCAGAATTTGGCTTCCCCAAGTTATATACATGGGGCAACTGTAATCTCGACCTCAAATTTAATATGAAAATAGTATTATATCATTGGCAGAGAAATTGACTCACAACTACTCATAGATTTTATGACGGGAGAGAGGATCTGAATCGAGAAGACAACCTCTGTCATGCACAGACAAAACCCACCCAAATAAAACTTTTACCAGGTTGAATTCAAAGAAGGTGCAATGTTTGTCTTTGAATTCAAATGTGTAATGCTTTGTGTTTAATGCAAATTTAGTATAAGTTGGTTCAATTTCAGGTAACATGCTAGTTGGTCCATGTGAGATTTAGTTTTAGTTTAGTCACTGCTTATTTTGTGGAACCTGGAACCTCAGCCGTCCAAATTCAGATACATAATGGCTTGTATAATGGTGACTTTTACCCTTATTAAGGATCCAGTTATTATATTTACAAAGTTTATGGAGGTATATACACCTTACTTTTCTGGATTTGAACATATGATCTTTTGAAGAACTTCTGGATTTCAACGTGTGTGATTTTTTTTAAGGAAACACAGGTTATTAACGATTAGGTTCACCATTAAACCTGCCCATCATTAGAGTCAGACTGTATATCTCTCAATAAAGATTCCTACTTCTCTGTGCAGACTTGCCCAACAATATCTTTCCTCTAACAATTTTCTTGTAAAAAAAATATACCTTTTCTCCAACAAGCAGGTAGTTTTATCACATACATTGCAGTTTTGAGGTGCTCACATGAAGCTGACAGTTTTGAGAAGCTCACATGAAGTTGACAGCCTCAAAACCGACCACGCGCATTTTCAAGAACGCGCTCAAATTGCAGTTTTGGGATGCATGGGCGTTACTTTTTAATAGGTTCTGCATCTCCCAAACCACCATGCAGGCACCACATCTACCAGTGAAAGGAACGCACAGCACAGCAATCAATATTGCATGCACATTTCTCTGTTTCTGAAAGAAATAAAAACTGGTCGAATCTTTTGTTTTTCTCCACTTTCACCCTCTGTTGGCCCGCGAGCACGGTTTCAACCCAACTATAGCATGTTTTCGATCCCGGATCTAACGATGAGAAGGACTTTCGCATCACTGCCTATTGGCTCTATTTAGCAGTTTTAGTGGGATTTTCTCGCTTTCTTCCTGTCGAATTTAAGGTTTGTTTTTTTGCCACCCATGCTATTTATATCCAGTAAACTATATGATCTTAAATAGTAACTAAAAATATAGGTTTTTTTTTTTTTGGCCACCCATGCTATTTATATCCAGTAAACTATATGATCTTAAATAGTAACTAAAAATATCCAGTAAACTATATGATCTTAAATAGTAACTAAAATTGTTTTATAAATATTGAAATGCACCATTCAAACTTTATTGAGATGGACTTAATATCACAATCAATGGTTGTACAAATTCCTAACCATACTTGACATGCAAACAATAAGACTTATAATGGTACGGATGCCCTTAGAATTTTAAGGGGACCATTGAGTGGGCACATCTTTTCATGGTTATATCCCTGGAGACATTGTTTCCATCTTTTCATGGCTAGATCCTTTGAGGCATTGTTTCCACCACAAAATGATATTATTGAATACAGGTTAATTGCTATTAAATTGAATATAGGGTTTGTATGAAAAATATTGCATTGTTAATAGTTATTGAATATAATGAGAATGGATATTAAATTAAATATAAGGTTTGTATGAATAATATTGCATTGGTATTAACAAGAAGAATGTAAGAAATTTACTTGTTAAAAAACAAATTTGATTTTGAAAGTTTTTATTGATCTTAGTGGACAACATCTTCCTGAAATTAAGAAATTTGTTTACATGGATTGGTGTATTTTTAATTAATTGGATGGATAAATAGTTTATAATGTTTGAAAAATCTTCTTGGAATAGGTAGCATTATACTTTTTACATAAATTATGGGAATTCTTATGACATGGAGAATTAATTTAATAATAGTGAACTCCAAGGGTCTGTAGTTGGTCTAAACGAGATTTACATGATGTCCAATGTGACCCAAAGATCACATCATGTTATCCACATCCTTGTTTCCTCTTGCTCAAAATCCTATGGTAAATATATTCATGAGATTGAAATTGTCATTCCACCTTTACACATAGAGTATTTCATCATTGATCTGGATTTATGAGCGGAACAGAATGAAACAAAGATCTATAACATTAAAACAAAGATACAATGAAGATGTAATGACCCTTAATTATTAAGATGGTTAATTTAATAATAATCCTAAAGATTATCTAAAATTGTATTTATATCATAAAATAATATTTCTAATTAGATATTATTAAATAATGTACATGAGGGTTAATGAATGATTAATTATTAAGTGAGTCATTAATTGATTAAGTATTAAATTAATGGTTAATGATTAATTTGATTATTAATTAATTGATTGATTAATTAAGTATTAAACAAAGGGGGGGGAAATAAAATATAAGGTTAAATGGGGTTACGTATCCCAAAGGGGGATAAGGAAACATTTAAAGAAAGGATAAGACAATTAATAAGGCAATTAATGAATGGATAAGGCATTAATAAAGGGATAAGGAGTAATAAAGAGTTAGGTGGAAGTAAATGTGAGGGGCAGTGAAGGAGGAATAAGGGAGGTGGAGAAGGAGTATGAGGGGGATATTCATTCATGCATTCGACAGGAGTGGGAGCTGGGAGTTTTGGGATAGTTGGTTTACAGTGGGATTTACAGTGCACCGGGGCTGCAGAGGTTTTGGGCTCGGAGGGCTAGGACATCCATTGATGTCCTAGGGCTAGGTGTACTAGTCGGTAGGGTGGCTGGTTTTGGGGTGTCTTAAGGAGCAAGTTGTTGCAGATAGCATCAGAGCGAGGTATTTAAACTCAAATTTATGGTTTGTTTACTTAAATTTAGTACCTATTGCCAAATTTTATTATGTAAGTATGGAGATAGATTGTAAACTATGAATATTTTACTTCTTTAAAGACTTATAGAAATTACAGAAATTTGGGAAGAAATTTTAAACGTTAATTTGAAATCTGGGCACTACAGAAGAATAACAGAGATAGAAACGAAACTTAACTTTTATTCAATAAAGAAATCTGATGAAACTGTAAAATGCATAATGAAATAATATTGCTCGAATGGTGGAGCTAATATCTGAGAAGAGATGTGTCGGCTACGCGCATTCGCCTGCACACATTATAATGAGGTTTCCATACCCTTTAGCATCAAGAAGTAATAAAAAAAACATAGACATCCAAAAACCTAACGCTAGGAGATGAAGCACCAAAAGTAATGTGGGCCTCAATGTGATTACATAAACTTCCCGGGGTCGTAACTTTTTCATACAATCTTCATTTTAGGCACACGATAACCTGTTGGAAAGGTCTATCCGAGGAATACACATTTTTCCATCACACTCTGACGTCGTCTACAATGTGATTGGTGGAAAGCCCCAAAAAAGTTGTTTAGGGCCTCAAAACAATCCCATAAGTTTAGGACCTGAAAAGCTAGAAACAAATGCTAAGGTGAAAATTTATGTGAGCCAATTGGAAGAGGTGGGTGGCCACTGATATCCACTTGGATCAATCCTCCCCCCTTAGGAAGCAATGGTTTCCATGTCATTGAGGTCCCCCATCAGATGAGGAAATTTCTGCTGAATTTGGCCTCAGGTGAGCTGCTTGCCTTGGTGCAGGAGCTGCCTCGCTTTGACAACACAATAAAGTTGGAACTTCTATTGGGGAGTTCCCCTGACCTGTGTGTCTATGATCTGATCAGTGGATTCATGTTCCATGTTGTCATGGTTGAGCTTTGTCGATGTCAATTGTTTTGCTATCTCCGAGGTCTCAAATAATGGTGGAAATTATGGCTGAAGGAGGTCCACATTAAACATTGGGTGCAATCCAAGGAAGGGGGGAATGTTGAGATCAAAAGAATTGTCACCCATAGCCTTGGTGATGGTGTAAGTTCCATAGCGGAGGGGATGAAGCTTCTGATGGGGTCTTGTAAGATGTTCTTTTTGCAAGTGCAACCAAACTTTATCTCCCACTTGAAACTTGTGTGGCACTCGATGTTGGGCATGGCGATGCTTGTGCTTGGCAATGGACTTCTGAAAAAATATCATGAACCTATTGGTGGATGTGTTGGATTCGTTTAATGAACCAGGTGGCTTTTTCAGCCTCGGTTTGAGGATGGGACGATTCAACATGTGTGGATGCAAGGGGTAGTGCAACATCCATGGGAATGAATGGTTGACATATCAATCCCACCTGAAAGGGGCTATGGTCAGTTGTGATATGTATGGATCTGTTGTAATTGTGCTAAACATAGGGATGATTATCATCCCATGTGTGTGGATGCTTATAATTATACATGCACAATATATGCACGATCATGTTTTTGGCGACCTCAGATTGGAATTTCATTTGGGGGTAGAAGGTAGTGGATTTGGTGAGCTTGGTTTCCATTCATGACCAGAGGCTCGACCAGAATGTGTTGAGGAACCGGTTGTCCCGATATGAGACAATGGTTTGTGGTATCCGAAAATGTACCCACACTCATTCAAAGAAGATCTTGGAAGTGGCCTATAATGTGATGCTCTTCTTATAGGTGGCTAGAATCACCATCTTGGAAAATCAATCAACAACCACAAAAACACAGTGATTTCCCTGCTTGGTTGAAGGAAGGCCCGACATGTAGTCCATCAAGATGGATTCCCAGGGTCTGTTGGGAATAGGAAGAGGGGTGTACATGCCTTATATCTTAATGGTTGGTTTGGAAATGGTGTAGGTCGTGCAAGACCTAATATACTTGTTGACATCCTGTCAAAGTTTCAGCCAATAGAAATGTTGTTGCAACACTGCCACTATCTTTTCTATGTCGAAATGTCCTCCCATATGACAGTAGTTTTCATCCCAAATCAACTTCACTCGCTCGCTTGATGGGATGCAGATATGGCCTAGATGGAACAATATCACTGTAGATGGAAATCAATGACAATTGAGTTTGTACCCAACATATTGTAGGTAATGGTGAAGTCAGGATCTCTCTCGTAGAGTTGGGACCATCCAAAGGTCTCATGTCTGTAGGAGTGTAGAACCACGGTGGGTGCTATGACTAGAGGTCGACTGAGGAATTAATTCTATAAATTTTCTTGTCTCTGCATCAACTGTAGAGGCTTATGATCAGTGTGGATGATTGTTTCCTTCCAGAGAATGTAATGTCTCCATTGGCGACAAGCTTGCAAAATGGAGTACATTTATTTTTCCTAAGTGGGGTACTTACAGACGATATCTAATAGTGGCTCACTATGATAGGACATAGGATGTTCATGTTGAGTGAGAACCACACCCGCAAGCTAGTCTGAAGCATATGTCCCAATCTCAAAATGTTGTTGCATGTCAGGTAATGAGAACATCGAGGTTTAGCACAAAACCTGCTTCAAATCATTCAACTCTTTTTGTTGTGACTGGCCCCACAAAAACATTTATTTTCCACCACCTCTAGTCAATTGGCTAAGGGTCCATGCAATGTGGGAGAATCCCAACATGAACTTGTGATAGAAATTGGCAAGGCCTAAGAAGCTCTGAAGCTTAATGAGTGTGATCAGAGCTGACCAGTCACGAATGACCTAGATCTTGGTTGGATTCACATGCACCCCATTCTCATCAATAATGTATCCTAGGTATTGGACATTGTTCATGCCAAAGGATAATTTTTCAAATTTGGATGCAGCGTGTGTTGCCACAAAGTGTTCGGAACATGTTGAATATGTTGCAAGGGTTCCACCCAACTCTTGTTGAAGATGAGGATTTCATCCAAATACACCACCACAAAAGAATTAGTAAAATGCCACAAGATATCATCCATCATCCTGATGAAAGTTGTTGGGGCATTCTTCAAGCCAAAGGGAATGACCATCCATTCAAAAAGACCTTATTTAGACTTGAAGGAAGTCTTCCGTAGATCAGTTTTCTCTATTGGGACCTAGTGGTAGCCGGACTTCAAATCAATATTACTGAATTATTTTTCTCCCTTGAGTTGCTCAAGGAGATCATCAATTCCTAGAATTGGGTATCGGTTTCTCACTGTGATTTTATTTAGGTCTTTGTAATCAATACAAAGTCACCAGGTCCCACCATTCTTCTACACAAGCACGGTTGGGATTCCACAAGGTGATGAGCTCGGTCAGATGTGCCCCTTTTTGAGCAACTCTTAGATCTGGCACTTGATTTCATCATTTTATGATAGAGAGTGGTGATATATTGGCCCATTGGGTAGTGGTGTGTCAAGGCTCTGATAGATTGAATGCTTGACCTGAAAATGCAGAGGTGCCCCAGTGGGTGAGGAGAAGATGTCTTTGTATTCTTCCACGAACTTATCCACTTGCTTCTGTTGCATGGAGAAACATGTCGTGGAGGCCATGGATGTAGCTGTAAACTTATTCTCAGTTTGAGCACAAATAACAAAGAAGACAAACTTCCCGGACTGATAAATGACCTTTCTGCATTGCTTGGAGGAGATCAAGGAAATGGCAGTAGGTGGGACTACCTCAGGTATCCTGTACAATTTCCTATCCAAAGTAATAATAACACTATGATGCCTAGACACATATACAACTTGAAGTTTCCATAAATAATTTTGACCCAAAATAATATCACAAAATTCAAGTGGGGTGACATCACACAATACCTCATCTTTGAAGGGTTTGATTTCGTAGGGAAGGAGACACTCTTGGATGAGACGAGGAGTTCTCCCTTGGCAGAGCCATCCAATGGTGCATGGTTGTTGGTGCGGTGTTGTTGGCAGAGCCAACCACTTGATGACCTCCATTGACATGAGATTCTTCTGGATACCACTATCAATGATGAAGTGTAGCAAAGTACCCTTCACCCACATATGTGAATGAAAGAGGCGCTCACCTTTCTCTGGTTCATCAGGTTCACCAAGCTAGATCTTAGTGGTAGAAATGGTGGCACTAGGTTCTGTGTCAATGATCTATCTCCCTTTTTGTGGTTTTGACTCAGAGTCGGAACCCACACCTGATTCAGAGGCTTTTACCTCTACCACCAATGACTTCTTTGATTGACATTCAATGGTGTTATGCCAGGGGATCTTATGGAACTCACACCACTTCCCAGTGTATTTCTTTGTCTTCCCATTATCCTTCTTTGTTTACGAATTAGAATGGTTTTCCTAAGGTTTTCCATCCTTTCTTTGTCCTTTTTTCTAAGGTTTGGGGTTTCCTTTTCTCTTCTTTTGTTGTGAGAGGTTCGTAGACCAAAAATGTCATGTCTTTTGTTCAAGCTTCTCCTCGATGTTGACAACATATCTATAGGCCACACCTTAAGAAAAGATGTCCATAAAATCCATTTCTATCTAGATGTATCTATGTAGATAGTTGTGGTACTTGAGCACCAAATGTCACTTAATGTCTTTGATACCCAGCTTTGTGTGCAAGGCATGGAAGACATTGGTGAACTCTAACATTAATCGATCCCTTTCCTACCGCAGTGTGGTCCATCTTGTATATAAGTCATCATAACTTCCAACAGGGTAGTATTGTTCCTTAATAGTATCCATGAATGAACCCCAAGTGGGTGCGAATACAGATAATTTATGTTCCTCAGTTGTCTTTTTCTCAAAAAACGCCTCCCACCAATATTTGACATGGGTGATGGCCTTAAGGATAAAAAATGTAATCTTTTCTTTATCGAAAAAGTTATGGATCGAAAAATTCCCTTCTATAAAGCTTAACCATTTGACTATAGCATCCACATCTATTTGAGCTTCAAATATATGAATATCGAAATTGATTTGTACCTTGAAGGGGATGATGCCTCCACTCAAGGAATATGTGTCGCCTGTTGGCAGTCACTGAAGGATTTGCACAAAATTATACATCATCTCGTTCCTGTGTCACATGAGGGATTCCTCGAGAAATAGTTTAAATGGATATCCTACCCCATTATCTCTCTTTTATTCCCCCATGGGAGGTCATCGGGTTCGACAAGGTTGATATTGCAAAGGCTCAATTGGTTCGATTCCAAACTACTTATATCTTGACATTGTTGGGGACATGCACATAGAAAAAAATGAAGAGAAGACCACTCTAATACCATTGGTTCATATTGATGAGCAGTACAAAATGAAAAAAAATATATAACATTAAAATAGAGATAAAATGAATGATAAAAAAGATATAGTGAAACTTAACTTTTATTCAATAAAGAAATCTGTTGAAACTGTAAAAGGTAGAGTGAAACAATCCTTCTCGAATGGTGGTAACTAATCTCTAAGAAGAGATGTGGCAGATACATACATTCCCCTGAGAAAATTACAATGAGGCCTCTAGGCCTTTTTAGCATCAAGAAGTAATCAGAAAAACCTAGACATCCAAAAAACCTAACCCCAGGAGACGAAGCGCCAAAAGTCATGTGAGCCCCGATGGGGTAAGTTGGTACATCAACTTCCTGGGGTCGTAAATTTACCATATGATCTTTGTTTTATGCCCATGATATCCTGTTCGAATGTTCTATCCGAGGAATAAAAAAATTTCTATCACACTTTTCCTTTGTCTATAGTGTGACTATGGCGAGCTCAAAAAATGTTGTTTCGGGCCTCAAAACGGCCCCAAAAATTTAGGACCCAAAAAGATAGAAAAAAAATGCCAAGATGAAAATTGTATGTGAGGTAGCTGGAAGAGTTGGGTGGCCACCGATATCCACCTGGATCAATCCCCTCCCCGCCCCCCATTAGGAAGAAATGGTTTTTATTGTGTTTAGTTCCCCCATCAGATGAGGAAATTTTTGTTGAATTTGGCCCTGGGTGAGCCACTTTACTTGGTGCAGAAGTTTCCTTGTTTTCAAAAAACAATAAAGATAAATCTTCTATTGGTGAGTTCTCTTGACCTGCTTGTCCACAATATGATTAGTGGATTCCTATTGCATGCAGTCAAGGTTGAGCTCTTTTGGTGTCAATTGTTTTGCTATCTATGAGGTGTCCAATAATGGTGGAAAGCATGGTCAAAGGATATCCACATTAAGCATTAGGTGCAAGACAAGGAAGGGGGGAATGTTGAGCTCAAAATCATTATCACCCACAACCTTGGTGATGGTGTAAGGTCCATATAAGAGTGTGAGAATCTTTCGATGGGGGTCCTGTAAGACATTATTTTTTCAAGTGAAACCAACTTTATCTCCCACCTAAAACTTGTGTGGTAGCCAGTGTTGATCATGGTGCTACTTGTACTTGGAATTAGACTTATGCAAAATATCCCTAATCTATACGAGGATGTGTTGGATTCATTCGATGATCTAGGTGGCTTTATTGGCTTCAGTTTTAGCATGGGACGATTAGGCATGTGTGGACTTAATGATTAGTGTAACATCCATGGGACCCAATGGTTGAAATCCAAAACCCACCTGAAAGGGTTTGTCACTAGTTGAGATATGTATGGATCTGTTGTACTATGTTGAACATAGGGAAGAATATCATCGCATGTGCATGAGTTCTTGGAATTGTACATGAACAAGATATGCATGATCATCCCATTGACTACCTCTCTTTTTCCATCCATTTGGGGGTGGAAGGTAGTGGATTTCATGAGCTCGGGGTCTAGCCATGACCAAAGGATCGAAAAAAATGTGTTTTGAAACCGACTGTCCTGATATCATACAATGGTTTATGGTATCCGAAAATGTACACACACTCGTTTGAAGAATATCTTGGAAGTGAACTTTATTGTGATGGTCTTCTTGTAGGCGACAATAATCATCATCTTGGAAAATCAATCAACAACCACAAAAACACAGTCATTTCCTTGCTAGGTTGAAGGAAGTTTCGTCATGTATTCCATCAAGATGGATTCCCAAGAATTTTTGGGAGTAGGCAGAGGGGTTTACATGTCTTGTTTCTTAATGGCCAGTTTGGAAATGATGTAGGGTGTGCAGGGCATGGAATACTTGCTGACATCCTATCAAATTTTTGACCAACAAAAATGTTGCTGCAACACTGCCACTATATTTTCTATTCCAAAGTTTCATGCCACTTGACTTTAGTTATCTTCCCAAATCAACTTCGCTCACTCACTTGATGGGACACTGAGATGGCCCAGATGACACAACAACCTATCTTGAAGATGGAAATCAATGAAAATTATGTTTGTGCCCAACATATGGTAGGTAGTGGTGAAGTCAAGATATCTCTCAGAGAGTTGGCGCCATTCATAAGTCTCATGTCTACAAGAGTGTAGCACAATGGTGAGTGTTGTGACTGGATATCGACTAAGGCAGTCAATGACGTGGTTAGTGATCCCTGTCTTATACTTGACATTGAGATGGAACTACTATAAGTATGTGGATCACTTCTGATGGTGGTCATTCTACAATTTTCCTTGTATCTACATGAAGTGAAGAAGATTATGATAAGTGTAGATGACTATCTCCTTCCTGAGAATGTAATGTCTCCACAGGAGGAAACCTTGCATAATCGAGTACATTTATTTTTCATAAGTGAGGTACTTACAAATGGTATCTGATAATTTCTCACTATGATAGGTCACGAGATGTATGTGTTGAGTGAGTATTACATCCACAACATATTCTGAAGCATCTATCTCAATCTCAAAAGGCCGTTGGAGGTCGGGTAATGAGAGCACCGAGGTTGAGCACAAGCACTACCTCAAATCATTGAAAACTTTCTATTGCGACTAGCCCCATGTGAACTTTTACTTACCACAACCTCTATTCACTTAGCTAATGGACCATGCAATGTGGGAGAATCCCAACATGTGTTGATTAAGGTTGGTTGTCATTGATGTCAACCCTTAAAGAAAGCCCCGTAGCACAAAGGTTTGGGTAATGGACCCACGATTGTTTGATGTAAATATGACTCATTATTTTTTTGTCATGGTTGATAAGAAGTAAATATGACTGAACTCCAAAGTGGTCCCCTTGTGGTTAAATCCCTCACAAGAAGATGCTTTGCAAAGTAAGAGAACCCATGCTTAATTGTGGAATAATGAGATAAAGGATAATGAATTTGTTAGGGAAACTATCCTAGATGGATAGTTCTTGTCATGCCATTTCCGGTGGTATGTATAACATCACATAACTCCTCACAGTTAGAGAGTTACGACCATGTGAACTTGGAGAACCCAGGTTTGGGTAATGGACCCAAGTTTTTTTGATGGATAATGGTATGATTTTTGCTATATTTGAAGGTAATATTATTCTAGATGGATAGAACATGTCATTAAATTTATGTTGGTATGTGGAATGTCACATAACTCCTCACGGTTTGAGAGTTATGGCCTTACGAAGTTGGAGGACCCTCATATGTCATCTAGAAGCCCCAAAAGGTCAAAGTAGTCAAAGTGGTTTAAGAGATTTTAAAAGTTAAATAATAAAGTGAAGTGATGGGTGTATTATAATTCAAAGTGAATACAAAATAAATTATTTCAATAATAAATTTAATGGAGAAATTAGAAGTTGGTTAACCCTAAAATAAGGAAAGTAGGCCAAGTGACCTAGCAGATGTTTTTAAGGAAGCTACTTGGAGAGTATAAATAAGATGAAAGGATCTCTCATTTTAATCACACTTGAGAATATTGAATATCTATAGGTCTTTATGGTAAACAAGGATATCTATGACAAATTTCCAAGGGAAGGTGAAGAAAAGAAGGCATAAATGCAAGGAAGGATAAATTCTTTTGATGGTGCTTTCTAAGGTATGCTATTTACAGACCATCTCACAATTTTCGCTATAATTTTTTTTATATAATGATTCAGACCATAAAATTGATATTCCATTGATAAAGAATACCCAAGTATCTATGGTAAAAAATTCAGCTTGTGGGCCGTTGTATTTTGGGAGTTACACTCCGTGGAAAATAACATTTGTGGCTAGTCCAAAAACTAGTCAAAAACATGTGTTTTGGGTAAAAGAATCATAACATCTTCATAACAGATCGAAATTCAGAGAGATAAATTGTGCTAGTTAGGGTACAATCTGTAGTATGTTGTGTAACAGTTTCATATCAATTCAATGAATATTTTGTGTGGGGCATGCTCTACAAGGTCACTCTCTAGAATAATCCATAATTCAGCAAGGTATGACATTATTTCTATAAATCCGTTTCTGAGAGGTTCCAAGTAGTGACACCTGGAGGAATTGTACAAAACACACTTAAGAACATTGTGTATCAGTTTAAGATCTTTATACATTACAGGTTCAAAGTTATGATGACTTCAAGTTAGGGTTGTTGACTAATCCAAAACTAGGCATGTGAGAGTAAATAAAAGTTTGATGAAAATGCTAGTCTCTTGTTGTTAAAGTTAAGGAAGGTTTGCAGGAATGTGATCATATACACTAGGTCTATTACATATCTATAAATCAGATTTGGATGATGAAATTGATGAGGGATTTTGGTTGAGGTACATGTTGAGTACATGGTTGAGACAAGTAGTTGATGAGTTGGTACATACATGAGGTGTATAGTTGATGATGTTGGTACATATTGATGAGTCATAGTTGATGAGTAGTTGATACGTGATTGGTACATACTTGGTACATGGCTGGAGGAACTTGTTAGTAGTATTGTTGACACATGTTTTATGAATGATGTAGAATACTTGTATTATCAGAAGCACATATTGATCTTGGTGATGATTATGAGTTGTGTTATACTTGGTTGATGCACATCTTTGAGAGTTTTCTTGGTGATTGATATTGGTGAGTAGATCGGATTTGGTTGATAAAATTGATGAGACGGTTTGTTGTGATAGGTTGTTTGGAAAATTTGTTGTGACAGGTTATTTGTAAAGGTTTGGTGCATGGTTGATGCACTTGTTCATGGTACAGGTTGAGGTATAGGTTGGTGCATGGTTGATGCACTTGTTTATGGCATAGGTTGATTACAGGTTGGTTGGTAGAGGTTGGTGCATGGTTGATGCACTTGTTTATGGTACAGGTTGATTACAGGTTGAGGTACAGGTTGGTGCATGGTTGATGCACTTGTTTATGGTACAGGTTGATTACAGGTCGGTTGGTACAGGTTGGTGCATGGTTGATGCACTTGTTTATGGTGGTACAAGTTGATTACAGGTTGAGGTACAGGTTGATGCATGGTACAGGTTATTTTGTATAGGTTGATTGGTACAGGTTTACAGTGGTATATCTCACAGTGATAGTGTGACAATGGTTCCATCATTATACTTCTACTTTAGGGCATTTGGATAGGGCAAGGACATGTGGTTGTAGCCATCTTCAGATTGTAGCCAAAGAACATAGGGGGTTGTAGCCTCCTTCTGGTTGTAGCCAAAGAATTGAGGAGTTGGAGCTTCCCTCATGTTGTATCCTGAGAAACTAGGGGGTTGGAGCCTCCTTCTAGTTGCAGATAGAAAACAAAGGAATTTGGTGTTTCCAATGAATGTAATTCTTCAAGAGATATAAGAAAAAACATTCTGTGGTTTTCTCCCGCTTTGGGTTTCCACGTAAAACACTGATGTACTGTGTATGTGTATGACTTTTCATTTGTTCATTGTTTACTTAATCTTTAGTTATTGGATTATAATGCTACATTGATATAACACTTGGATTATATGGTTAAAAAGGATTAAATTTATCTATTATTAATTCACTCACCCACTCAGTAATCCAACAATTGGTATTAGAGTGAGGCTCCTTCAGGAAATAGTTTAACCACTGGAAGGAGATCATGGATTATTCTGAGAATGGATTACCAATGTTTAATGGTCAAAATGGTTTTAAGTATGAGATGTGGAGCAGAAGTAAAAAAGTATTTTTATAGGCACAGGGAAATTATATTTGGCTATCAGTTGTTACATGATATGATAGTTCAAAAAGGGCAAAGACTGCAGCCAAGAAGGAATTGAAGAATAATAACAAAATAGAAATGGATTTCATCTGGGAAGGATTACCTACACCGGTAAGAGAAAAGGTTGGTAAATGTTCATCAACCAAAGAAATTTGGGATAAGTTCCATGACATATATTCTTCACCCATCGTAGATTCAGAAAATGCCAAAGAAGATGCAGATACAAAACTAGAAGAAAGATGCTCATCATGTCAGACAGATTCAGAAGAGGAAGAGTATGATGAAGCAAAAGTTGATTACAAAGAAAAATTGATCAGTGAAATTAAATATCTAAGGAAAGAAAGAGAAGAAAACAAGTCATCCAAGAAAGAATTGATGAAGCAAAAGAAAATTGTTCAAGGTTCCAAAAAGGATCAACATGTCATCAAGAATTTAAGATCTCAACTAGAAGAGGCCAGAAGAATTAAATAAACTCTAGAATATCAAATGAAATGTTTAGAATACAACATAGAAGCACAAAATGAAGAAGAAGAAAAGAGAGAAAATATACTGATGGATCATCTCAAGGAAAGAACCAATGACTTAAACCAACTTGAGGAAGAGTTTGGTCAAGAAGATAAAAGACTAGAAGAAGAAATAATTACATTGAAAATCCAACTTGAAGAAGCAAAGAGAACAAAAGAGGTCATGAAGTCTCAAATAATGAAGAAAGAAGAAGAGGTTGAGAATCTTGAAGAAGAAGTTGTCACACTATGAGTCAAAATCATCAAGATCAACAAGAATGTTGAAGAGACAGAAAAATCCACATCAGTTTTAGAGAATGAAGAGAAGCACTCTACATTTCTAGAAAAGAAGAATGAAGAAAACATAAAGAGTTATGCAGAAGTACTCAAGGGAAGGAATCATGGTCAACCAGAATATAAGAAAACTATTGAAGATACATATTCAAGAATACCATCCATGTTCAAGCCACAAAGAAGCTTCAATCATGATCATGATCATTCAAGGAAAAAATTTAGATGGACTACGCCACAAAGAAGATCATTCACTCCCAGGTATGAAAATTTATTTTGTGGTCATTGTTTTTATTGTACTAACTTTCGACATAATGTTGCAGATTGTAGGGATTATAAAGGAAATGTTCAAGCAGATCGTGCCTATGTGGTTGCACGTAACATTGAGTGTTACAAATGTCATAACTATGGACACATAGCCAATGATTGTATAAGCATGATTGATACTTCCATGAAAAAAAAACCCATATCAGATATAAGAAAGTATGGATAAGAAAACATGAAGAAGGTGTGAACAAAGACCAGGTACCAAAGATCGCAAGATTGGAAATAAAACGAGATGAAGAAAATTCTACAGAGAAAAGGAAAGATGACAGATACAGAAAGGTTTGGAAAATAACTGAAAGAAAGGAAGGACAAGTAAATAAGGAACAGGTTCAAGAGATTGTACTTTCAGGCATTGTAAAGAAAGAAGTTAGAGCTCAGAGAGATAATGAATCTACCAATGAAGATGATGATGAATCTACCAATGAAAATGATGAGGAATACACATCAGAGCAGGAATTGTTCTGATCTTCTTAGAGACTCCCAAGTAATATGAATATTAGATAGGGGGAGTCTATGCGATAGTTGTGACAGACCAAAGAACCATCCTTTGAGTAACTTGCAGAGTTTGAGAAGACATATTCAGAGAAATTAGTTAGCAAAAGTACAGTTTGATAGATTAATCAAGACTTCATGATAGTATAGTGATAAATGGGTCAGCATTATGGACAATTGCACAAGTAGAGTCTTGGACAGTATGGACAGAGATGGATTTGTAAGAACACTTAGCAGGTTTGGATAGATATATGATAGTGGACAACAGAATGGATTCATATATTGGTTAAGAGAGTGATTCAAAGAAAAATGAACATTATCATAATGGATGATAATTACACAGGAAATGGTTCAAACAATGCTAATGGATTCCAAATTGACAGATATTTTTTGAATACATGCAGTGCATACATCAGTTCAGATTCAAAACACAGTAATGCTCAGAAACAATAATAACAAAACTCCCTACGAACTATGGAAAGGAAGTGCAGACAACAACCTCTACATGAAGGTAACTCAAGGTAATATTTTACTAATTGAAATTTATGTTGATGATATTGTTTTGGAAGTACTAATGACAGGTTAAGCCAAAAATTTTCAAAGGATATGCATAATGAATTTGAAATGTCATTACTTGGAGGAATATCCTTGTTTTTGGGTCTTCATATATGTCAAAGAAACCAATAAATTTTTATTTCTCAAACTAAGTATATTAGAGAAATGATAAAGAGGTTCAGAATGGAAGATTGCAAACCAGTTGCAAGTTGAGAAAAGATAATGATTCAAAGTCTACAGACCAAAGGCAATACAGGTCAATGATTGGTAGCTTACTATATGTGACAACATCCAAACCATATTTAATGCAGGCAGTTGCACAGGTGGCACGATTTCAAATAGCACCAAAAGAATCACATGTATTAGCAATGAAGAGGATTTTCAGATATCTCAAAGGAACATAAGAGTTTGGATTATGGTATCCAAAAGGAAAGGATCTATCACTTATTGCCTACACAGATGCAGATTGGGCAGGTTGTATTGATGGTCAACGAAGCACCAGTGGAGCAACATTCTACTTGGGTGAGTGTTTAGTATCATGGCTAAGCAAGAAACAATCATCAGTATCTCTATCTACAAACGAAGCATAGTATATTGCAGCAACACCATGTTGTACACAGATTCTTTGGATGAAACAAACTTTGACAGATATATAGGTTGAGTATGATGAGCCCATTCCGATATATTGTGATAATACAAGTGTCATCGATATCTCAAAAAACCTGGTGATGCACTCCAAGACAAAGCACATTCCAATCAAGTATCACTTTCTACGGGAACAGGTTGCAGAAAAGAACATCATAGTTGAGTATGTGGGCACAAAAGAACAAGTGGCAGACATCTTTACAAAACCACTTCCACGGGAAGCCTTTGAATATCCTCGCCAAAGAATTAGAGTTATTTATACTCCAAAATTAATGCTTTTTGAATGCTTATCTTATATGTCTTAGATGTACACGAGGAAGCACCATAAGAGGACAGTTTAGTCAGGGGGAGAAACCCCTGATGGAAAGATACCTTTGCCATTGATGACAAAGGGGGAGAGATTTATCAGATGCAAAGGACATAGGAAGATTTATCAGATGCAAAGGACAGAGGCATGGTTCCAGGGGGAGCATGAGTGATATGATTTCAGTATTGCATCAGAGTGTTTCCATCAATGTCAAAGGGGGATATTGTTGATTACGGCTAGTTGTCATTGATGTCAACCCTTGAAGAAAGCCCCGTAGCACAAAGGTTTGGGTAACAGACCCAAGATTGTTTTATGTAAATATGACTCATTATTATCTTTTCATGGTTGATAAGAAGTAAATATGGATGAACTCCAAAGTGGTCCCCTTATGGTGAAAGCCCTCACGGGAAGACGCTTTACGGAGTAAGAGAACCCATGCTTAATTGTGGAATAATGAGATGAAGGATATTAAATTTGTCAGGGAAACTATCCTATATGGATAGTTCTTGTCATTCCATTTCTAGTGGTATCTAGAACATCACATAACTCCTCACGGTTAGAGAGTTATGACCATGTGAAGTTGGAGAACCCAGGTTTGGGTAATGGACCCAAGATTGTTTGATGGATAATGGTATGATTTTTTCTATATTTGAATGTAATACTATTCTATATGGATATAACATGTCATTCCATTTCTAGTGGTATGTGGAATGTCACATAACTCCTCACGGTTTGAGAGTTATGGCCTTACGAAGTTGGAGGACCCTCATATGTCATCTAGAAGCCCCAAAAGGTCAAAGTAGTTTAAGAGATTTTAAAAGGTAAATAATAAAGTGAAGAGATGAGTGTATTATAATTCAAAGTGAATGAAAAAAAAATTATTTCAATAATAAATTAAATGGAGAAATTAGAAGTGGGTTAACCCTAAAATAAGGAAAGTGGGCCAAGTGACCTAGAAGATGTTTTTAAGGAAGCTACTTGGAGAGTATAAATAAGACGCAAGGCTCTCTCATTTTAATCACATTTGAGCATATTAAATATCTATAGGTGTTTGAGGTAACCAGGGATATCTAATCTGAATTTCTGAGGGAAGGTGAAGAAAAGAAGGCCAAAATGAAAGGAAGGATAAATTCTTTTGATAGTTTTTTCTAAGGTATGTTATTTACAGGTCATCTCACCATTTTCGCTATAACGTTTTTTATATAGTGATTTAGACCATGAAATTTCTATTCCATTGATAAACATACCCAAGTATCTGTGGTAAAAAATTCAGCTTGTGGGTCATTGTATTTTGGGAGTTACACTGCGGGAAAAATAGGGTTTGTGGCTAGTCCTGAAACTAGTCAAAATAGGTGTTTCGGGTAAAAACGTCATAACTTCTTCATAACTGATCCAAATTCAGTGAGTCAAAATGTGTTGGTTATTTTACAGTCTCTAGTATTCTGTGTAATATTTTTAGATCAATTCAACAAATATTTCATGTGGGGCATGCTCTACAAGGTCTCTCTCTAGAATACGCCAGAATTCAGCAACGTATGCCATTTTTGCTCAAAATCCTTTTCTCAGAGGTTTCAAGTAGTGACACCTAGAGGAATTGCACAAAACACACTTAAGAACATTTTGTATCAGTTTCAGATCTTTATACATTACAGGTTCAAAGTTATGATTACTTGAAGTTAAGGTTGTTGACTAATCCAAAACTAGGCATGTGAGACTAAAGAAAAGTTTGATGAAAATGCTACTCTCTTGTTGTTAAAGTTAAGGAAGGTTTGCAGGAATGTGATCATATACACCAGGTCTATTACAGAGCTACAAATCAGATTTGGATGATGAAATTGATGAGGGATATTGGTTGAGATGCATGTTGAGTACATGGTTGAGACAAGTAGTTGATGAGTTGGAACATACATGAGGTGTATATTTGATGATGTTGGTACATATTGATGAGTCATAGTTGATGAGTAGTTGATACATGATTGGTACATACTTGATACATGGTTGGAGGCACTTGTTAATAGTATTTCTGACACATGGTTTATGGATGATGTAGCATACTTGTATTTTCAAAAACACATATTGATCTTGGTGATGATTATGAGTTGTTGTGTTATACTTGGTTCATGCACATCTTTGATAGTTGTCTTGGTGATTGATATTGGTGAGTAGATCTGATTTGGTTGATAAAATTGATGAGACAGGTTGTTCTAATAGGTTGTTTGGACAAGTTGTTGTGACACATTATTTGTATAGGTTTGGTGCATGGTTGATGCACTTGTTCATGGTACAGGTTGGTGCATGGTTGATGCACTTGTTTATGGTATAGGTTGAGGTACAGGTTGTTGCATGGTTGATGCACTTGTTTATGGTACAGGTTGATTACATGTTGAGGTACAGTTTGGTGCATGGTTGATGCACTTGTTTATGGTACAGGTTGATTACAAGTTGAGGTATAGGTTGGTGCATGGTTGATGCACTTGTTTATGGTACAGGTTGATTACAGGTTGGTTGGTACAGGTTGGTGCATGGTTGATGCACTTGTTTATGGTACAGGTTGATTGCAGGTCGATTGGTAGAGGTTGGTGCATGGTTGATGCACTTGTTTATGGTACAAGTTGATTATAGGTTGAGGTACAGGTTGATGAATGGTTGATGCATGGTACAGGTTGTTTGGTACAGGTTGATTGGTACAAGTTTACAACGGTATATCTCACAGTGATAGTGTGACAGTGGTTCCATCATTCTAATTCTACTTCAGGGCGGTTGGATGAGGAAAGGACCTGTGGTTGTAGCCACCTTCCGATTGTAGATGGAGAACATAAGGGGTTGTAGCGTCCTTCTGGTTGTAGCTAGGGAATTGGGGAGTTGGATATTCTCTCAGGTTGTAGCCTGAGAAACTAGGGGGTTGGAGCCTCCCTCCAGTTGTAGCTGGAAAACAAAGGAAGTTGGTACTTCCAATGAATGTAATTCTTCAAGACATATAAGAAAAATCATTCCATGGTTTTCTCTCGCTTTGGATTTCCATGTAAAACACTGGTGTACTGTGTATGTGTATGACTGTTCATTTGTTCATTGTTTATTTAATCTTCATTTATTGGGTGATAATGCTACATTGATATAACACTTGGATTATATGGTTAAAAAGGATTAAATTTATCTAATACTGATTCACCCCCCCTCTCAGTAATCCAACAATATGAACCTGAGATAGAAATTGGAAAGGCCTAAGAAGCTTTGAAGCTTAGTGAGTGTGGTCGGGGCTAGCTAGTCATGAATGACCTGGATCTTGGTTAGATCTACATGCACCCCATGCTCATCAACAATGTAGCCTATAATGTACCAGAACTTGTTCATGTCAAATGTAATACCCCAAGGTTGAGTCCCTATTGAATTGTAATTGTGTTTATAAGATGGTGAGCCAAGTGTTTATAAGCTGGGAGGATTATGTGAATATTAGGCCAAAGAGCCTAGATTCTAAGGCTAGTGAGCCTATTTTTGTGTAAGTAATTATGTAGATCATTAATAAAAATACATCACTGTGTGTAGACCTACCACAAAGAAAGAGTTATGGGGGACTAAGCTCCATTGGGAAGGGATAGGGAAAGGGGATAAGAGGCTAGGAAAAAGGGCTAAGATTGAGGGCTTAACCCCAAGGGAATATTATAATATATATTTTCCTAAAGACTAAAGTTTTGGAAATAAACCCTGGTATTCTAATTTCCTTTGGGAATGGAACGAACTCCAAGCGGGGAGGAATGATCTCACAAGACTGCCATGTGTCACTCCTCACACATTTAGATTTATGTGGGAAATCAATCATTGTGACAGTTTTTCAGCCATTCTTGCATGCACCTAATTAACACACTGATGCACTCATACTAAGCATTTATGCATCATCCACTCTCTCCATCATTGAACTTTGCAAATTTAATGCAAGCTCCATAACCTATATCCCATGAAGATAACCCATATTTTCCTGTGAAGCATAACATGTTTGTATTGTGCCCGAGCCATGTTGCACCTTAGCCTTTTTTTATTGTTGCCCACGTTTTTCTCTAGACTTGTGTGCTTACTGTCCTTACCAAATCCATATCGGATTTGTTGTTATAATTACCTGAGTGGATTTGATTAGTAGGTAGACAAAATAATGAGGTTGTCAGGCCTGTGGATTAAAGAAGCAGGTTGTTAGTCCTGTCAGCAAATCTCTCCAGGTGAGAGAGGTTGTTGAGGAAGTGATTTTCCCAAAGGGAGCCTCACAATTGTTTTAGTGCTCTGAGACTTCCTATATGGCCTATTGTTGAAGCCCTAGAAGGAGAGTGGGGAAGCTAAAGAACTGTCAAGTAGAGAAGTGGCACACTACCTCAAGTGGGAAAGACATGTAGGGATTGAGGGACTATAATCTATGGATGTGAGTGGACTCCTGGGGACAAAATCCTTCCTGGATACTTTGTAACCTAAGCCTAGCCTAGGATTCCCTTTACCCGGGTGGAGTTTAGTCCCATCTTGGGGGTGACCCACTATAAAGAGTGATGAGCAATGTGGTATAAGACTGGGACATTCGTGAAAGGTCTGCGCGAAGTTGGTGACCTTCATAAAAATACAAGTACCATTTCTATGTTAATTTTTATGTTGTTTATATTGTACATGTCATGCTAATTATAATGTTGCATGTGTGAGCTGTTTGTAGAAAATGGATGTGATTTTTTCATTAAAATCATGTATTAGTAGAATTCATTTTATTGTTGAATTTATATGTATGATGTTCCACAAAGATCTTTGTGTTCCATAGCCGAGTAGGTCTATACCTGAGCATGGACAGTTCTGCCCCTAAGAAACATAGTGAGAAGTTTTATTTCAAGTGACATTGCCCAACAAATGGAAAAGAGTTTGAACACAGAGCAGGTTTGAGGTGTCATGCCCCGACTTGGGTGGTCGAGGGATGTTACAAATTGGTATTAGAGCCAATGGTTTCAACATTGAACTTGGATGGGACACAGATGTGGATTTTGGAGTCAAAATTCCACAAGGAATTGATGTACAAAGTGCTAGAGTGATGTTGAGAGAGTTCCCAAGTGGTAATGGAAATATCAAGAGGTATAGCAGTTCAAGAAAATCAACAGACAAAGGAGACCACGATAATCGTGGGTTTGGAACCACAAAAATTAAATTTGCGTCATTGGATTTGTTTGGGAAGGGACAAACCCCTCACAACCATCAGATCCATAGTTTTAGTAGTCTGAGGGTTGTGCATTGTTTTAGCAGGGAGATCCTCTAAAGTCCTGAAGTATGAAACCAATCTAGACCATCAATTTTTGGGGATGTGTGTCTGTATATTAAACCATGTTCATAGTTTCGATAGTCTAGGGGTTGCACGGTGTTTTAGCAAGGAAATCCTCCGAAGTCCCAAACTCTAGAGTTAATCTAAACTATTTGTGTTTGATGAAACATGTCAGCCAATCAGCCTATTCAAAGTTTTGACAGTTTGGGGGTTTTGTGGTGTTTCAGTAGGGAAATCCTTTGAATTCCCAAAACCCAAATCCCCAAAGCTCCAAAGTCCCATAGTGACTCTCAGTCGTAGATCATTTTGGAGAAGGCGGATTGTTGGATTTCCCAAGTGGTTTATTAGTTTTGAATATATGCATATGAGAATAAATCATCGAAGTCTTGAAGCTACGAGAAGCAATTATTCAGGAGTCAACAATTCACAAATTTTGAAAATGTGCAAATGAGAAGAAATCGCCAAAGTCTGAAAGCTACTAGAAGAAATTGTTCGATAGTCAGAAGTTCGAAAGTTTTGAAAATTTTGAGATCAGAAAAAATCACTGAAGTCTCAGAGCTACTGGAATTAATTGTTCGAAAGTAGATAGTTTGACAGTTTTGAAAATGTCTAGATGAGAAGAAATATCCAAAGTCCCGAAGCTATAGGAAGCAATCGTTTGACAGTTGGTAGTTCAACAGTTTTGAAAATGTACAGATGAGAAGAAATCGCCAAAGTGTCAAATCTACAGGAATCAATTGTTTGACAGTTGGAAGTTCAAGAATTTTGAAAATGTGCAGATGAGAAGAAATCCATGAAGCCCTGAAGCTCTGGGAATAAATTGATCAACAGTTGACATTCGAGAGTTAATAAGTTATGGATCTAGAAAATTTCAAATCCCGAAGTGCAGAAGTTCCAAAGTGCCAATGTGACATGGCATGATGATGTCACCAAGGGTGACATGGAATTCTTCTATGCCTGCCATGTGTCACTTTATTTTGTACCTTTGACAGGCCTTATGTACCAATTGAGACCTGACAAATGTTAGTAGATGGTGGGGACATCTGTAACTACCTTAGTTGATGACAACTATACTAAGTGGACCCTAGAAGGTTTAGAAGTTTGGAAATTCCCTATCAACAATGATTTAATCATGACTGTCAGATCTACGAGGCATAGATCAATCGATGGAAATGATTGTGAAAGTCGAAAGGAAAATTAGCGAAGGGGCTATTTCACATTTTGCAATCAACCAGGATCGTATATCTCCATAGGAAGGAATATCAATGGTGGACTTTGATTTCCTCTTGATTTCATATATTTCCATTGCGGAAGTTGGGGTTGTTGTTAAACTGTGACCATGTTCGAGTTCTGCAATCGAAAAGGATCATCGATATTAAAGTGATCGAAAGATCAAAAATTTTCCCCCTAATACTGTGGTCATAGTTCCCGGTAAGAGATTTAATCCCTGGGTTATGAGCTTAAACACAGGGTGCTTATAATAAGGTCTCGAAGGTGCTTGGAAAAATTTTCATGTGAGAGAGCCAAATGTTAGGTATGCATGTATGGTGAAATTTAGGGTTATAACAGATGCCCCCTAATGTGTGAGTTCAAAGGAGCATCTGATGGCTAAAATACATTACAAAATCTTCACCAATGTATGAAGTGAGTGAGCCCGGAACAATAGTTCGGGAGGTGCCATCTGCAAAATAAAAATTGTCTCATCGAGGCAGGCATACCCATGCTCGGGATGAAATAAATTATGGATCCCAATCAAATACACTACATATCCATGTGATATAACTATATAAAGTGTAGCAGCGAGCAATACACAATGGGTCTACATCTTAAAAACAAAGATATACATGTATAGTATCCATCTTCAAGAAGAGAAATGTTGCTTGATGGTTGGAGATGAGGCTTTCAGAGATCAAGCAATAACTTCAAGATATTCAAAACTCAGCTAGGAGTGTAATGTGAATACATGACTTCACTACCCAGAGATCTTCGACGGGTTGTCGGGGAACAGACAAGAGAATCTTGATGATCTGGTAGAGAACTTCATTGATTCTGAACAAAGACTTGATTGGACTTTGGGGATGGTCGGGCATGAGGTCAAGAGAAAAACTGCAGAAAGGATGACTCAAGTTGGGTAAAACTTCCCTTGGACAATAGCACGACTGATGATCAGACTCAGCAGCATGACATTGATATAAGTTCACGATGGATAAGGAAACACAAACTCTCCATGTGTTTGGAAGGATAACCAAATAGAGAAGGAAATGACTCTATGTTACGAGAACAACTTCCTAAGGTCATATTAAATCCCAATGCTTGAAAACAAATGAAAGGATGTGTTTTGTCCAAGGGAGACTCATTGTGCTTCCATAAAAAGAAAATACTTTTCCCGTCCTATTTTTGGGGTATATATATATATATATATATATATATTTTCAATATTTTGAGGAGCTTGAAAAAGAATAAAAGAATTCTACTTTACAAAGGAGGAACGAGTGTCACAACAATACTAGTTCCAAGCACAAGGAACACACTAATTCTCATCGCAAGGAGACATGTGCAGGGAAAGGACACTTAGGGAAAATTCCTGCATGGGTCAAGGTGTCAGGTCGCAGTGGCAAAGTGCTACAAAGCTTGAGTATAGGAAATGCTTCAAAGTTTTAGTTAAGAGAATCATGGATCCAGCATTAGGCCAAAGATGTGGAGATGAAACTATGATTATCAAGACACAATGAAACCCCCTTTAGTGTATTTTTCATGAGCTCAGAGAAGGTAAGATCAATAGTTTTTTCATGTTTAGAGAGTCTGAAAAAATGTAAAAGAAGACTCTACTGGGGTACCTTTTTCGAAGGTAGTCTAGTTGGCTCGAAAAAGGGATAAACTAGCAATGAAAAGACATCTATTCAAAACCATTTTAACGAGTGTGACATAGACAAGATCACTCAAAAATATTTTCAATTTTAAGGAGTCTAAAAAGAGCTTAACTATGGACTCGCAACCTTTTTCTAGATTTAGTCTTCTTATCCTGAAAAAGTATAAAATCTACTTAGGAGAAATCACTTGGTGAGACGAATCTCCTGAGGTGTACCCTTTTCCTCCTTAATCTATAGGCCAGAACAAGGGGTAAACTCATGCCAGTAGATGTTTTTCTGTACCAATTTAATGAGTGTGAAAGAACAAGGTCACTTGACGATCTTTTCAATTTTAAGGAGTCTAAAAAACGATTAACTATGGAATCCGCAAGGGATGTTCCTTTGGACCAGTTTAATGAGTGTGAAGGAACAAGATCACTCGACAATGTTTTCAATTTTAGGGAGTCTAAGAAGAGATTAACTATGGACTTAGTGGGGGTTCCTTTTTTGTAAATTTAGTCCCTCAGGCCCGAAAAAGGGTTAAACTTATACCTGAGAATACTCTTTTAGCGAACTGAAGTTCCTAGAGTATACCTTTACTCATAAAAATTTACCATCCAAACTGAAAAAGGGGTAAACTATCGTCAGACAGATGTGCATTCAAATTTTAGTTTGGCTAGCGTTAAGGACAACAATATCGCTCGACAATCTTTTCATGTTTAGAGAGTCTGAAAAGGGATTAAAATAATACTCTTTTTCTTGGGAGTGCTGAGGGTGAGGCCAAGAGCGATAGCGCATCGAACATATGAGGCTCAAACTCATAATCATGACAGGACTAACAAGGACTCCCGAGACTAAAGTCATTAATGACGACATGGACACCAAAATGCAACGAGGATCTACCTAGGGCATCCATGTGGAGGTAGGCTATACCACCTAATTACGACACTTCTAAAGAAACAATGATGGTTCTGTGTTGTAGTTCGGTGGGTTCAATCCTATGGAAAAGTGAGAAAGACAACTAGATGCAAAAATTCGAGGTGGAATCCTAACTTAAATGCAAAAAGTTGGAAAAATGACTTTTACCAAAGAATATTTAAAAGTGACCCATCTCTCAAAAAAAATTTCAAACCGAAAGTGAAGTGTTTCATAACATCCAATGATAAACTCAAGAACCATGTTAAATGTTTTTCAAACCAAAAAAAAAGAAAAAGGGTTCAAAAAGTGGCAAAAAAGGCCAAAAAAGTCTATAAATAGAAGCTGAAAGCTCATTTTTACCATTGCAAATTGAAAATTAAACAAAAAGAAAAAACCACCTCTTTTCTAAAAAAGTTGATTCTGGGAGCTTCAGAGGATGAAACAAACTTTCGCTCGGACCAAGTAAGACAAACTAGCTTCTCCTGCATTTCCATACTTCTTTCTTGCATTAATTTTAGTTTTTTGGGGGGCACACACTCTTAAAAAGGGGAAGCCCTGCATGTACACGGGTTGTCCAAGGACAACCCGCGTATGCCCGCGGGGAGAAAAAACTTTGTCCATGTGCATACATGACTGTGCTCACTACAGCACACGTAGATCCTCAAAAGGTAAGAAAAAGAAAAATACAAGATCTAACTTTCTCCCTGAACTTTTCATTGACATGATGTATGTCCATTGGAGAGACAGTGAGCATGAAGACATTGATGTTTTGGTCGAAGAATACCCTACTGTTGTCGCCGCATTAAAACAATGTGAGTTGTGGAAATTCTTCTGGTGTCCACACATGAGGGTACAACCCAGGCTGTTGAATGCCTTGGTGGATTACTGACACCCCGACGTTGAGGCATTTATGCTCAAGGGGAAGTGGTTGAATCCAATGATTGAGGACATCTATTTTCTAACTGGCCTCTCGAGGAGAGGGGAACCAGTCAACTTGCATGATTTTCCCCCAGGGCCTCACAACATAGCCAAGTAAATCGGGCTACACTGTGATGTCGTCACATATAAAGTGGTTCTTAGGTGTTGATGCACAAAATTACCAACATATCACTAAAAGTGATAGTTTTACTTATTGGGCAGATCACTGGATCCATGAGCTTACATCAGGCCTCCCAGACACACATGCATTATGTGGTACAATTCTTAAACGCATGATTTTTCGACCGGAGAAAAACAATGCTAGAGTGAATGAAGACACAACTCATAGAGTGTCATGGGCGAAGCAACAAAAACTTTGGGTTCAACACAATTTTATGCTCATTTTTCTTTGAGAGGGTACCTAGTCTCAGTCCGCGAGAGACAATACGGGGCACATGGCCTCCTTCTCAGCAGTGTGCAGGTGGGCAACATTGTTGCCACGACAGAGGGAGGGACGACCATCGAGGCCTTTGTTGATACTTTCTTTGACTTGTGGTCTCGGAAGATTCTAGCTATAGAGGACTACCCTTATGTCAGGATCAACTTCTACCAGGATCCTGACATGCTTGTACCTCCCGGAGCAGAGTGAGGAGAGATAGGTATGTTGGATTTTAAAAGTTTTTTAATTTTTATTTTCCTTTTATATATATCATTTATATGTGTACCAGAGTATCTAACAAATTTGTAACTGTTATGTACAGATGTGGGAACAGTGTATCCATTAGATTTTGCGAGGAGTGGGCGACGTCCTTAACCAGAGGCAACACCAACAACATTTGCTAGACTAGCAGCAATAGTAGGGGGACCTCTAGTTGGAGAGGCTAGGAGAGTGTTGAGACGGGTGGAGCGGAATCTCACTCTACTCACTCGTACAGTGCCCATGGTCGAGATCGATGATCTCCCACCATCTATGCAGCCTCATGTAGTTGGGGTGCCACGAAACTAGGTCTAGCTCTTTCGTCATTTGGAAAATGGCGTTGTTCACTATGGCAGGGCCAATAGGCCCTGTGCTTAGCTTAGGGTGTAACACTTACGTGTCGAGGGCACTCCTTTGTATATTTCTAAGGGCATAACCCCTGTGATATATACCAGACATATTATTTTTTGAGGTGCTTTCTCCCAACTATGTACTCTTAGAATTTTGATATATATATATATATATATATCAAAAGTCTAAGAGTACATAGTTGGGAGAAAGCACCTCAAAAAATAATATGTCTGGTATATATCACAGGGGTTATGCCCTTAGAAATATACAAAGGAGTGCCCTCGACACGTAAGTGTTCCACCCTAAGCTAGTATGTATGTATGTATGTATGTATGTATGCATATTTACATGTTTTATGTCTTATGGATCACATTTTTACAATGTATGTATATGTGTATGTGTGTGCTTCTTTATATGTGTGTTTTTAGCACCAGAAGTCACTCCTCGATTGCAGCAGGAGTAAGCCCAATACCCATTGTTATAACCCTAAATTGCACCACACATGCTTACCTAGCATCAAGCCAGCTCATATCCCTTCTTTGTCAAAATTATGTTGAACAACTCTTTGAAAATCCTCTTGTGTCAAAGCCCACGCGCCCTAACCCATTACTGCACGTGTGTGCATGTTGGCTGACTCACAACAACCCGTGTGTACCTAACAAAAAACGAAAAAAGGAATGTTGCCGACAGAACAAAAATCTATGGGCCATTTAAACTAAAACTACCGGCCATGCATGGCCGAGGGTTCGTCCAAAACCCTAGCTCCTTCTAGTCTATAAAAGAAGGGGTAGAGGTACCATTTGGAAGACGAAAAAATATAGCGAAGAAACTCTTCCCATTTACATAATCCATTGTCCCAACCCTATAGCCTTTCCTCATGCCAAATGAGATTTAACGTGAAGCAGTTGGAGGACAGAAGAAGAGGAGCCCATGATCAGGTTCAAGGAGCAGTGGCCGGTCTCATCTTTGTTGTAAGTTGATTCACTTTCAATAATAAAAAATATACTTTTCCCGTCCCAATGCATGAATTGTTTATGGTGTGATTAATTTATGCTCGATTTCTAACCCTTGAATATAGAAGTAGCATGCATGCGTAGTTGTTATTTGTTTTGAATGCAAGTCATTTATGGAAGGAGCAGTGCAAGCAAGTAATCGAAGAGCAATGGAGGATCTACATCGAACGCCGATAATAAGGTTGGTGGTCGTTTTCCATGCATTTACTATGAAAAAGGGGTTTAAATCTTGGGTTGTAGGTAAAAGAGTAGTTTCTTTTCGGTCAAAATCTGCATGCAAGTCTGACCCTAGTTTGCTAGTCCATAGGGTATTTTTCCCAAAAACAAAATTGGTGACCATATTGGGGAGAATACTCTTTAGGGTTTCTGGATTTATTTGAGTTTTTGGGTAGTTTAAAGATTAGGTTTTCTGTTTTTTCTTTGCCTGTCTTTTTCTGTAAGGTTTGAGCTAGCAGGGAGTCTAGTTTTCCATACCAGCTTTCCCTGACTTTTTCTTGACTGTAGTTTTCGGGACACACAGAGGTACACACGGCCTGCAGAAGGCCTGCACGCATGTACCCGTGCCCTATTTTCTTACAGCTTGCGTGTGAACGCTAGTTGTAGAGATAACAGTAGCATGTAGGAATTCAGAGAAGCTTAGAGGCAGTCCTCCTCTTCCCTGTTAGAATTTCACATTCTCAGGGAGTTTTCTGGAATCCTGTCTGAGTCTTGTCAGTTCACAATCCTATCTCAGATTGCCTTTTTTCTCCTTATTATTCCTTACATTATTTGTCTTTTTCTGTTAGAAAGAGCATCCTAGCCTTCAAGGGACCCTGGTTATCAATACCAGAGGCCTCATCCTGGTCTGGATTTCTTGTTTTCATTTTTTTCTTGGAGTTTAGATATACATGCGGCCTGTACAAGGTCAGCCTGCGTGTACACGCTTCCTGTCTCTGTTCAGCACGCATTTGCACGTGTTCTGTTTTAGTGACATTCATGTGCTTGGACAAGCTACTTTTTGTTCAGGGTGGGGCAGTCATCCCCTCATTTGATAAGAAGTAGTCCTCTCAGGTGTTTGAGTCTAGGTTTGAACAGTCAGTAGGTTAGGTCATCTTACCCTTAGCTTGCTAGTTGACAAAAAAAAAAAAAAAAAAAAATTATGGTTTTTAGACAAGCGTGAGAGTCTTAGTTTTTTGTTTTTTATTGCCATTGTGTGATTCTTTACTTTGATTCTTTGTGATCTACTCTTTAAGACAAAAAAAAAATTCTTGGTTTTGTGCTTGTCGGTATTTTCCCTTTGTTGCCTTACTAGCACTTAAAAAGAAAAAAAAAAAAACCTCTTTTCATTTTCTTCTTTGGTTGAAGAGTGTGTTTCTGCATCATTAGCTAGGGAGAAGTATTTTATTTCGTAAGTTTTTGTAGTGAATTTAGAGCATAAGTAGCTCGTATTCGAGCGAAATTCCTTTAAGTTTGTTGTATAAAATCTTAGAAAAATTGAAAAGAAAAATAAATCTTTCTTTGTGAAGAGTTGTTGAAATTTTGCATTTAGTAAAAGTCTTTTGTTTCCATATTTTTTCATTCATTTTTGATTTCATCTTTACACATCATCAGTTTCACCCTCATGCCCCTTGACGTAAGAAAAAACCATAAAAGAAATGCTAATTTAAAATATACTAGAATTTTTGTTTGTAGGGTTCACAAAGTAGTTCAGGACTAGGGCCTTGGATTAGGTTGGAGAGGAAACCCTCCAAGGCCATTCAAAACCAAACATTAGATTCTGCGATAGGGAGTGTCTAAGTCCAGTTTCGTGGAAGTTATCCGGGACCCCCCTCTAACACAAGGGATAAACATGAGGTCACCTGTGGAAAGGTAGCATAGATAACCCCTCCAAAGCTGGACCAATCATAGTGGAGAACACATATCGAGGGCTTGTTCTGGGATTCCGTCGTTTGCATTTGCCACGGGGCTTCATGGGTCTTGAATCCATTCGAGGTCCTCATTTGTCTTCCGAACCATTTTCTCTCGATACCCTTGACAGGTTTCAGGTTTGATACCCTGCTCATTGTGGTCTACCCGACTTTTGACTGTACCCGCCTGGTGACTGTTCGCGTGCTGGCAACCTAGTTGCCAATCTTTTTAGGAACATACATGGGTGAATGCGAGGGTATACCATAGTACCTAGGACATACATCAGGCCATGCTTTGCAGAGTATACCCAGAGGGTGCTTCTGTATTCAAGTTGCACTTGCACCGGTAATTTTCTCTAGTGTTGGTTGGTGTAACTGTTCTTCCAAATAGTTTAGTGATTGCTTTTCTTATCTCTTAAGGGCTTCTTTTTCGTGTGTGTTACTTTTGAACGTGTAGAATACCTTAGTGTGTCTTGGATATTCTCACAAAGTGGAGGATCCTGAGCTCCGCCAGTCACAAAGGCTTCTTGGCCAGCTGCCGGTTACACTGGAGCCACCCCCGCCATCATTAAGGCGGAAGCTAGACCAACAAGGGTCTTTTGAAGCGATCGGGTTACAAACCTTTGTGCCTGAACAACTCCCATAGGAATCAACCACCAATCTTGGCTCGGTTGAAACCCCAACCACTTATTTCTTAGCACCGTTTATTGTACCGATCCAATTTCACGAATGCCAGTTAGTGCCTCACACAGCTATGGAAACAAACGTTGTTACTTCTTCTGGGAATTCTTCCATTCCCACCACATTTGCTACCACAGGAGAATCATCTCCTAACTTACCGTCATCGGTCCAAGCCACTATGGTCTCGGCCACAACTACGTCGCACAGTGGACCGAACCCATCTATGGTGGCAGCCACAAACCCCTTCACACCTAGTGCGACAGGCCCTCCGTTCTCATACAGTATGCCTAGTTTGGGTACAAGTCCTGCACTAACCTACTCCACTTTACAGACTTTGGGTCTGGGGGCAGGGAGCTCTAACGCTCCTCTGCAAGGTCAACTTGGGGGCACTCCTATCCCTTTTAACGCTTTTCCTTATGCAGGAGGTCATATCCCTCCTTCATCCCCTTCACTTAGTGGACTGCATCAGCAGTCCGCTAGGCAGCCTACACACACTAGTTTATTTGGAGTAGGGAGTCAAGGAACACCTACGCATAGTATGTCGGTAGGTTCGACACTGTTTTCTTGGAACAGGACGTTTGGTAACAACATTTTCTCATCAACCACTTTCCCATCTGAGGGCATTCCCATTTTTGGACAATCTACTCCTACACAGGGTATTATTCCTGTACAGGGGGCACATATAGCAGGACCTTGGAACTCAAGACAAGGATCCGTTCCCTCCTCTGGAATGTTGTTTACGGGTAATTCTTTCCACAGTCAATGGAACCCTGGACAAATTACTATGCCTCTCCCATCAGGACCGGCATGGGGTAATCCTTCCCAAAGTCCTTCAAACATGATGCATACCCAACACCCTATGTCCTTTATAGGAAATCGACCGATGATATCTCCACAGATGCAAAATCCTTATACTGGTTAGGGCCATGGTTTCTACCAGAATCCGGGCCAGCAGCCAAACTTTTCCTGGCAACCTGGTGCCATTCAAACTCCATGTAAGGTAGCTAGAGAGGTAGTGGGGGGGGGCAGAGGGCCCATAGTGATAATAGTGGAGGTCATTCAATGTAAGGTGGACTAGGTCTACTATATTATTAAATAAGGCCCACTATGGTAGTTAGATATAATAAATGGGTAATTAGATATAATAAATGTAAGAGGACTTCTTAGAAGGTTCTACTTCTAGAAGATTCCTCCTCTAGAATGTTCTTAGGTAATGGTAGCACTATATAAAGGGTTTCAAGCAATGTATTGAGACATGAAGAGAAATATTGTATTTGGCGTGGTAGCTCAATGGGAGGAAGCCCCCTCGAAGAGGCAAGTGAACAGGAGAGGATCCCTTCCATAATAGGATCCATTGTATGGTGTTGCCCTACCTCAAGGGTTTTGATATAATAAAGTAGTGTTTTTCTATATTGTTCTTCTATATCTATTGTGATGTTTTTTTATTCAGTATTGGGTTCTTAACAAGTGGTATCAGAGCACTTTCCTTGGGCAGACATTGTGGGCAAATATTTTTTATTTTTGCAGATTTTTTTTTCAGAGAAGAAAAAAGAGGGCCGCAACATTCTCGAAGTTTTTGGTATATTTATGTGAAAAATTTGACAAAAAATGTTGTAGATCTGAATTCCTCTCATAAAAACACCCAATTTGAAAAAAAAAAATCGTCCTAAACGGAGTCCGGGAAGTCAAGATATTGAAGTTTTAAAATCTGCAAATTTTCAGGATTTTTTCCGCGGACGGCGGCGATAATTTTTTTATTTCTGTAGCATCTAGAGGCCAAATATGCCCAAATAAATTATAGATCTGAGTTCCTCTCACAATTTCACCTAATTTCAAAAAAAAAAAAAATCAGCTAAAACGGAGTCCGAGAAGTGAAGTTATGAGCATTTTAACTTCAACAGTTTTTTAGAGTTTTTCCAGAAAAAGCCGCAATTTTTTGACGAAACTTATTGGGTCTATTTTTGGGTTTTTCATGATGGCTGCAGGACCAAAGAGTTCATAGGGTGCTCAGATGGCTATTTCCTCTCAAAACCTGAAATAAATTCTTGAATCATTCAAAGCCCAATTGTTTCACACATTGGATGACACATTGGATGCATTTGTACAAGACCTCACAAACAGCCTCATAGATAGCCTCACATACGGCCTCAATGATAGTTTTCGTAGTATTCAAGATTCATTGAATAACATGCAGGAGATATTTCTTATGGAGGGCCTTAGGGATGAATATAATCAAAGAAATATATGCTTGGTATGATTTTGAGGCAGATTGTGATGATTGGTATATGGATAGTTGTCATTTCTGGGATGACAACCACTTTCATATTTTATTTGATGACTCTACTCCACCTTCTGTAGAGAACATCAATGCCCCACATCAGGAGATAATTACCAGTGTTCAGTCTACATATTCTACAGTGATATTATTCATTCCATATTTTGCTACGACCATTTTCCACTATGTGGATGGATCTTCTTAGTTGGATCCACACGATAAGTGTCAGTCTTTGGAGCATCAATTGGAATTGGTTATTGGGTTCCAAAATATTCCACGGTGAGTTCACATGAGCACTTGGACATGGGACTCGGGCTTACAATGGTGGTTGGACTACTTCAACATGATGGATTTCCTTTCTACATGGGACCTTGGTTCTTCAGTCTTCTTCAGCATTATGGTCTACAATTATCCATGGGACCCTGGTATATGGTTGTACATCAAGTGTTGAGGACAACGCTTTCATAAGGGGGATGGAATGTAAGGTAGCTAGAGAGGTAGTGGGGGGGGGCAGAGGGCCCATAGTGATAATAGTGGAGGTCATTCAATGTAAGGTGGACTAGGTCCACTATGGTAGTTAAATATAATAAATGGGTAATTAGATGTAATAAATGTAAGAGGACTTCTTAGAAGGTTCTACTTCTAGAAGATTCCTCCTCTAGAATGTTCTTAGGTAATGGTAGCACTATATAAAGGGGTTCAAGAAATGTATTGAGACATGAAGAGAAGTATTGTATTTGGAGTTGTAGCTCAATATGAGGATGCCCCCTCGAAGAGGCAAGTGAACAGGAGAGGATCCCTTCCATACTAGGATCCATTGTACGGTGTTGCCCTACCTCAAGGGTTTGATGGTAATAAAGGAAATTTTGCATATTGTTCTTGTATATCTATTGTGGTGCTTTCGTATTCAGTATTGGATCTTAACACTCCAAGACCCTTTTTCCTAAGCTATCAACAGCAACCCAAACTACCATTCCTGGCGACGTTACACTTGCCATATTTGACAAGGTTGTTAAATGATCCTATTTGTCACGATCCACATTGGCCTCCTATGCCAATGAAGTTGCCTTCGAACATTCCAAAGTTCGAAGCCAAGCCTAATGAAGATCCAGGTGGTCAGGTGACTACCTTCCATCTTTGGTGTTCATCTAACTCATTGAAAGATGACTCCGTACAATTGCGATTGTTTCAACACACTCTTATTGGGAGTGCCATGAAATGGTACATCGAGCTCGATCACTCAAGATACTCTTCTTTTGATGAACTAGCGATGGACTTCATTAACCATTTCCAGTTACCTATGAGATACGACGCTGGCACAAATTTGCTTGCCAATTTCAAACAGACAACATCGTACCATATCTCTGATCATATCCGAGAGTGGAGACGCCGAAAGAGTCTAATCAAAGTACCAGTCCCACCAACATTCCTACTTGAGTGGTTCCTTAAGTATTTGGTCCCACATTTATCCAAAGACGTTGCGACTTATGGAGTTTTCTTTGAAGAATATGCCATCATGAGGGCTCAACAGTTTGAGCTCATCTATTCTTAGTCTGGTTTATTATACAACATCTTTCCAGATGTGCCACGTTCGATACTGGATAAAACTAGACAGAGAGCTGGACCAAATGCCGATGGTATTGTTGGTTCAACACAATCCAAGCCCACTGAGCAATTGACAAAATTGTTGCAACAGTTATCCATACAACACACAGCGGCCAACCAAACTACTGCTTTGGCTGCTCCCCCTACCCAAACGTCAGAAGTACACTCCGTGCAGTCGACTAACCCAAAGGCCCCCCAACAGCCTGAAGGGAAGAAAAAACAACGAAATAAGGGTAAGGGGGATAAAAAACCCACTGATAATACTGGCAGGGACAACACGGAAAAATGGAGGGCGAGGTATCTATGCAACTTGTGCGCGGAAGACCACCCGACCCATCTTTGTCCTCGACTTGCAGAGGCCCAAAAGTTTGTTACACAGCAACAACAAACTGTGTTGACTAATCCCTTTTAACATGGGAAAAATTTAACTCAAGCCTCTACAAGTACAGAAGGGGGCAGCCAAGAAACCTGCCCTCCTCCAAACAATCCCTCATCCGCGAACGTATATATGGTTAGGGGTGATTCTTTCATAACAACTAGAGCACACGACTATAGTAAAACAAGTGCTTCTGAGAAGGGTAAAGAAGTTGATATCCCATCTCTTCCTCTACATATCGAGAATATGTTAGGAGAAACAATGACACACATTCCAAAGGGTGCATTTAAAAAAGCTTCTCACAACCCAAATGCAAGGGCCACCCAAAATTAGTCTGTGGTGGAGATTTATCCCAAACCCCTTGTGCGATGTCTACTTTGGAGGTCCTCCAAAGATGCCCTGCTTAGAGGAAAGACATGTTAACCGCTTTGGGCTCTACGGAGACTTGTAATCCGGGTACCATCATGTTAGATACAACCAACTTAAAACCTCGTCTGCCTTACCATTTAGCGTTTCAGATAGTAGTGGCTCATCCCACGAAAACTTTTACATAGAATATCTTATGCACAGTGGTCGACAAGGGTGCCTCAACATGCATTATGTCATTAGCATGTTGGAAGTCCATTGGCCATCCCACTTTGTCTCCATCACCTACCCTCCTCACAGCTTTCGACGGTCGTTCTTTCCGACCACATGGCATCGTTCCTTCTTTCCCTGTGTAGTTAGGAGGGAAAACCGTGTGTGTTGAAGTAGAGGTAGTCGATTCTCCCCTCGACTATAACCTCTTGTTAGGACGAAGTTGGACTTATGCTATGTAGGCTGTGGTTGCTACAGTTTTTCGAGTCTTGTTGTTTCCACACGAGGGCCGAATAGTGACCATCGATCAACTGTCTTTCTCCAAACCTGATCCAGCTTTGGGGGCATCCACGGTCCCCATGATTGATAATCCTCAACCAGGTGTTGTTAACATAGGAGTTGGTTTGTGCCCATCCTTGATGGGTACCTTCGATTACCCACCTCCTCATGACGATGTCAAATTTATATCTAATCACCATAAGGTTGAGATTTTTCAAGTTTCGTCGTTCCGCATGACTTACTTTGAGGATCCTTGGATTCTTCCTTCCCCATCAGCCACGATGGATGAGACAGGGCACCCCGGCATGTACATGCCCTTATCTGTCACTGAGGTAGCATACTCTTTAGTCCAGCAAGCTTCAGCTAACCCTAATATGACTCCTGCACAAGAGTTAGATCCACTTCTAGAGCCTATTTGGGCTCAAGTTTCTCTCGCTAACGTCGATTCGTTAGACTTAGTATTGCCTTCTGATGAAGCAGTAATCGAAGCAATGACTATTATGGACAAACCTTGGGAAGATCTTCATCACAGATCATATTTTCTCCCAGAGTTAAGCCGAATCAAAGCAGGAGAATTCACCATTACCATGATGGGATATCAACCATGTCCTATTAATCTCGTAGCTACAAAGGAAATTTATGCTGAGGGAAATATGGAAACCATTGTTGAAACGATACCTATCAATATCTCCAGAACCCCTGGTGTCATAAACAATATTTTCATCAGAGCATACAGCTCCCTTGAGGAGATGCCAGGCATCGACCCACAAAGAGTCTATCATGAGCTAACTTTGTTGTTTTTCCAGCTCGCTTTGTGATCTGAAAACAACATCTAGTGAGACTGCATCATGGATGATTTTAGGGGCTAAATTTCGCTCATGGGCTAATTTTCCATGGTTTTTTAAAAAATGAGATTCGCTATTTTAAAAATGATTCGCCCAAATTCTATAGGATAAAATTATTTTACCTTAAAAATCGTCAAAATTTTATAAAAACTATATAAAATCCTTATAAATTTGAATATTTTTACAAAAATATCGCCAAACATTTATAGATGGAATAT